>CM068586.1:1032500-1527500 GCA_035048485.1 Pteria penguin | reverse complement strand
AACCCTTCTTTTAATGAAATCATTTCCGTGGATTATCTCCAAATGTCTCTGTAACATAATGTGCAGTGTGGAGCAGTACGCCATGACACTTCTTCTCTCCACATACCCTCCGTCTCTGTCACATAGATTATAAAAGCTCCACTGGAATTAGTGTAGTCTTTCGGCATCTTTGTTTCTTCGTTACCATAAATCTTTTTGTTTGCGCGTTAAAATGAACACAGTTTTGAAATTTAAAACTTAATGCAAGATTGTAAAGATAGTAATGTTTTTATAACAATACATTAAACACAACAAGAATAAATATAGCAGGATGCCTATTGTCAATTTGTAGAGTCAGGCTGAATGCTACATTTAAATGTTTCCTATTCTACTCCCATGAGTAAAGGCTATTCCAGCTAAACGCTTCTTTTATGATATAAATATGCAATAAAAAAGAGACTGAATTACATGTATGTAACTCTGATTTCGTATTATTACAGTTATATACTGTATGACGTCTAGATTTCTATCCTCTACTTAACACCCCTTACTACCCCCCCCCCCTTCCTTAAGCTCCCCTTACTCAGAGACATAGACTACTTTGTCTATGCCTTACTACACCTCTCCTCTGCTGAAGCTTCCCTTACTACACCCCTCCTCTACTGAAGCTCCATTTTCTACACCCATCCTCTACTGAAGCTCCCCTTACTTCACCTCTCCTCTACTGAAGTTCCCTTTTCTACACCCCTCCTCTGCTGAAGCTCCCCTTACTAGACCCTTCCTTGCTGAAGTTCCATTTACTACACCCCTCCTCTACTGAAGCTCCCTTTTCTATACCCCTCCTGTGCTGAAGCTCCCCTTACTACACCCTTCCACTGCTGAAGCTCCATTTACTACACCCCTCTTCTACTGAAGCTCCCCTTACTACACCCCTCCTCTACTGAAGCTCCCTTTTCTACACCCCTCCTCTGCTGAAGCTCCCCTTACTTCACCTCTCCTCTACTGAAGCTCCCTTTTCTACACCCCTCCTGTGCTGAAGCTCCCCTTACTACACCCTTCCACTGCTGAAGCTCCATTTACTACACCCCTCTTCTACTGAAGCTCCCCTTACTACACCCCTCCTCTACTGAAGCTCCCTTTTCTACACCCCTCCTCTGCTGAAGCTCCCCTTACTATACCCTTCCACTGCTGAAGTTCCATTTACTACACCCCTCCTCTACTGAAGCTCCCCTTACTACACCCTTCCACTGCTGAAACTCCATTTACTACACCCCTCCTCTGCTGAAGCTCCCCTTACTACACCTCTCCTCTACTGAAGCTCCCCTTACCACACCCCTCCTCTGCTGAAGCTCCATTTACTACACCCCTCCTCTGCTGAAGCTCCCCTTACTACACCCCTCCTCTGCTGAAGCTCCCCTTACTACACCCCTCCTCTGCTGAAGCTACCCTTACTTCACCCCTCCTCTGCTGAAGCTCCCCTTACTACACCCCTCCTCTATTGAAGCTACCCTTACTTCACCCCTCCTCTACTGAAGCTCCCTTTTCTACACCCCTCCTCTGCTGAAGCTCCCCTTACTATACCCTTCCACTGCTGAAGTTCCATTTACTACACCCCTCCTCTACTGAAGCTCCCCTTACTACACCCTTCCACTGCTGAAACTCCATTTACTACACCCCTCCTCTGCTGAAGCTCCCCTTACTACACCTCTCCTCTACTGAAGCTCCCCTTACCACACCCCTCCTCTGCTGAAGCTCCATTTACTACACCCCTCCTCTGCTGAAGCTCCCCTTACTACACCCCTCCTCTGCTGAAGCTCCCCTTACTACACCCCTCCTCTGCTGAAGCTACCCTTACTTCACCCCTCCTCTGCTGAAGCTCCCCTTACTACACCCCTCCTCTATTGAAGCTACCCTTACTTTACCCCTCCTCTACTGAAGCTCCATTTACTACACCCCTCCTCTGCTGAAGCTCCCCTTACTACACCCCTCCTCTACTGAAGCTCCATTTACTACACCCCTCCTCTGCTGAAGCTCCCCTTACTACACCCCTTCTCTGCTGAAGCTCCATTTACTACACCCCTCCTCTGCTGAAGCTCCCCTCACTACATCCCTCCTCTGTTGAACATTACTTGGATTTACGGGCATTTCCTTATACTACTCATATTATAACACTTTGGAAAGAATCTCACCGAAGGCGGACGCCTGCATCGGTCACATGATAAATCTATATCCGGTGGAATAGGTGTTCCGGCCCGGAGTTTGGACCGTATCTTACTGCACATTGTTTGTTCATTGACTCTATAATTCAACTGCTTAATCTCTGTGTATGAGTATTGTCTGTCTATCACCAGAGGAAGAATCCTTGGACGTTCCTTATGTAGTTGTGCTGATTCGGTTTCAACCCTCTCGACGATTTTCCGAATATCTGAGCGGGAAATGCACCTGAATGGCGGCACTTTAGGTAGACGTCGCTGTGAACTGTATTCGACGTTTCTGTAAATCGGTCCCCTCAGTGTAAAAGGTGATTTGTAGATAATAACGGGTCCCTTCTCTTTCTGACGGCACGCAGTCGATTCTCCTTCATCACTACCTACTTCATGTTTACTACATGTATATGTCTTTCGAAAATTGTTAGATGTGCTTATAGACATTTTAGATGAATTACTATAACTCACGAGAATTATCAATAGAGTTTCTGTTTCACAACACAGAAAGCATTGTGTTAAGATATCCTATATCCTTATACCAAGAAACAATCCAGTTTCCTTAGCTATAACATCCACCCTGTTGTGATAAGTAGGTTTACTTTACTCGACGTTGTTAGCCGAAAGGAGAAACAACTTTCATTTATCTATCTTGGGCCAAATTCTATCCTATGATGGAAAATGTAAATAAACAAGAACTCGTTTATCAAATTCTGGATGAAAGCACTGAGCAAAAAGGGGCACAGGAATGATAACGATCCATTGGTCAGCTTATCGTGGATTATATAGAGCACACGCTAGAAAGAGATAATGCATAGAGGTGGTAGGACAGGTGGTAAACACATGGTAAATCCAAATATTCATACTATAATAACAAGAACAAATAAAGGGGAAACAATAAGGAGTGTTTCTCTACACGAATAAAAAAGTCGCTGTATGCACCTGCGTAACATCGGCACGAATATCAAACAAATTTAATTTACTTTTAAACACTTTTATTCAAAGCCTTGTTGATAGGTGCTTGTAAATAAATGTATACTTTGAGATCATTCCTGAAGGAGAATATCTAATATCTGTATATCTAAGTGGCATGCACCACTACTGCTAAAGGATTTAAGAGAGCGATAAATCTCCTGCAGCGGAATCTGTGAGTCTTGTCGCTGGAAAAATATCGTTCAGAGAATACCATTTCTACCTGGCACCCCAAGCACATTCACATGTAAATATTAACTCCAATAAAAAAGATTAAGAGGTTTGGTCGCATGTACAATACTTCATGATCATTGTAGGTGTAAGTATTGGTTAAGCAGGCTACATGGAAGGGGATAGTCGTCAAATACTTATATGTTGCCGAATATTTAGGAAATGCAGCAGTGATGGGTGACCCGAGAACTGGAATAAATTTTAGGATATATATAATACAGTGCTCTTTGTTATCTATTATGGCTTCAATAAGATTGTTGCAATCTGATTGGTTGATAGGTAACCATCATAAACGAATACAGACAACAAATGACCTGAGTTTTTTCTAATAATGACCAGGTCTTTATTTTTCATATTGTAAGGATACTAAACATTTTAAAATTCCTCCGAAGGGAAGTATCATAAAACAAAGAACAATAACTCAGCATTCACTATATTTTGGTCTCCTGACTTTCTTCCAGTGAATTCCAATAAATTCACCGGAAGAAGGTCAGGAGACCGAAATATTGTGAATACTGAGTTATTGTTCTTTGTAAGGATAATAGATAGTGAATAATTCCTAGAGAGAACATTATGGCGAAATGATTATCCTTTACCTGGCACTCTCGGTGATCTGACCTAGGCATTCAGCCTCGGTCTGATCACACCACTTAGAGTGGCAGGTATTGGGGTCATCATTTCGCCAAATTGCCCAAATAGAAATATTTAACTGCACAATACATTGCACAGTAAATCAACAATATTACACTTTAATACAATAGTTTTTATTCAATTATACAAACTAATCAAACTTATAGGTAGAAGTCTCATAAAGACGATAAGTTCTTTGTATAAGCTTGAGTTATTCTGTCCTTGAAGGACATCTTTATAATGTTTTAGTTATTCCCCTTTTATCTTAATATTTCATTATTATTTTGATAATATTTTCATATATTATGCCGCTGTAGAAATTTTCTGTGGATGCACAAAATCTATTCAAGAGTTTTTCCTTTAAAAAGGATTTTGTTGCAAGACAGCCAGAGATTTTGTTGCTAGATAGCCAGTGATTTATTGCTTTATAGCCAGAATTTTGTTGCTCGATAGCCAGAGATTTGTTGCTTAATAGAAATTTGTTGCTTGATAGCCACAGACTTTTTGCTTGAAAGCCACAGACTTGTTGCTTGATAGCCAGAGATTTGTTGCTTAATAGAGATTTGTTGCTTGATATCCAGAGATTTGTTGCTTGATAGCCAGATATTTGTTGCTTGATAGCCAGAGAGCTGTTGCTTAATAGCCAGAGATTTCTTGCTTGATAGCCACAGACTTTGTTGCTTGATAGCCAGGATTTCTTGCTTGATAGAGATTTGTTGTTAGATATCCAGAGATTTGTTGCTTGATAGCCAGAGATTTTGTTAAGGTAATCAATGAATTATTTAATGAAAAACGCTGAGCGTGTACCACATCTTCAGTTACTACCGGTATCACATCGTCACCATAAGAATCTTGTACGTACTGACGATGCCCTATTTTATAAAGGAATGTTTCTTCAAAACTCGTTTGCATAAGATAGGGAAGCAACTGGTGTCACATGATTATAACACTAACAACCATGTACCACAGGGGACATTCAAGGACCCCTGAAAATCAGAGGGGTCCGGCAGGAGTGAGCGTCTCCTGTTTGACTAGCCACACCCACCACGAATACCCTTACATACAGACGAAACAAATATAATTCAGTATTGTATATATAAATGAATGTGAACAAACACTGTGTAGAAAGTGCCACTGCCACATAGTATAAGGAAAAAGGGTATTAGACACTCAAGTCAAACTCCTCACTGCAAAGGGAATAAGTGTGACGTCAATGTAAAATACGAAAGTAACTGACGTCACATGGATATGGTACTTACAATATACCACAGTGGACAATCCCGAAACCCTGAAATTCATAGGTGCCCGGGAGGAGTGAGCGTCCCCTATTTAGCAAGCCACACCTGTCGCGAACACCCTTACATACAAACGGAACAAATATAATTCAGCACAGCACATATACATGAATGTGTATAACAAACGAAAAACAAATCGTCGTTGCTAAATATTGCAGTTACTACAGATTATTGAATGCAAAATAAAACAATTTTTCACTTTAAAATTTTATCACTATTTTAAATGTCAAGTTTAGTGATTCATATGGAAATCAGATAAACATATAAACGGTTTAGTGTGAATCAATTATTTGATTTATAGTCCTATTATAGCATACCTCTGTATTTCGATTAACTTCATATAAATACTGGACAGGTGCTGAATTACGAAAGGCCATCAATATTACTGTGCAATTTAATAACAAGATTTATCCACAGGTAGTTGTGATTCTTATGGGTACCAACTTCGCACCTCTTATAACAGATTTGTTTCTGTATTATTATAGAGGGACTTCATGCATTCTGTTAAAAACTCTAAATGTTTCGATCTTATTGATATGTTCAATGATACCTCTAGGTATCTTGACGTCGTATTAGTTATAGATATTCCCGAGTTTGAGAGATATATAATTCACATATACAAATATGAACCTCAGTTTAACAAAGGAAATATTTGTGATACAGAAACACAGTTCTTGGACCTGAACATTGATTAAGGATAAAAATCATACAAACATTTGGGATTGACCATATTGTAAATTTCCCTAATATGTATATTAATGTCCCCAATCTGATTAAAACCGTATCTTTATTCCGCTTCTCTATTTGTCCCATTGCGTAGCTATGGAACAAATAGAGAAGCGGAATAAAGATACGGTTTGAATTAAATTGTGATGTCCCTAGACTCTCATCATATGGTATTTATATATCTCAGTTGGTTCGATTTGCCAGAATATGAATCCAATAGAATTTTCTATCCAGTTTCTACACTGATCTTGTGTATAAACTTAGGAAGGCCAAAAGTTACGATAATTTTATCTCGTCACGTTCCAAAATAGTGAAAAGCCCTCATTTTTGACAATTTGACCCGAAGATCATCAAAAAGACAGCAAGTCTTGTATATGGCCCTTCTAAAGCGTCACACAAAGTTTTACTTGAACGTTGCACGCCGACTAACAAGACGACCTGGACTATATGACAGACCTTGTTTGAACCTCTTTCACATCAATTTTGGTCCTGAATCTCGTCCTCTCTGACTGTTAGTCGGGACAAGAGTCTGAGCTTGCTTCCAGATTGGCAGAGGACGGGTTACTTATATTGATGTCAAATCATATTATTTTGATATCTTGGTTTTACTATACGTGTTTCATATTTTTATGACTCTCAACAAGAAATTTATTGATTCTTGCTTTCTATATGGAGGATTATTTGTACTGATCATGATATATATCGCTTGTGACTACGGTTGTGCCGGTGCCGTTTCCTACTTCTATGACTGCGAATAATACTAATTCGCACATTTATGGCATCACGTCGGGTGTGATTAATCGGTAGGGGATTCTTACTCCTGCATGGCACCCTTTATATATATATATATATATATATATATATATATATATATATATATATATATATATATATATATATATATATATATATATATATATATAAATTTTTGTATTTTAGTGTCGTTTTCGCTTTCTTATGCTTTTATATTTGACCTCTTTTATTCTTTAGCGACTTGCATTGACCCACGGTTGATCCGACATTTTTGAATAGTGAACGTTGTTGTTACATTTCCTACTTGTGCTTATATATATATACTGCTTTTAAATTTGTTGTTAATGAATGAATGGGTCTTTAAACCGACCACCGGCTAACCATACCAATTGACTGACTACTGTCATATTAATTAATAATAGAAAGTTGTAATGTCGTTCTTATGCTTATTTTTTTTTTTCAAATTATTACATTATTAACAGTGCATTACCGTTGTATCCTCTGTCATACGGCTGATTCAAACACCTTTAACATTCACTTTATAGAAATGTGGTTCCTCCTGTGATATTCTAAGTAGTAGTCTGTTCCCTTTTTATTCTATATATTAGTCTCTGGATTCCCAATAATTCTCTGCATGAATATTGTTTAAAATAGTGTGTAAAATACGTGGAACTATAACGTATAAAAATGATGTTTAAAAGATATGAAATAAATATATTTGACAACATTATAAGCTGATATTTCATTGGTTACTAACAAATGATGATCGGTTCTCCTTTGGTTGGTTTGGTATTTGTTCGTTTCTGTTTTATGTATGAAGTTTGCCAGGCTTTGGGTTTTGAGATAGTCACAAATATTGTAATTTTTCGCCAGTTTATTTTAGAAATGAAATGAACAAAGTGACATAAAGAATAAATATACATGAATGATAATGTTTTCTCGTTAATAAGTTCAGCTTTTATTGAATTCTGGAAGAAAACATTCCTTCTTCAAAATGATCGTAAACACTAAACATCAACAGTCAGAAAGTACAAACATTATCCGGGTCGTGGGAATATCAAGGCGAACACTACAGCAACAGTCAGAACATTGTTTGATTAGTGAAAAATGACGATGAACATAATGCAGCGACTGTGTATATATTTTCTGATTGGAAGAAAGTCATATGACGTACACTGGAACGATTGTCAAAGCTAATCACATCCTGTAAAAGTAAATCAGCGTGTAAAACGTAACTGTAGGTAGAATCATCAGAGTATTTCTTCCTACAGATTTATGTTATGTGCGTGTTTCTAGAATCGGTATTTTTAGAATAAGGGTTCAAATGAAAGAAAGAAAAAGGAACATTTACATCAGCTGTATCACCATGTACATGCAGATAATAAAGTACTAAACACACATAAAACATCTCAAATATATCATACAATAATGCACTTGTGGTACCGACTTGGGGAAATCGTCACTCAATTGTGATACCGACATAGGACAATCGTCACTCAGTTGTGGTACCGACATAGGACAATCGTCACTCAGTTGTGGTACCAATATAGGACAATCATCACTCAGTTGTGGTACCAACATAGGACAATCGTCACTCAGTTGTGATACCGACATAGGACAATCGTCACTCAGTTGTGATACCGACATCGGACAATCGTCACTCAAATGTGATACCGACATAGGACAATCGTCACTCAGTTGTGGTACCAACATAGGACAATCGTCACTCAGTTGGCACTTGTTTGTGCTACCCACAATCGTCAGTCATGTGTTGTACCGACTTAGGACATTCGGCACCCAATTGTGGTACCAACTTCAGACAATCGTCACTCAGTCGGAGTACGGACTTAGGCCAATCTTCACTGAGTTGTGATAGTGACTGTGATATCGACTTAGGGCAATCGTCACTCAGCTGTGGTACCGACTTAGGACCATCGTCACTCAGCTGTGGTACCGACTTAGGACGATCGTTACTCAACTTCTTAACACGTCATTCTAGATGATATGATATACATGTATTTAGTTTATCTCATTAAACTGTGGTTATAAAGAAGGAGTTCGATTGTCAAATGAGGATAGACCTTAAATGACCTATATTTGCCGTAGGTGGTGCCACCTGTTGAGAAATCTGGTCAAATACAACAACATTAACAGAGGATCGTAAGTACTTCATTCCTATTGATTTTAATCTAAATCCTTCCAGCGGTTCTGGGGAAAAGGCTGAAAATGTGAAAAAAAATATCCTTCCCCTCTCCTATTTTGGGGGTAGGGGGTTCTTAAAAATCATAAAAATCCAAAAACTGAGATTACTGACAAAATTCTTTCACAGTAACATTCCTTATCATAATTATGACTAAATAACCAAGTTTTAATATAATTGAAAGCATCATTGTAAACTGATGGTGAAAATTACACTTTTCAGCGTTGAAATCTCTATTGCCAAAAAGAGGTCGGAAAAACATCAATTGATATTTGACAGATCTTTACCCCGAGCACAATTTTTAATAACCAATACGTACAAACTGCCTAGATGCAATCAGTTTTCAAATGCATGTAGCACATTGGGAGGAGAAGAGTTTTGAAGTACCCTTTCGGACACACTTGGCCCCACCCAGGATCCACCCCTGAACAGATCTAGATCATGAACACGATTTTGGTAGAGGACTTGGAGTACATTATGTATGCTTAGTTTCACGAAAATCCTTGAAACAATTTCGGAGAAGAGGTCGAAGATGTCAAAAAAAAAGTTTACGACAGACGACGGACGGAGCGCTATGACAATAGCTCATTTGAGCCTTTGGCCCAAGTGAGATAAATACACCTAAATGTCTTAAGATCAGTTTGGACCGACGAAAAAAATATGTTCAATAAGAGGAATAAGCTATCATGAATTAATATATGGTTACGCAGAAGAATATTGTATATCAGGAATAATTACCTACGTTATGGTCCTATATATAAATTAAAAGGCATGGAATCAGGAAAACCAAGAGCACATTCAAGGTAACAACTGGAACTAAACAAACATACATGTACAAACACGACACAAATACAAAAGACATACAGACAAACATGGAATAAAATGTGAAACAATTTCTCATTTCAAATATAGTACACTTTATATTCTATTTAGCAAGGACACATTATTCATGAGCCATGTTTGTGATATAACATTAGAGTTGAGTTGATTAGCAAGCAATCAAATTCTTCCATTTCAGTTTAGGTATTAATAATGCAGTGATGCTGATATAACTATGTTTATTACAAAATATTATAAGCAAAGAGGGAACCCCTGACAATATACCTACCATTAGAGCGGGCCGGACAAACGTTATGTGTCTCTGATTCGATATAGGTTTCCTTCACTAGAGTATCACCAGCTCCCCATGCCTACATTAGGTGAATATAGAAGGAGACGCTCTAGAATATTACAAGACTTTAAATTCTAGAGAGTTGTAAAAAGACAATGCCGGATATTATTTGAGATAGGTATGTCGTTATACTTATTATTTTCTCTAAAAAACTTAAATGGACATAAAACTTTATGGCTAACTACAAGCATGAAGGGTGGACATAGCTACAGTAGCTTCCATCTGTATCTAAAAAGAATTGCTTGATAAATTCTGACATCTTTTTTCCAGTACTTTCTACTCCGTTCTA
Source organism: Pteria penguin (assembly GCA_035048485.1). Taxonomy (NCBI): domain Eukaryota; kingdom Metazoa; phylum Mollusca; class Bivalvia; order Pterioida; family Pteriidae; genus Pteria; species Pteria penguin. Next base: position 1,517,050 of record CM068586.1, on the reverse strand, counting down.
CACAATGTATTAAGAATGTTTGAGACCTTATACGTACTTGTGGAAGACCTCCTTTTGATGCTGGAAGTGTTTCATCGAAATGAATTAAAGACCCCACATCACTGACAGGCCTCCCCTGGAATAAATGTAACAAACATCACACATCAATGACACGGCTTCCTGAAATAAATGTAACAAACATCACACATCAATGACACGGCTTCCTGAAAAAATGTAATAAAGACCCAAAATCACACACACGTCTCCCCTGGAATAAATGTAATATAGACCCCACATCTCTAACACGACTCCCCTGAAATAAATGTAATATAGACCACACATCTCTTACATGACTCCCCTGAAATAAATGTTATATAGACCCCACATCTCTAACACGACTGCCCTGAAATAAATGTAATATAGACCCCACATCTCTAACACGACTCCCCTGAAATAAATGTAATATAGACCCCACATCTCAAACAAGACTCTCCTGAAATAAATTTAATATAGACCCAACATCTCCTACACGACTCCCCTGACATAAATGTAATAGAACCCCACATCTCTTACACGACTCCCCTGAAATAAATGTAATAGAACCCCACATCTCTAACACTTCTCCCCTGAAATAAATGTAATAAAGATCCCATATCTCTTACACGACTCCCCTGAAATAAATGTGATATACACCCCCATCTCTAACACTACTCCCCTGAAATAAATGTAATATAGATCCCACATCTCTAACACGACTCCCCAGAAATAAATGTAATATAGACCCCACATCTCTAACACGACTCCCCTGAAATAAATGTAATATAGACCCCACATCTCGAACGCTACTCCCCTGAAATAAATGTATTAAAGACCCCACATCTCTACTACGACTTCCCTGAAATAAATGTAATATAGACCCCACATCTCGAAAACTACTCTCCTGAAATAAATGTAATATAGACCCCACATCTCTAACACGACTCCCCTGAAATAAATGTTATATAGACCCCACATCTCTTACACGACTCCCCTGAAATAAATGTAATATAGACCCCACATCTCTAACACGAATCCCCTGAAATAAATGTAACAAAGATCCCACATCAATAACACGGCTTCCTGAAAAAAATGTAATAAAGACCCAGAATCACAGACACGTCTCCCCTGGAATAAATGTAATAAAGACCCCACATCAATGATACGGCTCCCCTGAAATAAATGTAATAAAAACTCAATATCACTGACAGGCCTTCCCTGAAATAAATGTAATAAAGACCCCATATCACTCAAACGGCTCCCCTGGAATAAATGTAATAAAAGCCTTACATTACTAACACTGACCCTGGAATGAAAGTAATTGAAACCCCACATCACTGACACGGCTTCCCTGAAATAAATGTAATAAAGACCTCCTATCACTGACACGGTTCCCCTGAAATAAATGTATTAAAGACCCCACCTCTCTGACACTACTCCACTGGAATAAATGTAATAAAGACCCCTAATCAATGATACGGCTCCCCTGAAATAAATGTAATAAAAAGTCAATATCACTGACAGGCCTCCCCTGAAATAAATGTAATAAAGACCCCCACATCACTGACACGACACGGCTCCCCTGAAATAAATGAAATATAGACCCCACATCAATGACATGGCTTCCCTGGAATAAATGTAATAAAGACCCCCACATCACTGACACGACACGGCTCCCCTGAAATAAATGAAATATAGACCCCACATCAATGACATGGCTCCCCTGGAATAAATGTAATAAAGGCCTCGCATCACTGACACGACACGGCTCCCCTGAAATAAATGAAATATAGACCCCACATCAATGACATGGCTCCCCTGGAATAAATGTAATAAAGGCCTCGCATCACTGACACGACACGGCTCCCCTGAAATAAATGTAATAAAGATCCCACATAACTGAAACAACATGGCTCCCATTAAATAAATGTAATATAGACCCCACATCTCTAACACGACTCCCCTGGAATAAATGTAATATAGACCCCACATCTTTAACACTACTCCCCTGACATAAATGTAATATAGACCCCACATCTCTAACACGACTTCCCTGAAATAAATGTAATATAGACCCCACATCTCTAACACGACTCCCCTGAAATAAATGTAATATAGACCCCACATCTCTAACACGACTCCCCTGAAATAAATGTAATATAGACACCACATCTCTTACACGACTCCCCTGAAATAAATGTAATATAGACCCCACATCTCTAACACTACTCCCCTGAAATAAATGTAATATAGACCCCACATCTCTAACACGACTCCCCTGAAATAAATGTAGTATAGACCCCACATCTCTAACACTACTCCCCTGAAATAAATGTAATATAGACCCCACATCTCTAACACTACTCCCCTGAAATAAATGTAATATAGACCCCACATCTCTAACACGACTCCCCTGAAATAAATGTAATAAAGACCCCACATCTTTAACACGACTCCCCTGAAATAAATGTAATATAGACACCACATCTCTTACACGACTCCCCTGAAATAAATGTAATATAGACCCCACATCTCTAACACTACTCCCCTGAAATAAATGTAATATAGACCCCACATCTCTAACACGACTCCCCTGAAATAAATGTAATATAGACCCCACATCTCTTACACGACTCCCCTGAAATAAATGTAATATAGACCCCACATCTCTTACACGACTCCCCTGAAATAAATGTAATATAGACCCCACATATCTCCAACACGACTCCCTACAAATAAATGTAATATAGACCCCATATCTCTTACACGACTCCCCTGGAATAAATGTAACAAACATCACACATCAATGACACGGCTTCCTGAAATAAATGTAACAAACATCACACATCAATGACACGGCTTCCTGAAAAAATGTAATAAAGACCCAAAATCACACACACGTCTCCCCTGGAATAAATGTAATATAGACCCCACATCTCTAACACGACTCCCCTGAAATAAATGTAATATAGACCCCACATCTCTAACACGACTCCCCTGAAATAAATGTAATATAGACCCCACATCTCTTACACGACTCCCCTGAAATAAATGTAATATAGACCCCACATCTCTAACATTACTCCCCTGAAATAAATGTAATATAGACCCCACATCTCTAACACTACTCCCCTGAAATAAATGTAATATAGACCCCACATCTCTAACACTACTCCCCTGAAATAAATGTAATATAGACCCCACATCTCTAACACGACTCCCCTGAAATAGATGTAATATAGACCCACATCTCTAACACGACTCCCCTGAAATAAATGTAATAAAACCTCACATCTCTAACACGACTCCCCTGAAATAAATGTAATAAAGATCCCACATCTCTTACACGACTCCCCTGAAATAAATGTGATATACACCCCACATCTCTAACACTACTCCCCTGAAATAAATGTAATATAGACCCCACATCTCTAACACAACTCCCCTGAAATAAAGGTAATACAGACCCCACATCTCTAACACGACTCCCCTGAAATAAATGTAATATAGACCCCACATCTCTAACACTACTCCCCTGCAATAAATGTAATATAGACCCCACATCTCTAACACGACTCCCCTGAAATAAATGTAATATAGACCCCACATCTCTAACACGACTCCCCTGAAATAAATGTAATAAAGACCCCACATCTCTAACACGACTCCCCTGAGATAAATGTAATATAGACACCACATCTCTTACACGACTCCCCTGAAATAAATGTAATATAGACCCCACATCTCTAACACGACTTCCCTGAAATAAATGTAATATAGACCCCATATCTCCAACACGACTCCCTAGAAATAAATGTAATATAGACCCCACATCTCTAACACGACTCTCCTGAAATAAATGTAATATAGACCCCACATCTCTAACACGACTCCCTGAAATAAATGTAATATAGACCCCACATCTCTTACATGACTCTCCTGAAACAAATGTAATATAGACCCCACATCTCTAACACGACTCCCCTGAAATAAATGTAATATAGACCCAACATCTCCTACACGACTCCCCTGAAATAAATGTAATAGAACCCCACATCTCTTACACTACTCCCCTGAAATAAATGTAATAGAACCCCACATCTCTAACACGACTCCCCTGAAATAAATGTTATATAGACCCCACATCTCTAACACGACTCCCCTGAAATAAATGTAATATAGACCCCACATCTCTAACACGACTCCCCTGAAATAAATGTAATATAGACCCCATATCTCTTACACGACTCCCCTGAAATAAATGTAATAAAACCCCACATCTCTAACACGACTCCCCTGAAATAAATGTAATATAGACCCCACATCTCTAACACGACTCCCCTGAAATAAATGTAATATTGACCCCACATCTCTAACACTACTCCCCTGAAATAAATGTAATATAGACCCCACATCTCTAACACTACTCCCCTGAAATAAATGTAATAAAACCCCACATCTCTTACACGACTTTCCTGAAATAAATGTTATATAGACCCCACATCTCTAACACGACTCCCCTGAAATAAATGTAATAAAACCCCACATCTCTTACACGACTCCCCTGAAATAAATGTAATATAGACCCCACATCTCTAACACTACTCCCCTGAAATAAATGTAATATAGACCCAACATCTCCTACACGACTCCCCTGAAATAAATGTAATAGAACCCCACATCTCTTACACTACTCCCCTGAAATAAATGTAATAGAACCCCACATCTCTAACACGACTCCCCTGAAATAAATGTTATATAGACCCCACATCTCTAACACGACTCCCCTGAAATAAATGTAATATAGACCCCACATCTCTAACACGACTCCCCTGAAATAGATGTAATATAGACCCACATCTCTAACACGACTCCCCTGAAATAAATGTAATAAAACCTCACATCTCTAACACGACTCCCCTGAAATAAATGTAATAAAGATCCCACATCTCTTACACGACTCCCCTGAAATAAATGTGATATACACCCCACATCTCTAACACTACTCCCCTGAAATAAATGTAATATAGACCCCACATCTCTAACACAACTCCCCTGAAATAAAGGTAATACAGACCCCACATCTCTAACACGACTCCCCTGAAATAAATGTAATATAGACCCCACATCTCTAACACTACTCCCCTGCAATAAATGTAATATAGACCCCACATCTCTAACACGACTCCCCTGAAATAAATGTAATATAGACCCCACATCTCTAACACGACTCCCCTGAAATAAATGTAATAAAGACCCCACATCTCTAACACGACTCCCCTGAGATAAATGTAATATAGACACCACATCTCTTACACGACTCCCCTGAAATAAATGTAATATAGACCCCACATCTCTAACACGACTTCCCTGAAATAAATGTAATATAGACCCCATATCTCCAACACGACTCCCTAGAAATAAATGTAATATAGACCCCACATCTCTAACACGACTCTCCTGAAATAAATGTAATATAGACCCCACATCTCTAACACGACTCCCTGAAATAAATGTAATATAGACCCCACATCTCTTACATGACTCTCCTGAAACAAATGTAATATAGACCCCACATCTCTAACACGACTCCCCTGAAATAAATGTAATATAGACCCAACATCTCCTACACGACTCCCCTGAAATAAATGTAATAGAACCCCACATCTCTTACACTACTCCCCTGAAATAAATGTAATAGAACCCCACATCTCTAACACGACTCCCCTGAAATAAATGTTATATAGACCCCACATCTCTAACACGACTCCCCTGAAATAAATGTAATATAGACCCCACATCTCTAACACGACTCCCCTGAAATAAATGTAATATAGACCCCATATCTCTTACACGACTCCCCTGAAATAAATGTAATAAAACCCCACATCTCTAACACGACTCCCCTGAAATAAATGTAATATAGACCCCACATCTCTAACACGACTCCCCTGAAATAAATGTAATATTGACCCCACATCTCTAACACTACTCCCCTGAAATAAATGTAATATAGACCCCACATCTCTAACACTACTCCCTTGAAATAAATGTAATAAAACCCCACATCTCTTACACGACTTTCCTGAAATAAATGTTATATAGACCCCACATCTCTAACACGACTCCCCTGAAATAAATGTAATAAAACCCCACATCTCTTACACGACTCCCCTGAAATAAATGTAATATAGACCCCACATCTCTAACACTACTCCCCTGAAATAAATGTAATATAGACCCAACATCTCCTACACGACTGCCCTGAAATAAATGTAATAGAACCCCACATCTCTTACACTACTCCCCTGAAATAAATGTAATAGAACCCCACATCTCTAACACGACTCCCCTGAAATAAATGTTATATAGACCCCACATCTCTAACACGACTCCCCTGAAATAAATGTAATATAGACCCCACATCTCTAACACTACTCCCCTGAAATAAATGTAATATAGACCCCACATCTCTAACACTACTCCCCTGAAATAAATGTTATATAGACCCCACATCTCTAACACTACTCCTCTGAAATAAATGTAATATAGACCCCACATCAATGACACGGCTCCCCTAAAATAAATGTAATATAGACCCCGCATCTCTTACACGACTTCCCTGAAATAAATGTAATAAAACCCCACATCTCTTACACGACTCCCCTGAAATAAATGTAATATAGACCCCACATCTCTAACAATACTCCCCTGAAAAAAATGTAATAAAACCCCACATCTCTTACACGACTTTCCTGAAATAAATGTTATATAGACCCCACATCTCTAACACGACTCCCCTGAAATAAATGTAATAAAACCCCACATCTCTTACACGACTTTCCTGAAATAAATGTAATATAGACCCCACATCTCTAACACTACTCCCCTGAAATAAATGTAATATAGACCCAACATCTCCTACACGACTCCCCTGAAATAAATGTAATATAGACCCCACATCTCTAACACTACTCCCCTGAAATAAATGTAATATAGACCCCACATCTCTAACACTACTCCTCTGAAATAAATGTAATATAGACCCCACATCAATGACACAGCTCCCCTAAAATAAATGTAATATAGACCCCGCATCTCTTACACGACTTCCCTGAAATAAATGTAATAAAACCCCACATCTCTTACACGACTCCCCTGAAATAAATGTAATATAGACCCCACATCAATGACACGGTTCCCATAAAACAAATGTCATATGCTCTTACCATAATTTATAAAGACAGTACATATTTCTAAATACTTCACGCCTTCATAGATGTAAGTGAAGGCCATCTAATAATAGGAGTCTGTATCTGTATTTTTGTATTTTGATATGTAAATCTGAGAACTCTAGTATCACAATAGTTGTGTCTTTGTTGTGGCCATTTGGAGGGATTATTTCACTAGAATATAACTGGCTTACTTGATCCAAGGATTTCTTCCGTCTGAGATATTTTGGATACATTCTACTTCGACAATCTGAATTTCCTCTGTCTCCAGACAGAATTTTGACACGTACAGACGGACAAGGACCTGGACAGTCGGATGTGACATTCCTGTGACGTATGTCTTCGCTCAGGAACTTTATAAAAACGACTCTGCAGTAGATCATAAATTACTAATTACACATATATACCTTTTTTCAGCTGCAAAATATCAATGAATACTGAAGTTTAAATTGTTCAATTTTTAAGTGACAAATCTAATGTCATTCCTCCCAATAATTTAACAAGACCAACGCCTATGTTACATTATACGCCCGTCGCTTAGTTGTAGGGTAGCTAGCAAGTTATACAAAGGACAATAACTCTTGCCAAACTAGATCACACACAATATCTGTCTCATAAATTAAAAAAAAAAACAAACACTGGAAAACTCTTTGAGTTAGGTTTAGCCCTGAAGTAGATCATGATGCACCAATCCAGATGACTTGTAAGCTGAACGTGTATTTCTATGATGTGATGTAGATCTTGATGAAAAAAGGTACAGGAAACTGTTGGACCTACCTTTAGTCCTGAAGTACTTCATGGTGCAGCCCTCAAGTTGAATTACAAACTGAACCTGCGTTTCTCAGAGAGAAAGCTTATAAGTACTCTCTGGGAAATATCCATAATGAAAGAATCCAGAAAACATATCCATAATGAAAGAATCCAGAAAACATATCCGTAATGAAAGAATCCAGAAAACATATCCATAATGAAAGAATCCAGAAAACATTTCCATAATGAAAGAATCCAGAAAACATTTCGATCTAATTGCAGTTATAAAGTAGGTCATGGTGCACTAATCCAGCTGACATGTGAACTGAACCGGTATTCATCTAAGAGATTGTGACGAAGTGTCAGGGTAGTATCTGTATGCATTAAAAAACCCAGAAAATTGTTTGACCTACTTTTATTCCTTTAAGTAGGTCGATGTGTATCAAATCCGCTGAAATGCAGATTCAAAGTGTTTTCTTCTGAGAGAAAGGTTGTGACTAAATTTCAGGGCAATATCTGTATTTATTACGTAAAAGATGCGGAAAACTGTTTGACCTACTTTTAGTCTCAAAATAGGTCTCGGTGAACTGATCGGACTGAAATGCAAATTCACTCTAACACTTTTTAAGGTATACACTCAATAACAATCCACAAATGACAGTACATAAACAAAATACTTTACATTATGATTTGTTTTCATGGTAATCTCTATCTATATCTTAGATGGTACTGATGTTATTGATTTTAGAATTTGGAAGGTACAAAAGTTTCAAGACTATACTTGCATCCTTTACAGAAAAGAAGTCCGGAAACATGACCCCGTACAGACAAACAACGCCATCACATAAAACACCCATTCTTACGACGGGCGTATTACAGAAATATATATTCCAGATATTTTAAGAGCAAAAACTGGACATTAATACTGGATACATTACCCTATCTCAGCATCGTAGAAATATTTGTCGCCGACCAGGTCTGTATCGAGAGCATTGATTGAGGGGACCCTCTCCCAGTCAGCAAGTGTAGGCAACCAGCGTGGCGTCCAGGAATGGAGATCAAATGTAGAATTGAGAGGTAAACAAATACCTATCCGTACCGTGTTAGACAACTTCCTGGAAATACAAATACCTATCGTACCGTGTTATACAACTTCCTGGAAATACAAATACCTATCGTACCGTGTTAGACAACTTCCTGGAAATACAAATACCTATCGTACCTTGTTAGACAACTTCCTGGAAATACAAATACCTATCGTACCTTGTTAGACAACTTTCTGGAAATATAAAAAATACCTATCGTACCGTGTTAGACAACTTCCTGGAAATATAAAATTACCTATCAGACCGTGTTAGACAACTTCCTGGAAATATAAAAATACCTATCTTACCATGTTAGACAACTTCCTGGAAATATAAAAATGCCTATCGTACTGTGTTAGACAACTTCCTGGAAATATAAAAATACCTATCGTACCGTGTTAGACAACTTCCTGGAAATATAAAATTACCTATCAGACCGTGTTAGACAACTTCCTGGAAATACAAATGCCTATCGTACCGTGTTAGACAACTTCCTGGAAATATAAAATTACCTATCAGACCGTGTTAGACAACTTCCTGGAAATACAAATGCCTATCGTACCGTGTTAGACAACTTCCTGGAAATACAAATACCTATCGTACCGTGTTGAACAACTTCCTGGAAATATAAAAATGCCTATCGTGCCGTGTTAGACAACTTCATGGAAATACAAATACATATCGTAGCGTGTTAGACAACTTCCTGGAAATACAAATACCTATCGTACCTTGTTAGACAACTTCCTGGAAATATAAAAAAATACCTATCGTACCGTGTTAGACAACTTCCTGGAAATACAAATGCCGATCGTATCGTGTTAGACAACTTCCTGGAAATATAAAATTACCTATCAGACCGTGTTAGACAACTTCCTGGAAATACAAATGCCTATCGTACCGTGTTAGACAACTTCCTGGAAATACAAATACCTATCGTACCGTGTTAAACAACTTCCTGGAAATATAAAAATGCCTATCGTACTGTGTTAAACAACTTCATGGAAATACAAATACATATCGTAGCGTGTTAGACAACTTCCTGGAAATACAAAGCACATTGTTAGAATTCAGAACTTACACACACACACACACACACACACACACACACACACACACACACGTTCACATACCTACACACACGTACACATACCTACACATACACAGACGTACAGTTACCGGCACCTACACATACCACCCACACACATCTTCATCCACTCACACTTACACACATCTACACCTACACACATACCACATACATTACATCCACTTACACCTACACATACCAACACTTACACTCACCCCAAACACAACTACATCCCACACACACACCATAACACATCTACACCTACACACACACCACACACCTACATTTACACATACCTACATGTACACACACAACAAGAGTTGTCAGAAAACTACAGAGTTCACCTTAGCAACCAAACTTAAACCGACGCCAGGGGTATGACAATAGCTCTGCGGACATTCGTGCGCGAGTTGATAATGCATTCGAATGGTCATAGCTCATAGACAGACCCACAATATCTATGGAGAGTAAATAATGTGATTTGACAACACATTCTTAAGGTGCATGTTTACGGTGGCTTCGCCTTATCAATGTTTAGGGATATTGAAAAATTTATTAGACCGCGTCTCCTCAGTTATTTATCCCAGACACCTGGTCTGAGCAGCCTTCTTTGGTGGGTGTTTATGAATGACCACTGTGGTTGTACTGTGCTTAGAGCATTGGCTCTTGATGCTTTCTTATCTTTTTCTTTTCTTTCTTTTTTCCTCCTCCTTCTTCTTCTAATTTATATAATTATTATTTTCTTTTTATCTAAACATTTAACCAAAAATAAACATAGGAAAAGCGTACAATATGCACAAACACCATATATAAAAAGTCAAATGTTGCAGTCTGTCTTATTTTGCCATGAAACCGTCCCCATACTGAATCAACAGTATCTCATAACACTCAGCACTACATATACCTAATCAATACACAATAATTAGAACCGAAAAATTTATTGTTTTCAAGATATTACCACCCGTACCTGTCGATTCCTCTTGCTGTTATATGAAAAAGTCGGGGTATGGATTTAGTCCAGTGCAGAGAATAGCTATAGGCACCTCCTAAAATGACCATGAACTCTGAAGAAGCTGTCCCCGTCCGAGTCTCTGACACCATCGCTATATCATCCCGGACCATAAACGGCTTGCTGTCACGCTGATAACTCCGGTATTCGGTATAGGTTTCTTCCTCTTTCACATACAACTGAAACAACACATAGTGGGTGCGTTCGGAATTATTCAGATGGTACCGATTGGTGACATAGTTTACCAATGGTACCAATGGTCACTTATTTTACCGACCATTGGCAACCATTCTCGCAGGCCGACCCCAGTGTGGTTAAAATTGCCAACCCCGTGTTGTGACGTCATTCAAGATGGCTACTAAGACTATCATGACGGTTCGAGACTTCACAGATTCTATTATACCTCTGATTCTAGATATCGAAGGGAAAAATACAAGTTTCTCGTTAAAACGCATTTAGAATTTGGTTCTGCTGTATTATAGTAGTAGCAATTATTTGTTTGGCCATACTTATTTGTAACCTTTGGTTAATATTGTTACCAATAGCACCATTGGTTAACAATTCGGAAATAAGTTGGTTTTTGTAGTGAGCAAATCTTTTTTTTTTTAATTGTGAACATTTTATAAGATTTATTTCTAGAAATCTCAATATTTACACCAGAATTATGTGCTAATATTGTTTCTTAGTACTAGATTATTACCCATCATGCCACGCTATTGGAGTTTGCACATGCGCTCTCAAAGCGAATTTACTATCGTAATATACATTCGGCCGAGGCCGATTGCAATAACAAATATTCTAATATATACTTGGCATCGCGAGCTCCTATATATACGATTGTTTTACGAAGAGAACTCCATACAGATAGTTCATTGTTTTTATATAAAGTCAACTGTCATGTAGATCTTTTGTGTATCGAAACAGAGTATTACAGGTATATGGAAAATACATTGATTGATTGATTGATTGATTTTTGTTTAACGTCACACCACGAATATTTCACGTATATGGTGACGGCCTCTGTCTGATGCGGGGCATACAAATTTTGACCTTTGCAACGGACCCACCCGAAGCAGTGAGGGATCTTTAACGTGCCATGCATACCACTTCACGGGGCCTCGGTTTTTACTGTTTCATCCGAAAGACAGGACACCGGCATGACCAGAGCGGGAATCGAACCCCGGCCTCCCGGTTAGGAGTCAAGCACGATACCACTAGGCCACGCCGGCTTTGGAAAATACAAAATGTTTGTATTAAGTATATGCTAGACATATGTACTATTTACAATTAAACAGTCAGTGTGTATAAATACACACAAAGAAAGTAGTATAGATGTACGACACCTTCTCCACACTCCTATCAAGCCACTTACCTTTATATATCGGTGTTGGCATAATGCAAGATTCCAAGGTCTTCTGAATATACAATCTGGGGTGAGGAAGAAAGGCCTAGGGCGCATGATCTGAGAATCCGGATATGACGTCAGAGAACCATCTAGATCACGTATTGTGGCTTCCAGATCACCATCATAATCACTGAATCCATGTACACTACTATTGCCGTCATAAATACGTATGGAAGAATGTTCCTAAAAGAAGTGTACAAATAAGACCTGCTGTGGTCATATTCAATGTACTTCTGTACACGGGTATAATCAAGGATCAATGTACTTCTGTACACGGATATAATCAAGGAAGTACCTTGAAATATATTTTTCGTCCAAACTTCAATTTGCCACACCATAAATTTTGGATTTTATTTCAGATCCATTTTAACTGGTTTACACCATGTCATCGTATTAACACACTTTATCTCCCTTTCTGTTTGTTTTGGAAAAAAAGTAATGCATGGTCATCGAATTAATATACTAGGTAACCTGTCTCAGAGGTAGACTGAATTAATATACTAGGTAACCTGTCTCAGAGGTAGACTGAATTAATATACTACGTAACCTGTCTCAGAGGTAGACTGAATTAATATACTAGGTAACCTGACTCAGAGGTAGACTGAATTAATATACTAGGTAACCTGTCTCAGAGGTAGACTGAATTAATATACTACGTAACCTGTCTCAGAGGTAGACTGAATTAATATACTAGGTAACCTGTCGCAGAGGTAGACTGAATTAATATACTAGGTAACCTGACTCAGAGGTAGACTGAATTAATATACTACGTAACCTGTCTCAGAGGTAGACTGAATTAAAATACTAGGTAACCTGTCTCAGAGGTAGACTGAATTAATATATTACGTAACCTGTCTCAGAGGTAGACTGAATTAATATACTAGGTAACCTGACTCAGAGGTAGACTGAATTAATATACTAGGTAACCTGTCTCAGAGGTAGACTGAATTAATATACTACGTAACCTGACTCAGAGGTAGACTGAATTAATATACTAGGTAACCTGACTCAGAGGTAGACTGAATTAATATACTACGTAACCTGTCTCAGAGGTAGACTGAATTAATATACTACGTAACCTGTCTTAGAGGTAGACTGAATTAATATACTAGGTAACCTGTCTCAGAGGTAGACTGAATTAATATACTAGGTAACCTGTCTCAGAGGTAGACTGAATTAATATACTAGGTAACCTGTCTCAGAGGTAGACTGAATTAATATACTAGGTAACCTGACTCAGAGGTAGACTGAACATTTTCTTGAAATCTGGCATTACTTTGTAATTTACAAAATACACAAGTAAAATGATATATTTCTATATGAGATACAAAATTTAAAATGGGAAAGGAGCAATCACGGAGCTCTGGGAACAAAACCAGAGAGGGGATCAGATGTCCTAGAGGATTTAGCATCCGCTGTTGACCGGTCATTCCCACTATTATTTTATACAAGCGTAGCTTTTTAAAAAGCTTAGGTTGCAATCGTAATAGCGATCTTCAAGTTGTTGGTCAAAAAGCCAAATGGCTTTATGTAAATAGGAATTACATGTACTTGTTTTCAAAACCATCTTTTTATGCGCAGTTGTGAATTTTCCCGCCAAAATTTCTAAAGCCACGCCTCTTTTTTTTTCTTATTAGGAAAGTAGCCGCGCCTTTTTCCTTTTGAGGAAAGTCTCTCGGATGTTCTCGTCAATATTCAGAAATAAGTTGGTTTTCGTAGTGAGCAAATCTTTTTTTTTTAATTGTGAATATTTTATAAGATTTATTTCTAGAAATCTCAATATTTAAAGCAGAATTATGTGCTAATATTGTTTCTTAGTACTAGATAGTTACCCAACATGTCACGCTAATGGAGTCTGCACATGCGCTCTCAAAGCGAATTTACTATCGTAATATGCAATCGGCCGAGGCCGATTGCAATTATGAACTGAAATAGTCGATCGTATTTAAAATGATAATCATTTCATAGTCACATGTGTAATCATAATCCGTACATAATAACATTTCGAATGAGTAGTATGCTACCAAACCATCACAGTACAAACGATCTAACAAGAACAACATAACCCTCTAGCCAACAGATCTGATATGTGATATTAACAAAGTCTTTACTGTTACTGTGAGATGTGCCGAGTATTGATATAGAAATCTGTTTTAGTAATGTTGAGGCATTGTTTTTCACTTAGTGGTTTGCCTCTTTAAAAGTATTGACCATACTTTTATCAAGCTTTTGCATGTCGGATCGAGCGTTTACCAATTAGACCTCTAAAATTATCTTATATCTGCTTCATTGCACGTCTGCCAAACAGCAGCAAATGTGTTATATTGGCAAAAATACTGCCATGAGCTTAGGAGAATGTATATTCATCATATTGAAAGTGCATGATATTTATATACAAGTAAAACGCATTTTACAACATTGCATAATAATTATCATTATTCATTATGACTTTAATTAGATACTGTTTTACTTACTGCGTCGCTGAAGCCAAATCTTAAACCATAAACTGAACTGATTACTGACGAAGAGAATTTGTTGTGCAACTTAAATCCTATCGCAGATGCTGTGTAATTCTTATTCCATGAAAAGAAGTTAAACCAAACATTCTCTAAATAAACAGGACCATCGTAGACGATAAATCCAATAAGGGGATGATGTCTGAAAATAGATTGAGCCAAACTTATTCACGTAGTACGTGTGATCTACTCTGTCGGTGTAAACGAACGATCAGTTTCAGATTCAGAAGTAAATAAAATAAGTATACAGTATATGAATATTTACATGTCAGATTCAGCGAAAAATAAAATGAAAATAAAGTACATGAATGTGAAAATATCATATTAAAACGTAAATAAAATGAGTATCCGGTACATGAATGTTAAAATGTCAGTGTAAAAAGGTAAATAAAAGGAATATACAGTACCTGAATGTATATGAGTACTTCCGATCATCTGAAGTAATTATAATGTCATTGTTTTTCTTTTATTTTGTTAACATACAAAACATTTAGAACCTATGATATTTTCAATGAATAAAGAAAGCCAGCTTACATGTCCCACGGTATGTGTAGAGATCTGGGGAACTTTATTGCTTGATTTGTCGTCTTGTTCCAGTAGACAGTGCCTTCGCCAACATTAGGGGATTCCCCTAATACTACGCTATTGCACAAAAACTGTTCACCAGTACGTGTTCTAATAAAAATGTACTGGAATACGTTAAAATAATTCTACAAATGTGTTTAATTTTCTTAATTATTTTAACAATTATTTTCTTTCACTATTCAACAAAAACATAATTTACAACACAAATAATTTATCGAGAAGTCCTTATGCAAAGCTATAAAATCACACGAAAACCAATGGAAAATTTGTACTACATGTATACCTTGCCATAGTGAGTCCTCTTGCACTATCAGCAATGCTGTAATAGAAATAGCGTAAGGATACTAAACACAAGTACATCACTCTATTGCCATTGTTAAGCGACAAACCAGCAGAATACTGTAGTCAGATTTGAGAGAAGAGACCGGAATATCAAGAAGAGGTCATCGACATCCAAAATTCCTGTTAACTCCAAAAGAAAACAGACCCTGAATTGTTTTAGATCAAGCAAATTTTAAAACGACACTTTCTTCTATTGTGTTACTTAGGAACCTCCTGGTTTTTAAGGTGTCATTTAAGATGTGTGCCAAATATGAAATAAATATTATAGGTACATGTATATACTGAAATAGTTTAAGCGTCAGCATGGACAATAGGAAATAAATTAAACATTATTGTTGTTCGTGTTGACCCATTATTGTAAAGTCTCAATTATTATTTAATACGGTATCAGATTACATATAGACCGTCTTTCAGTGTAAATATTGTAAAACTTACGACGAGCGTTCTAATTTTATGGCCCCACCACGAATCCAAATATTCTGTATATGGTTTTTAAAAGCTGCAATTACAAGAAAAAACACCATATGAATGATTTCAAATGGGCTTTGTTTCTCGGATCTTTTTGTAATTAGTAAATTTATACTGATTCGACCTTAAATATCACAGAGGGGACATCACTGTGAATATGCGCATCTGGTGCGCTACAGTAACTTGGGTTTATATACTCCTCTGGTGCCATAGAGAAAACTTTGTAAATAAGCAAACCTGGTTCCACAGAGAAACTTTGGTACGTATGTACATCTGGTGCCCTAGAGTGGAGTTAGTAGATATGCACACTTGGTGCCCTAGAATAGCTTTGGTAAATATGCACACCTGGTGCCCGAGAGCGGCTTTAGTACATATGTACCCCTGGTGTCCTAGAGTGGCTTTTGTAAATATGTACACTGGTGTCCTAGAGTGGCTTTTGTAAATATGTACACCTGGTGTCCTAGAGTGGCTTTTGTAAATATGTACACCTGGTGCCCGAGAGCGGCTTTAGTACATGTGTACACCTGGTGTCCTAGAGTGGCTTTTGTAAATGTGTACACCTGGTGTCTTAGTGTGGCTTTTGTAAATATGTACACCTGGTGCCCTTGAGTGGCTTTAATAAATATGTACACCTGGTACTCTAGAATGGTTTTAGTAAATATGCATATCTAGGGCCGTAAAGTAACTTTGGTACATAAGCACACCTGGTGCCCTAAATTAACTTCGGTAAATATGCACACCTGATACCCTAATATAGCGTTGTTAAATATACACATTGGGTGCTATAGAATAACTTTCGTAAATATACACACATATATATTACATCGCCATGACTTCCATTTGGCACAATGATTGCTGTGTGATATGTCGGCATGACGCCCGATGGGCACGATGATTGCTGTGTGATAAGTAATGTCGGCATGACGCCCGATTGGCACGATGATTGATCTATAGTGCATAGTATCGACATGACCCTTGTCATTGCTGTAAAATACGCTATATCGACATGACGCCCATTGGGCGGGGCGATTGCTGTTTAATGCATAATATTGACATGAAGCCCGTTGGGAACGGTGACTGCCGTTAAAGGCATAATTTCCACAAGACGCCCCCTGGGGACGGTGACTGCTGCATAATGCATAATATCGACATGACGCCAGTTGAGCACCGACATTGCTGTATAATATATTATGTAGACATGACACCCCTTATGAATTATTTTTATTTGATCTTGTATATATATTTGTTCTGGTCTTGATTTTTATTTTGCCTGTGGTGAAATCTGTCATGGTGAAATCACTTGCACATGATCAAATCTATGCAAAAATACCGATGAAGTAAAATATCAGGCCTTTGATTTAAATATACCTTCGTTTTATGATATACAGTACTTTACCCGTCATACGATATATAACGACTTCTTTGTTGTCGGACGTGGAGTTAAGTGGGTCTACCTTTGGTTCGTAGTAATTCACAGATCCAACACTACTATCATTCAGTAACTTCTGATCAATATTGAGTCCGGTCTGAAAAATGACAAAGAAAAGGAAGAAATAAGTGAGTATAAGAAGGTCAGCTTGAGGTATATGGTATACATTACATTTTATATCTTGTATATTACATATTTTTTGCCTTCATTATGTGTCCAAATGCGCATTTAGTGCTCTGAATAAATATCGGTACGTGTGAATACTGTTAGTCATATGGTTTGTTACTGACCTACCACGGGGCCATAGAGGGTTAGTAAAATTCATAGGGAGTGAGGCCGAAGGTTACTGACCTACCACGGAATCATAGGGGGTCAGTAAAATCCATAGGGAGTGAGGCCGAAGGTTACTGACCTACCACGGAGCCATAGAGAGTTAGTAAATTCCATAGGGTGTGAGGCCGCACAGTGAGAGAGTTAACTCGAAAATGTGCATTAAACAACTGTGGATGAACTAATTTTCTTTCTTCGGTTTTTGTTTATATAGTTGGCTGTAACGAAAAGGACAAGTGGCGTCTATATTGCCCCCTAAGAATTTTTACTGAGTACCAATTAGTTTCATATGGGGTCCCCACGTGACACGTTTTTACCCATTAAAATGCGACGATTTTGTCCGAGATGCGATAAAAGTTTATATATTTCTAAACAATGTTATCGCTGTTTTCCAAGTATTTTATGAGTATGATATTTTTGGACATGCGATTTTATTTTGAACAATGATCAGGGTTTTTATTTTCTGTGTTGTTCCCTAGGTCATCAATCACTGATCCTGTGGCCCTCATATAACCACTGTTTGATATAACTGTAACCCTCAAATTTAGCGATGAATGCAAACATAGCGCTTTGGTTGGTTTAATGAAAAAAGTAGTGTTGAAGAGTATAAGTACACCTGTACTTACCACTGTATTGGAATGGGCCACGTTGTTTCTAACTTCCAGTATGGCCGTGTAGCGGGCTTCACTGTATCTCATCAAGTTCAGAGACCTGGAGGGACCAATAGGCTCATCGGGAAACACAAACCAGTAACCTGTATGCTTTGATAGTTTTAGTCGATTTAGATGTTTGTGTTTCAATGTCTAACAATAAAGTATGTGTAAAATGCGATTATAACTTGACTTTTGCTTTTATGTGACCCTGAGTCACAAAAATTGTACCAATATGGAGATTTATGGACATCTGAGAATCAAAGATGAGATCAGGTGCCCGAGAGGAGTAAGCATTAAATGAAGATGAATCAAAGACGAGATCAGGTACTCGGGAGAGAGAAGTAAGTATTAAATGAAGATGAATCAAAGACGAGATCAGGTGCTCGGGAGAGAGAAGTAAGTATTAAAAAAGAATCAACATTGAAGAAGAGACACAGGGGTATAATAACAATACAACATGTACTACAAATGGCAAATCTCCGAAAATCACAAGTCTTCTGCATGGCTAACCACGCCCGATATGGATGAGTAAAACTAGAAACCGACAAACCGTCAGAGCAATGGTATAATAACCACAGGCGACTGAACAAGATATGTCCTACCGTAACAAGATATCAGAACAGTGGCATAATAACCATCGACGGCTAATCGAGATTTAAGTCTTGTCACACTTATTCCCTTTGCAATGTGGAGATCGTAAAAAGTTCCCCAAGGAAGGTTTGACTGAAGTGTTATATTTCCCTTTTTCCTGATGTTGTGTGGCTGTGGCATTTTCTACACAACGTTTGTTCACATTCCTGTATGTATACAGTGCTGAATTATATTCATTTCGTCTGTA
Source organism: Pteria penguin (assembly GCA_035048485.1). Taxonomy (NCBI): domain Eukaryota; kingdom Metazoa; phylum Mollusca; class Bivalvia; order Pterioida; family Pteriidae; genus Pteria; species Pteria penguin. The sequence goes on along the minus strand of CM068586.1, from coordinate 1,497,309 downwards.
TTTAAAGACATTCACGGCGAATGTGGCTAGCCAAACAGGAGATGGTTACTCCTACTGGGTATCCGGTCTCACCTATGGATTTCAGGGGTCCGTTCATGTCCACTGTGGTACATTGTTGTTAGTGCCGTGGTCATGTTGCACCAGTTACTGTCGTATTTTACATTGTCGTAATATGATATTAGATCAGTGGAATAATAACCACAGACGGGTAATCAAGATTTAAGTCTTGCTGTAATAGGATATAATATCGTTCTAAACGGTTTTTAAATATTATATATTCAATCTTTCTATCATGAACGCCCGTATCATTCAATTATTGAATGAAGTGTTTTGATGATGTTTGTTTTTATTTTATTTGTTTTGATGATATTTGCTTTGATTCGTTTTCATGATGTTTGTTTTGATGATATTTGTTTTGATGATATTTTTGATTCTTGTTTCACGCCAGATGAAGTTTATTGCACTTCTATCGAGAGGCATCTGCTTGATGCAACGTGTAGAAATTATATCTCTGCAACAGATCCACACGAGGCAGTTAAGGGTATTTTACGTGTCATGTTAACTGCCACAACAGACCTCCGGTATTTATTGTCATTTGAATGACAAAACAACGACAAGCCGCCGGTGGAATTCGAACCCGATATCTCTCGGTCACGAACCAAGAACACCACCGCGAACCCGAGACCTCTCGGTCACGAACCAAGCACACCACTGCGAATCTCTAACCTCTCGGTCACGAGCGAAAAACACACCTCGAACCGGGAAATTCTCGGTTACGAACCAAGCACACCACAGCAAATCCGGAAGCCCTCGATCACGAGCGATGAACCAAGCACACCACTGCTAGCCTGGAACCTCTCAGTCAAGAATCAAGCATACCACTGCGAACCTGGTACCTCTCGGTCACGAACAAAGCACACCACCGCAAACACAGGACCTCTCGGTCACAAATCATGCACACACCTCGAACCTGGAACTTCTCGGTCACGAACCAAGCACACAACTGCGAACCCGGGACCTTTCGGTCAAGAACCAAGAACACCACTGCAAACACGTGACCCCTCGGTCGAGAATCAAGCAAACCACCGCGAACCCGGGAATTTCTCCGGAACGAACCAAGCACACCACCGCAAACACGGGACCTCTCGGTCACGTACCAAGCACACCACCGCGAACCCGGGACCTCTCGGTCACGAACCAAGCACAAATTGGAATATTGAGCTCTGCAGGCTCAGTTGAACAGATGCAGTATGTCATAATTATGTATCTAATTACAGTAGAATATCACCTCTCCTCCAGCTGCTACATTGTTCCTTACATATGTTAACGGATTCACAATCCAAAACGTGGAAGGAGTCCTGAAAAACAAGGACTCAGCAATCAGATACAATCAGATACAATGGGTAACATCTATACAGGTGAGCATAACATTCCACGAGTTAACTGGAAACAAGATTTACACCTATGTTGCATTATACGCTTGTTGTTAAATTTCATGGTAACAAATTTCTGCATAGGGCAATAACTCTTGCCAAATTACGTCTCTTACAATTTCTGCATCCATGTATAATAAGATAGCCAGGAAGCTTACCTACATCTGGCTTGAGGGTTACTTAATTCACTGTAGATGTAATTCATGTTACTATCATTGAATAAAATCATAATGTATAAAAGAGAAAAGGTATAAACAGGAATATATTAAATGTCTTAAACTGTGAGGATATTAATCAATAAAACACTGGTTATTGAATAAAGGTCGTCTGGAAAACCAGGATTCTGGCACAGATAGTTTAACATGGGCCTCCCAGTTAGCCTCCCTAAGGTTAGGCTAACGATGACGTCATCCCTGACCAAGGTTGTGATAGTCAAACACCCGAGACCACAGGTCTACCACTCGTATACTCACTGATCAGATGGTATTAGCGATCCTTTACGTGTCGATGCTCCAAGGTTACCATCAAATACATTCCATCTCTCTCCGCCATCCTCGAGAAAGAAGGCGTGGCCCAAACAATCATAACAGACATTATTGGATACCTTGATAAAGAAATAGACATCTCATGTTACTATCATGATTTAAACCTACATATATGTGATACAACATCGCTTTATCAAATCACTTTGACCGATTGAAGTTACAACAATTGCTGTGGTTAATCTGTTTACGGGCCCATCTTCCCACTCACCACAATACAGTACAATCAAAGGGACCAAACATTTAATGAAATTATCTTGTGGTTTACATCATAAACATGCTCTTTCTTAAAATATACATAACTTACGACCAATCCATCCACTCCATGAATTGTAACGCATCTGGCAAAAGTATGATGTATAGAGTTTCCTCTGACATACGCAGGACTTGTATACCTGATTCCTCTTACATTCCCTGTCATGTGAAAGTGGATAGGATAGTTCCCTACAACACATATAAAAATGGATAGGATAGTTCCCCACAACAAATATGAAAGTGGATACGATAGTTCCCTAAAACACATATGAAAGTGGATAGCATAGTTTCCTACAACAAATATGAAAGTGGATAGCATAGTTTCCTAAAACACGTATGAAAGTGGATAGCATAGTTCCCTACAACAAATATGAAAATGGATAGAATAGTTTCCTACAACACACATGAAAGTGAATAGGATAGTTCCCTACAACACATATGAAAGTGGATACGATAGTTCCTTAAAACACATATGAAAGTGGATAGGATAGTTCCCTAAAACACATATGAAAGTGGATAGGACAGTTCCATACAACACATGAAATTTATCTAGTGGACTGTACAGACATTACACAGCTTCAGTCTTGAGCATTACTAAGTGATTAAACTATCTATTTCACTAGAAAACATCGGTATAAACAGTTTTGTAGTAACTGAGTGAGTGAGTCAGTCAGTCAATCAGTTAGTGAGGCAGTGAGTGAGTCAGTATGGCAGTCAATCAGTGAGGCAGTGAGTCAGTCAGTGTGGCAGTCAATCAGTCAGTGAGTGAGTCAGTCAGTCAGTGAGGCAGTGAGTCAGTCAGTGAGTGTATTGATACTGACCAAGACTAGTTTGCTGTCCCATATTCCTGACTTCTATCCCTTCTATGTGAACATTAGCGTAACCATCCATAATCTAGAGAAAATATACATCTTATTATTTTCACATCGCTATTCCTATGGCAGATGCATGTGTTGTTTTATGACAAGCATTCTCCGAAATAAGTAAATATTTTTAAAATATGAAAGTCTTGTAAAACTTTTGCTATGGAATCTTACTGGCAGAGATAGCGAGTACGAGCTATACAGTACAGAGCTACAGAGCTAAAGTGGACTGTAGCAATGTTCAGAAGTACATGTACAATTAGAAAATGGTTAAAAGGACGGTAGTAGTGATGTCCTGTAGTGATGTCCTGTAGTGATGTCCAGCAGTAATGTCCTGTAGTGATGTCTAGAAGTGATGTCTAGAAGTGATGTCCAGTAGTAATGTCCTGTAGTGATGTCCTGTAGTGATATCCTGTAGTGATGTCCTGTAGTGATGTCCAGTAGTGATGTCCTGTAGTGTTGTCCTGTAGTGATGTCCTATAGTGATGTCCTGTAGTGATGTCCTGTAGTGTTGTCCTGTAGTGATGTCCTGTAGTGATATCCTGTAGTGATGTCCTGTAGTGATGTCCAGTAGTGATGTCCTGTAGTGTTGTCCTGTAGTGATGTCCTATAGTGATGTCCTGTAGTGATGTCCTGTAGTGTTGTCCTGTAGGGATGTCCTGTGGTGATGTCCTGTAGAGATTTCCTGTAGTAATGTCCTGTAGTTAAGTCCTGTAGTGATGTCCTGTAGTGTTGTCCTGTAGGGATGTCCTGTGGTGATGTCCTGTAGAGATTTCCTGTAGTAATGTCCTGTAGTTAAGTCCAGTAGTGATGTCCTGTAGTGATGTCCGTAGTGATGTCCTTTAGTGATGTCCAGTAGTGTTGTCCTGTAGTGATGTCCTGTTGTGATGTCCTGTAGTGATGTCCTGTAGTGATGTCCTGTAGTGATGTCTTGTAGTGATGTCTAGTACTGATGTCTAGTACTGATGTCCAGTAGTAATGTCCTGTAGTGATGTCCTGTAGTGATGTCCTGTAGTGATATACTGTAGTGATGTCCAGTAGTGATGTCCTGTAGTGATGTCCTATAGTGATGTCCTGTAGTGATGTCCTGTAGTGTTGTCCTGTAGGCATGTCCTGTGGTGATGTCCTGTAGAGATGTCCTGTAGTTAAGTCCTGTAGTGATGTTCTGTAGTGTTCTCCTGTAGTGATATCCTATAGTAATGTCCAGTAGTGATGTCCTGTAGTGATGTCCGTAGTGATGTCCTGTAGTGATGTCCTGTTGTGATGTCCTGTAGTGATGTCCTGCAACGATGTACTGTGGTAATGTCCTGTAGTAATGTCCTGTAGTGATGTCTTGTAGCGATGTCCTGTCGTGATGTCCTGTAGTGATGTCCTGTAGTAATGTCTTGTATTGATGTCATGTAGTGATGTCCGGTAGTGATGTCCTGTAGTGTTATCTTGTATGGATGTCCTGTAGAGATGCCCTGTAGTAATGTCCTGTAGTTAAGTCCTGTAGTGATGTGCTGTAGTGTTGTCCTGTAGTGATGTCCTATAGTAATGTCCAGTAGTAATGTCCTGTAGTGATGTCCTGTAGTGATGTCCTATAGTGATATCCTTTAGTGATGTCCTGTAGTGTTGTCCTATAGTGATGTCCAGTAGTGATGTCCTGTAGTGATGTCCTGTAGTGATGTCCTATAGTGATATCCTTTAGTGATGTCCTGTAGTGTTGTCCTATAGTGATGTCCAGTAGTGATGTCCTGTAGTGATGTCCTGTAGTGATGTCCAGTAGTTATGCCCTGTTGTGATGTCCTGTAGTGATAACCGTAGTGATGTCCTGTAGTGATGTCCTATAGTAATGTCCTGTAGTGATGTCCTATAGTAATGTCCTGTAGTGATGTCCTATAGTAATGTCCTGTATTGAAGTCCTGTAGTGATGTCTTGTAGTGATGTCCAGTAGTGATGTCCTGTAGTGATGTCCTGTAGTAATGTCCAGTAGTGATGTCCTAAAGTAATGTCCTGTAGTGATGTCCTATAGTAATGTCCTGTACTGATGTCCTGTAGTGATGTCTTGTAGTGATGTCCAGTAGTGATGTCCGTGGTGTTGTCCTGTAGTGATATCCTATAGTAATGTCCTGTAGTGATGTCCTATAGTAATGTCCTGTAGTGATGTCCTGTAGTGCTGTCCTGTAATAATATTTTGTAGTGATGTCCTGTATTGTCCTGTAATGATGTCCTGCAGTTACGTCCCGTAGTGATGTCCTGTAGTAATGTCTAAAGGGTATATGACAGGGAACGTACAATGAGTATTAACTGAATAACTCGCAGTTAAAATTATTGTATCGTCAAATTAATTAAGAACTGAGTACTACAAGAGAGATAACGAAGTGAGCAATAATGCTCTCTAGAAAACGAAACTTTTTTCCATTAAACTCTGTTCCTTTTGATACAGAGTTGAATTTTCTTAATGAGCAAAAACGTCAGCACCTGTATTTGTCCACCAAAAGTATCATATGGATACTGGTCACAATTTTCGTTGGATGGTGGGCATTCTTTTTCCATGTCACCTTCTATTACAATATCACGTGATATGAGAGCTACCTCTCCGCGCATGTCTACATTGTCAATGATTTCTCCCCAGTGGGTATACTTAGGCTCCACTGAAATAATGCAGTGTGTAAATAAGACATGTTAACCACTATATAAATATAAAAATACGCATATTATATACATGTTTACCTCTATATCAATATAAAAATACGCATGTTATAGGCTATATATTTACCTCTATATCAATATAACAGTGTGAATATAAGATATGCCTACCAATAAACTGATATAACAATATACATATGGCACTTGTTTATCTTTATATCAATATAAGTATATAAATATAACACTCACACACCACAAAAATAGTATAACCAAAGAACAAAAAAATCAATATAATTACTTCTCCAAATAAAAAACAAAGATCCATAAGTACCTCATTTTGAGAAGTCATACAAATGTTAAAGTGAATTGTATTATGAAATAAAAGGAAGAAATCGTCGGTATAGAATGACATCAAAATAAACCAACCATACTCTGCCCGTCTGAAAGAGAACTAAGTCCCTGATCTGAAAAAAGCCTCGACTAACAGTCAGTCGGCATCTTATCTCCAATAAAAAGATATAGACAAATTTATCATGGAGTCCCGACTTATTGCTAGAATCTGTTCGAAAAACAACAACGCTTACAGAGGACTCTGAGTACATCATATTTACCAAGTTTCATCAAAATCCTTCGATTAGTACTGAAATCCATCAAAGCTTATTATTATTAAATATCCCTCCTCTTTTTAACATTAATTAATTAAAAATAATTATTTTTGTATTTCAGTTTTCTTCAATTACATTTATAACGATAAGATTATTTAAAATACACGGAATCATTGCATTATAATCAACCTTCAAGTAGAAAACCCAAGAAACTATATGAAAATAGGCAAAATCGACAAAGTCCAAAAAGACGCCAAAAAGAGTGAAAAAATTAACTGATTTCGGAATGGAACTAAAACAACACCATAAGCCTCATCAACCAATCTATTAACTCTATCTCCTGAAAATGTGGTATTCAACATTCGAAATAATTAAAGAAGTATTTACAGTCTATCCTCGCTTGATTACTATTACAGGTAGGGCAGTCTTTTATGTTGGCTTCTTCTGCTTGTTTATAGTCATAGTCCGTCGACGTTAACAGTACTCGATCACCTACAATAATCAATAAAAAAAAAAGAATAACAATTTCACGTAATTCTTAAAAAAAATTCATTAAATCATCATTCACAGTTCTGGTATGATATTTATGTATGTGTATTGGTTAATTATAAATTAACGAATATCTAGATTGATGGGAATTCTGTAAGTGTTATTAGAGTTCTTTTGTTCCATCTCACCTATCATTCCATCTCACCTATCATTCCATATTACCAACAATATTTAGAAACTGACTTTCCACCACAATTGTATATTTGGTTAATAATTCGTTCGGTTTTGGTAATCACTAAAGTGTTTTACCCCCCAAAAATGAACTCTCTAGTCTCATTACAAGAAAACATAATAAAAAGAGAAAGGGTAAGATATGTCACTTTACTATATAGTAGCATCCAACCTGGAAAAAAGGAAACAATTACATTGATGACGTCATAAACATACTGCAATCAGTGGCGGAATTAGAAGGGGGACGGGGGGGGGCGGCCCCGCCCCCCCCCCTTTGGCCACATATTTACTAGTAAATATCCAGATTTTGCACCAAAAATGGCTTAGAAGTCTGGCTAATACACATGTGGGCCCCCCTTTTCGGAAATCCTGGATCCACCACTGGCAATCAAGGCGCCATCCTGGGGCGCTCAGTTGACAAGGTCAGTTGCTGTGTTTTACTATAATATTTTTGCTATTATGGCACTTTCATATATATCATTAACACAGCTGTTTAGAGATACGTAGCCAAAACTCGGTGAAAGTGTATTAAAATGAAATCTTACCTATCTTATATAAAGATTACATACATATAAATTATTTAAGTCTTCATTATTCATTTCTTCGTCGCTAATAGTTGTTCAAATAAGCACCTTTTTCCAGGACAACAGAAAGAGAGATTAATTTAGAGATACAGAATATTACATCATTATTAATCTAATAACTGATTACTTTGGTAATAACAATACAAATACAATAAGCTATATATCATAATACAATAAGCTATACATCATAACACAATAAGCTATACATCATGAGACAATAAGCTATACATCATAACACAATAAGCTATACATCATAACACAATAAGCTATACATCATAACACAATAAGCTATACATCATAACACAATAAGCTATACATCATAACACAATAAGCTATATATTATAACACAATAAGCTATACATCATAACACAATAAGCTATACATCATAACACAATAAGCTATACATCATAACACAATAAGCTATATATTATAACACAATAAGCTATACATCATAACACAATAAGCTATACATCATAACACAATAAGCTATACATCATAACACAATAAGCTATACATCATAACACAATAAGCTATATATTATAACACAATAAGCTATACATCATAACACAATAAGCTATACATCATAACACAATAAGCTATATATTATAACACAATAAGCTATACATTATAACACAATAAGCTATACATCATAACACAATAAGCTATATATCATAACACAATAAGCTATACATCATAACACAATAAGCTATACATCATAACACAATAAGCTATACATCATAACACAATAAGCTATACATCATAACACAATAAGCTATACATCATAACACAATAAGCTATACATCATAACACAATAAGCTATATATCATAACACAATAAGCTATACATCATAATACAATAAGCTATATATTATAACACAATAAGCTATACATCATAATACAATAAGCTATACATTATAACACAATAAGCTATATATCATAATACCCGTTTTCCAGGATCTAGCATCTGTAGCCAGTGTTAACACCGGAAGAGCATACTCGATATCCTTAATGCTGAAGTCCACATACGTCTTCCAGTTTATGTCATATATAACACTTTTGGAAGTAAATTTTAATCTTCGCTCATAAAGTGTGAAATCTAGTACTGATATGGCATGATCCTCGTTTTCTCTTCTAAACTGAACCTTTTCTTTTGAACTAGTGTGATTGCCTTCATAATGAACATATTAAGTTATTTCATATCAATATCCTGCAAAATTTGCAAAATAAACAAAGATATATATTGAATCAGACATATTGACACTCATTAACTATCTATGATATATAATATAACTTATGTAATCACAAGATTTTTCACTAGAAACACATTTTATAAAACAAAATTGTATATTAATAAAAGATACATCAAAATCAATAAAATATGTATTGAGTGTTAACTTTGTAATTTATATGTATGTTAGAAAATGCCAGTGTTTAGCGTATATTTTTATTTGATTTTATTCTAACTATTGTTATTTGGCATAATGACATAAATTCATAGTTATTAAAGAAGGAATTAGTGTAAAAATGTGAAGCATAAGTTATTGTATTAATTTACCTGCTATTGTTATCATTGTATTAATTTACCTGCTATTGTTATCATTGTATAGGCGTCTTTATTCCTTACTTCCCGGAGTTTGCTCCTCCTGGTCACGTCACCAAACGCAAAAGCCTCAAATGCGTCATAGATTATCCCCAAATCTGCTGTAGCCTTCAAACAATTCTGGGCCGCCATCATGACCACCCGGCCTTTGGGAACGTCTGAAAATACGAAGCTCCTTCAGTTTGAAAGGTGTGAAATGGGTATTATGTGGACCAAGTGCCCGGGAGGAATAAATGGGCCCAGTGCCCGGGTGGAATAAATGGACAAATGCCCGGGAGGAGAAAGTGGACAAGTGCCCTCGTGGAGTAAGTGGACAAGTGACCGGGAGGTGTAAGTGGACAAGTGCACTGGAAGAGTAAGTGGACCAAGTGTCCGGGAGGAGTAAGTGGATCAAGTGCCCGAGTGGAGTAAGCGGATAAGTGCCCAGGAGGAGAAACTGGACCAAGTGCCCGGTTGATGTAAGTGCACAAGTGCCTGGGAGGTATAAATAGACAGGTGCCCGGAAGGAATAAATGGACAGGAGCCCGGGTAGAGTAAGTGGACCAAGTTCCTGGGAGGAGTAAGTGGATAAATGCCCGGGAGGAGCAAGTTGACAAGTGCCCAGGAGGAGGAACTTGACCATGTGCCTTGGAGGAGTAAGTACTTTCTTCCCTTGGTTGGTCACACCTGTCCCCGATGTCTTGTATGACATTTAATACAAACTCTTTACGGAAACTTTTGGCGAGATTCACATTCCAACGGGAATTAAGATAATGTGATGTGATGTGATGTGATGTGGACATTCAGAGTTTAGACAATTTCTTTCTAAAATGAATTAAAACACAAAAGTTTTACTATAAAATATATTCCTAATACTCGAAATGTAGTGATCCCTTCACACTCTACAAACAATCCACCATTATCTCACGACAATCTCCAAATTTCTTCTAAATATTTCATTTCTCGACTCTGTTGATAAGGAATTTACAAGCAAAGGTAAAGGTAAAATCAAACTAGAACTCATTCTACATGTATTATAATGTAAATCACTTTATATTTCGCAAAACTTTATTTTTGTGATTGCCTAATTTTGGATATATTCTCATGACATTATTTTTACAAGAAACCTGTCATACTCGCGACAGTTAGCGAAAACAACTATCCGCGAATAAGTGTTTTGCAAAGCTTAATTAATTAATATATTTTATAATGCAAGATTTTAAAGTGAAGTGGTAGAGAGTAAGAACGTAAATGTAGAATACAATGTCACATACTTTGGAGAAATGATATCAATCCTGGAATACCTTCCTCTGTCCGCCATTTATCATTTCCGCTGATATAGAATACGTGGTAGGTCTTCACAAAAGTATTGATATCGATGACGTAAATGGCCAGGCCTTGATACCAACTGTCTTTGCTTTTGTATACACTATCCTAAATGTTAAATAAACGGCATTTTTATATATTTCATAGGGTGGATCAATATGATTTCTCTGTCAGAGCAGCAAGATTCATTTTTGTTTTTTACATTAGAATGGAATACCAGGTTTCCTGAATGATTTGTTGACACACACTGTCAGTCAAAACTGTACCTCAGATCCAACACATATGCAAACAAAACATTCTTGTGCAACTGGTCAAAAAAACTAAAAGAACTTTATTATATCTTCAATCATTAAACTCAGCATACATCAGCAAGCGAAATTCCGTCATTTATAGATTAACCAATCTAAACTAGCTATCACACGTCCCACATACTACTGCATTAGATGACGGGGTCTGAGCAGGATACTACTGCATTACATTGCGGGTCTGTGCAGGATACTGCTGCATTAGATGACGGGGTCTGAGCAGGATACTACTGCATTAGATGACGGGGTCTGAGGAGGATACTACTGCATTAGATGACGGGGTCTGAGCAGGATACTGCTCGTTAGATGACACGAGTTCTGAGCAGGATACTACTGCATTAGATGACGGGGTCTGAGCAGGATACTACTGCATTAGATGACGGGGTCTGAGCAGGATACTACTGCACTAGATGACGGGGTCTGAGCAGGATACTGCTCGTTAGATGACACGAGGTCTGAGCAGGATACTACTGCATTAGATGACAGGGTCTGAGCAGGATACTACTGCATTAGATGACCGGGTCTGAGCAGGATACTGCTGCACTAGATGACGGGGCCTGAGCAGGTTAATACTGCATTACATGGCGGGTCTGAGCAGGATACTGCTGCATTACAAGAGAGGATCTGAGCAGGATACTGCTGCATTAGATGACAGGGTCTGAGCAGGATACTGCTGCATTAGATGACACGGGGTCTGAGCAGGATAGTGCTGCATTAGATAACAGGGTCTGAGCAGGATACTACTGCATTAGATGACGGGGGTCTGAGCAGTGTACTACTGCATTAGATGACGGGGTCTGAGCAGGATACTGCTGCATTAGATGACACGGGGTCTGAGCAGGATACTACTGCATTAGATGACGGGATCTGTGCAGGATACTACTGCATTAGATGACACGGGGTCTGAGCAAGATACTACTGCATTAGATGACAGGGGCTTGAGCAGGATACTGCTGCATTAGATGACGGGGTCTGAGCAGGATACTACTGCATTGGATGGCACGGGGTTTGAGCAGGATTCTACTGCATTAGATGACGGGGTCTGAGCAGGATACTGCTGCATTAGATGACGGGGTCTGAGCAGGATACTGCTGCATTAGATGACGGGGTCTGAGCAGGACACTGCTCGTTAGATGACACGAGGTCTCAGCAGGATACTACTGCATTAGATGACGGGTCTGAGCAGGATACTACTGCATTAGACGACACGGGGTCTGAGCAGGATACTACTGCATTAGATGACAGGGACTTGAGCAGGATACTACAGCATTAGATGACGGGGTCTCAGTAGGATACTACTGCATTAAATGACACGGGGTCTGAGCAGGATACTACTGCATTAGATGACGGTGTCTGAGGAGGATACTACTGCATTAGATAAAACGGGGTCTGAGCAGGATACTACTGCATTAGATGACGGGGTCTGAGCAGGATACTGCTGCATTAGATGACACGGGGTCTGAGCAGGATACTGCTGCATTAGATGACGGGGTATGAGCAGGATACTGCTGCGTTAGCTGAAGGGGTCTGTGCAGGATACTGCTGCATTAGATGACAAGGGTTCTGAGCAGGATACTGCTGCATTAGATGACACGGGGTCTGAGCAGGATACTGCTGCTTTAGATGACGGGGTCTGAGCAGGATACTGCTGCATTACATGAAAGGGTCTGAGCAGGATACTACTGCATTAGATGACACGAGATCTGAGCAGGATACTGCTGCATTAGATGACACGGGGTCTGAGCAGGATACTGCTGCATTAGATGACGGGGTCTGAGCAGGATACTGCTGCATTACATGACACGGGGTTTGAGTAGGATACTGCTGCATTAGATGACACGGGGTCCCAGCAGGATACTGCTGCATTAGAAGACACAGGGTTTGAGCAGGATACTGCTGCATTAGATGACACGGGGTCTGAGCAGGATACTGCTGCATTTGATGACACGGGGTCTGATCAGGATAGTGCTACTTTAGATGACAGGGTCTGAGCAGGATACTGCTGCATTAAATGACGGGGTCTGAGCAGGATACTACAGTATTAGATGACGGGGGTCTGAGCAGGATACTGTTGAATTAGATGACACGGGGTCTGAGCAGGATACTACTGCATTAGATGACGGGATCTGAGCAGGATGCTGCTGCATTAGATGACACGGAGTCTGGGCAGGATACTGCTACATTAAATGACGGGGGTCTGAACAGGATACTACTGCATTAGATGACGGGGTCTCAGCAGGATGCTGCTGCATTATATGACACGGGGTCTGAGCAGGATACTACTACATTGGATGACAGGGGCTTGAGCAGGATACTGCTGCATTAGATGACGGGGTCTGAGCAGGATACTGCTGCATTAAATGACACGGGGTTTGAGCAGGATACTACTGAATTAGATGACGGGGTCTGAGCAGCATACTGCTGCATTAGATGACACGGGGTCTGAGCAGGATACTGCTGCATTAGATGACGGGGTATGAGCAGGATACTGCTGCGTTAGCTGGCGGGGTCTGTGCAGGATACTGCTGCATTAGATGACGGGGTCTGAGCAGGATACTGCTGCATTAGATGACACGGGGTCTGAGCAGGATACTGCTGCATTAGATGACGGGGTATGAGCAGGATACTGCTGCGTTAGCTGACGGGGTCTGTGCAGGATACTGCTGCATTAAATGACACGGGGTTTGAGCAGGATACTGCTGCATTAGATGACGGGGTCTGAGCAGGATACTGCTGCATTAGATGACGGGGTATGAGCAGGATACTGCTGCGTTAGCTGACGGGGTCTGTGCAGGATACTGCTGCATTAGATGACAAGGGTTCTGAGCAGGATACTGCTGCATTAGATGACACGGGGTCTGAGCAGGATACTGCTGCTTTAGATGACGGGGTCTGAGCAGGATACTGCTGCATTACAGGAAAGGGTCTGAGCAGGATATTACTGCATTAGATGACACGAGATCTGAGCAGGATACTGCTGCATTAGTTGACACGGGGTCTAAGCAGGATATTGCTGCATTAGATGACGGGGTCTGAGCAGGATACTGCTGCATTACATGACACGGGGTTTCAGCAGGATACTGCTGCATTAGATGACACGGGGTCCGAGCAGGATACTGCTGCATTAGATGACACGGGTTTTGAGCAGGATACTGCTGCATTAGATGACGGGGTCTGAGCAGGATACTGCTGCATTAGATGACACGGGGTCTGATCAGGATAGTGCTACTTTAGATGACAGGGTCTGAGCAGGATACTGCTGCATTAAATGACGGGGTCTGAGCAGGATACTACAGCATTAGATGACACGGAGGTCTGAGCAGGATACTGCTGAATTAGATGACACGGGGTCTGAGCAGGATACTACTGCATTAGATGACAGGGTCTGAGCAGGATGCTGCTGCATTAGATGACACGGAGTCTGATACTGCTGCATTAGATGACACGGGGTCCGAGCAGGATACTGCTGCATTAGAAGACAGGGTTTGAGCAGGATACTGCTGCATTAGATGACGGGGTCTGAGCAGGATACTGCTGCATTAGATGACACGGGGTCTGATCAGGATAGTGCTACTTTAGATGACAGGGTCTGAGCAGGATGCTGCTGCATTAAATGACGGGGTCTGAGCAGGATACTACAGCATTATATGACACGGAGGTCTGAGCAGGATACTGCTGAATTAGATGACACGGGGTCTGAGCAGGATACTGCTGCTTTAGATGACACGGGGTCTGAGCAGGATACTGCTGCATTACATGAAAGGGTCTGAGCAGGATACTACTGCATTAGATGACACGAGATCTGAGCAGGATACTGCTGCATTAGATGACACGGGGTCTGAGCAGGATACTGCTGCATTAGATGAAGGGGTCTGAGCAGGATACTGCTGCATTACATGACACGGGGTTTGAGTAGGATACTGCTGCATTAGATGACACGGGGTCCCAGCAGGATACTGCTGCATTAGAAGACACAGGGTTTGAGCAGGATACTGCTGCATTAGATGACACGGGGTCTGAGCAGGATACTGCTGCATTTGATGACACGGGGTCTGATCAGGATAGTGCTACTTTAGAAGACAGGGTCTGAGCAGGATACTGCTGCATTAAATGACGGGGTCTGAGCAGGATACTACAGTATTAGATGACGGGGGTCTGAGCAGGATACTGCTGAATTAGATGACACGGGGTCTGAGCAGGATACTACTGCATTAGATGACGGGGTCTGAGCAGGATACTACTGCATTAGATGACGGGATCTGAGCAGGATGCTGCTGCATTAGATGACGGGGGTCTGAACAGGATACTACTGCATTAGATGACGGGGTCTGAGCAGGATGCTGCTGCATTAAATGACGGGGTCTGAGCAGGATACTGCTGCATTAGATGACATGGGGTCTGAGCAGGATAGTGCTCCATTAGATGACAGGGTCTGAGCAGGATACTACTGCATTAGATGACGGGGTCTGAGCATGATAGTGCTGCATTAGATGACACGGGGTCTGAGCAGGATACTACTGCATTAGATGACGGGGTCTGTGCAGGATACTACTGCATTATATGACACGGGGTCTGAGCAGGATACTACTACATTGGATGACAGGGGCTTGAGCAGGATACTGCTGCATTAGATGACGGGGTCTGAGCAGGATACTGCTGCATTAAATGACACGGGGTTTGAGCAGGATACTACTGCATTAGATGACGGGGTCCTAGCAGGATACTGCTGCATTAGATGACACGGGGTATTAGCAGTATACTGCTGCATTAGATGACAGGGACTATGAGCAGGTTAATGCTGCGTTAGCTGACGGGGTCTGTGCAGGATACTGCTGCATTAAATGACACGGGGTTTGAGCAGGATACTGCTGCATTAGATGACGGGGTCTGAGCAGGATACTGCTGCATTAGATGACACGGGGTCTGAGCAGGATACTGCTGCATTAGATGACGGGGTATGAGCAGGATACTGCTTAGTGCTGCATTAGATGACGGGGTCTGAGCAGGATACTGCTGCATTAGATGACACGGGGTCTGAGCAGGATACTGCTGCATTAGATGACGGGGTATGAGCAGGATACTGCTGCGTTAGCTGACGGGGTCTGTGCAGGATACTGCTGCATTAGATGACAAGGGTTCTGAGCAGGATACTGCTGCATTAGATGACACGGGGTCTGAGCAGGATACTGCTGCTTTAGATGACACGGGGTCTGAGCAGGATACTGCTGTATTACATGAAAGGGTCTGAGCAGAATACTGCTGCATTAGATGACACGGGGTCTGAGCAGGATACTACTGCATTAGATGACGGGGTATGAGCAGGATACTGCTGCGTTAGCTGACGGGGTCTGTGCAGGATACTGCTGCATTAGATGACAAGGGTTCTGAGCAGGATACTGCTGCATTAGATGACACGGGGTCTGAGCAGGATACTGCTGCTTTAGATGACGGGGTCTGAGCAGGATACTGCTGCATTACAGGAAAGGGTCTGAGCACAAGACGGGGTTTGAGCAGGATACTGCTGCATTAGATGACGGGGTCTGAGCAGGATACTGCTGCATTAGATGACAGGGTCTGAGCAGGATACTGCTGCATTAGATGACACGGGGTCTGAGCAGGATACTGCTGCTTTAGATGACACGGGGTCTGAGCAGGATACTGCTGCATTACATGAAAGGGTCTGAGCAGGATACTACTGCATTAGATGACACGAGATCTGAGCAGGATACTGCTGCATTAGATGACACGGGGTCTGAGCAGGATACTGCTGCATTAGGTGAAGGGGTCTGAGCAGGATACTGCTGCATTACATGACACGGGGTTTGAGTAGGATACTGCTGCATTAGATGACACGGGGTCCCAGCAGGATACTGCTGCATTAGAAGACACAGGGTTTGAGCAGGATACTGCTGCATTAGATGACACGGGGTCTGAGCAGGATACTGCTGCATTTGATGACACGGGGTCTGATCAGGATAGTGCTACTTTAGATGACAGGGTCTGAGCAGGATACTGCTGCATTAAATGACGGGGTCTGAGCAGGATACTACAGTATTAGATGACGGGGGTCTGAGCAGGATACTGCTGAATTAGATGACACGGGGTCTGAGCAGGATACTACTGCATTAGATGACGGGGTCTGAGCAGGATACTGCTGCATTAGATGACGGGATCTGAGCAGGATACTGCTACATTAAATGACGGGGGTCTGCACAGGACACTACTGCATTAGATGACGGGGTCTGAGCAGGACGCTGCTGCATTAAATGACGGGGTCTGTGCAGGATACTACTGCATTATATGACACGGGGTCTGAGCAGGATACTACTACATTGGATGACAGGGGCTTGAGCAGGATACTGCTGCATTAGATGACGGGGTCTGAGCAGGATACTGCTGCATTAAATGACACGGGGTTTGAGCAGGATACTACTGCATTAGATGACGGGGTCCTAGCAGGATACTGCTGCATTAGATGACACGGGGTCTGAGCAGGATACTGCTGCATTAGATGACGGGGTATGAGCAGGATACTGCTGCGTTAGCTGACGGGGTCTGTGCAGGATACTGCTGCAGGATACTGCTGCATTAGATGACACGGGGTCTGAGCAGGATACTGCTGCATTAGATGACGGGGTATGAGCAGGATACTGCTGCGTTAGCTGACGGGGTCTGTGCAGGATACTGCTGCATTAAATGACACGGGGTTTGAGCAGGATACTGCTGCATTAGATGACGGGGTCTGAGCAGGATACTGCTGCATTAGATGACACGGGGTCTGAGCAGGATACTGCTGCATTAGATGACGGGGTATGAGCAGGATACTGCTGCGTTAGCTGACGGGGTCTGTGCAGGATACTGCTGCATTAGATGACAAGGGTTCTGAGCAGGATACTGCTGCATTAGATGACACGGGGTCTGAGCAGGATACTGCTGCTTTAGATGACACGGGGTCTGAGCAGGATACTGCTGTATTACATGAAAGGGTCTGAGCAGAATACTGCTGCATTAGATGACACGGGGTCTGAGCAGGATACTACTGGTCTGAGCAGGATACTACTGCATTAGATGACACGAGATCTGAGCAGGATACTGCTGCATTAGATGACACGGGGTCTGAGCAGGATACTGCTGCTTTAGATGACGGGGTCTGAGCAGGATACTGCTGCATTACAGGAAAGGGTCTGAGCAGGATATTACTGCATTAGATGACACGAGATCTGAGCAGGATACTGCTGCATTAGATGACACGGGGTCTAAGCAGGATATTGCTGCATTAGATGACGGGGTCTGAGCAGGCTACTGCTGCATTACATGACACGGGGTTTCAGCAGGATACTGCTGCATTAGATGACACGGGGTCCGAGCAGGATACTGCTGCATTAGAAGACGGGGTTTGAGCAGGATACTGCTGCATTAGATGACGGGGTCTGAGCAGGATACTGCTGCATTAGATGACACGGGGTCTGATCAGGATAGTGCTACTTTAGATGACAGGGTATGAGCAGGATACTGCTGCATTAAATGACGGGGTCTGAGCAGGATACTACAGCATTAGATGACACGGAGGTCTGAGCAGGATACTGCTGAATTAGATGACACGTGGTCTGAGCAGGATACTACTGCATTAGATGACAGGGTCTGAGCAGGATGCTGCTGCATTAGATGACACGGAGTCTGATACTGCTGCATTAGATGACACGGGGTCCGAGCAGGATACTGCTGCATTAGAAGACAGGGATTGAGCAGGATACTGCTTCATTAGATGACGGGGTCTGAGCAGGATACTGCTGCATTAGATGACACGGGGTCTGATCCGGATAGTGCTACTTTAGATGACAGGGTCTGAGCAGGATACTACTGCATTAGATGACGGGGTCTGAGCAGGATGCTGCTGCATTAGATGACACGGAGTCTGGGCAGGATACTGCTGCATTAAATGACGGGGATCTGAACAGGATACTACTGCATTAGATGACGGGGTCTGTGCAGGATACTACTGCATTATATGACACTGGGTCTAAGCAGGATACTACTGCATTGGATGAAAGGGGCTCGAGCAGGATACTGCTGCATTAGATGACGGGGTCTGAGCAGGACACTGCTGCATTAGATGACACGGGGTTTGAGCAGGATACTACTGCATTAGATGACGGCGTCTGAGCAGGATACTGCTGCATTAGATGACGGGGTCTGAGTAGGATACTACTGCATTAGATGACAGGGGCTTGAGCAGGATACTACAGCATTAGATGACGGGGTCTGAGTAGGATACTACTGCATTAGATGACACTGGGTCTGAGCATGATACTACTGCATTAGATGACGGGGTATGAGCAGGATACTGCTGCATTAGATGACGGGGTCTGAGTAGGATACTACTGCATTAGATGACACGGGGTCTGAGCAGGATACTACTGCATTAGATGACGGGGTCTGAGCAGGATACAACTGCATTAGATAACACGGGGTCTAAGCAGGATACTGCTGCATTAGATAACACGGGGTCTGAGCAGGATACTGCTGCATTAGATGACGAGGTATGAGCAGGATACTGCTGCATTAGATGACGGGGTCTGAGCAGGATACTGCTGCATTAGATGGCACAGGGTCCGAGCAGGATACTGCTGCATTAGATGACGGGGTCTGAGCAGGATACTACTGCCTTAGATGACGGGGTCTGAGCAGGATGTTGCTGCATTAGATGACGGGGTCTGAGGAAGATTACTACTGCATTAGATGACGGGGTCTCAGCAGGATACTACTGCATTAGATGACGGGGTCTGAGCAGGATGCTGCTGCATTAGATGACGGGGTCTGAGCAGGATACTACTGCATTAGATGACGGGGTCTGAGTAGGATACTACTGCATTAGATGACAGGGGCTTGAGCAGGATACTACAGCATTAGATGACGGGGTCTGAGTAGGATACTACTGCATTAGATGACACTGGGTCTGAGCATGATACTACTGCATTAGATGACGGGGTATGAGCAGGATACTGCTGCATTAGATGACGGGGTCTGAGTAGGATACTACTGCATTAGATGACACGGGGTCTGAGCAGGATACTACTGCATTAGATGACGGGGTCTGAGCAGGATACAACTGCATTAGATAACACGGGGTCTAAGCAGGATACTGCTGCATTAGATAACACGGGGTCTGAGCAGGATACTGCTGCATTAGATGACGAGGTATGAGCAGGATACTGCTGCATTAGATAACGGGGTCTGAGCAGGATACTACTGCATTAGATGACGGGGTCTGAGCAGGATGTTGCTGCATTAGATGACGGGGTCTGAGGAAGATTACTACTGCATTAGATGACGGGGTCTCTGCAGGATACTACTGCATTAGATGACGGGGTCTGAGCAGGATACTGCTGCATTAGATGACGGGGTCTGAGCAGGATACTACTGCATTAGATGACGGGGTCTTAGCAGGATCCTGCTGCATAAGATGACACGGGTTTTGAGCAGGATACTGCTGCATTAGATGACGGGGTCTGAGCAGGATACTACTGCATTAAATGAGGGGGTCTGAGCAGGATGCTGCTGCATTAGATGACGGGGTCTGAGCAGGATACTACTGCATTAGATGACAGGGTCTGAGCAGGATACTGCTGCATTAGATAACACGGGGTCTGAACAGGATATTGCTGCATTAGATGACGGGGTATGAGCAGGATACTGCTGCTTTAGATGACACGGGGTCTTAGCAGGATACTGCTGCATTAGATGAAAGGGTGTGAGCAGGATACTTCTGCATTAGATGACACGAGATCTGAGCAGGATACTGCTGAATTAGATGACGCGGGGTCTGAGCAGTATACTGCTGTATTAGATGGCGGGGTCTGAGCAGGATACTGCTGCATTAGATGACACGAGGTTTGAGGAGGATACTACTGCATTAGATGACGGGGTCTGAGCAGCATACTGCTGCATTAGATGACGGGGTCTGAGCAGGATACTACTGCACTAGATGACAGGGGCTTGAGCAGGATACTACAGCATTAGATAACGGGGTCTGAGTAGGATACTACTGCATTACATGACACGGAGTCTAAGCAGGATACTACTGCATTGGATGAAAGGGGCTCGAGCAGGATACTACTGCATTAGATGACGGGGTCTGAGCAGGATACTGCTGCATTAGATGACACGGGGTTTGAGGAGGATACTACTGTATTAGATGACGGGGTCTGAGCAGGATACTGCTGCAATAGATGACGGGGTCTTGAGCAGGATACTACTGCACTAGATGACCGGGGCTTGAGCAGCATACTACAGCATTAGATGACGGGGTCTGAGTAGCATACTACTGCATTAGATGACACGGGGTTTGAGCATGATACTACTGCATTAGATGACGGGGTCTGAGCAGGATACACCTGCATTAGATAACACGGGGTCTGAGAAGGATACTGCTGCATTAGATAACACGGGGTCTGAGCAGGATACTGCTGCATTAGATGACGGGGTATGAGCAGGATACTGCTGCATTAGATGACGGGGTCTGAGTAGGATACTACTGCATTGGATGACACGGGGTCTGAGCAGGATACTACTGCATTAGATGACGGGGTCTGAGCAGGATACAACTGCATTAGATAACACGGGGTCTGAGCAGGATACAACTGCATTAGATAACACGGGGTCTGAGCAGGATACTGCTGCATTAGATAACACGGGGTCTGAGCAGGATACTGCTGCATTAGATGACGGGGTATGAGCAGGATACTGCTGCATTAGATGACGGGGTCTGAGCAGGATACTACTGCATTAGATGACACGGGGTCTGAGCAGGATACTACTGCATTAGATGACGGGGTCTGAGCAGGATACAACTGCATTAGATAACACGGGGTCTGAGCAGGATACTGCTGCATTAGATAACACGGGGTCTGAGCAGGATACTGCTGCATTAGATGACGGGGTATGAGCAGGATACTGCTGCATTAGATGAAGGGGTCTGAGCAGGATACTGCTGCATTAGATGGCACGGGGTCCGAGCAGGATGCTGCTGCATTAGATGACGAGGTCTGAGAAGGATACTACTGCATTAGATGACGGTGTCTGAGCAGGATGTTGCTGCATTAGATGACGGGGTCTGAGGAAGATTACTACTGCATTAGATGACGGGGTCTCAGCAGGATACTACTGCATTAGATGACGGGGTCTGAGCAGGATGTTGCTGCATTAGATGACGGGGTCTGAGCAGGATCCTGCTGCATTAGATGACACGGGTTTTGAGCAGGATACTGCTGCATTAGATGACACGGGGTCTGAGCAGGATACTACTGCATTAAATGACGGGGTCTAACCAGGATACTGCTGCATTAGATAACACAGGGTCTGAACAGGATACTGCTGCATTGGATGACGGGGTATGAGCAGGATACTGCTGCTTTAGATGACACGGGGTCTGAGCAGGATACTGCTGCATTAGATGAAAGTGTGTGAGCAGGATACTTCTGCATTAGATGACACGAGATCTGAGCAGGATACTGCTGAATTAGATGACGCGGGGTCTGAGCAGGATACTGCTGCATTAGATGGCGGGGTCTGAGCAGGATACTGCTGCATTAGATGACACGGGGTTTGAGGAGGATACTACTGCATTAGATGACGGGGTCTGAGCAGGATACTGCTGCATTAGATGACGGGGTCTGAGCAGGATACTACTGCACTAGATGACAGGGGCTTGAGCAGGATACTACAGCATTAGATGACGGGGTCTGAGTAGGATACTACTGCATTAGATGACACGGGGTCTAAGCAGGATACTACTGCATTAGATGAAAGGGGCTCGAGCAGGATACTGCTGCATTAGATGACGGGGTTTGAGCAGGATACTGCTGCATTAGATGACACGGGGTTTGAGGAGGATACTACTGCATTAGATGACGGGGTATGAGCAGGATACTGCTGCATTAGATGACGGGGTCTGAGCAGGATACTACTGCACTAGATGACAGGGGCTTGAGCAGGATACTACAGCATTAGATGACGGGGTCTGAGTAGGATACTACTGCATTAGATGACACGGGGTTTGAGCATGATACTACTGCATTCGATGACGGGGTCTGAGCAGGATACACCTGCATTAGATAACACGGGGTCTGAGCAGGATACTGCTGCATTAGATAACACGGGGTCTGAGCAGGATACTGCTGCATTAGATGACGGGGAATGAGCAGGATACTGCTGCATTAGATGACGGGTCTGAGTAGGATACTACTGCATTGGATGACACGGGGTCTGAGCAGGATACTGCTGCATTAGATGACGGGGTCTGAGCAGGATACTGCTGCATTAGATGACACGGGGTTTGAGCAGGATACTGCTGCATTAGATGACACAGAGTCTGAGCAGGATACTGCTTCATTAGATGACGTGGTCTGAGCAGGATACTGCTGCATTAGATGACACGGGGTTTGAGAAGGATACTGCTGCATTAGATGACACGGGGTCCGAGCAGGATACTGCTGCGTTAGAAGACAAGGGGTTTGAGCAGGATACTGCTGCATTAGATAACACGGGGTCTGAGCAGGATTCTGCTGCATTAGATGACGGGGTCTGAGCAGGATACTGCTGCATTAGATGACGGGGTCTGAGCATGATACTGCTGCATTAGATGGCACGGGGTCCGAGCAGGATACTGCTGCATTAGATGACGGGGGTCTGAGCAGGATACAACTGCATTAGATAACACGGGGTCTAAGCAGGATACTGCTGCATTAGATGACGAGTTATGAGCAGGATACTGCTGCATTAGATGACGGGGTCTGAGCAGGATACTGCTGCATTAGATAGCACGGGGTCTGAGCAGGATACTGCTGCTTTAGATGACACGAGGTTTGAGCAGGATACTGCTGCATTAGATGACACAGAGTCTGAGCAGGATACTGCTGCATTAGATGACGTGGTCTGAGCAGGATACTGCTGCATTAGATGACACGGGGTTTGAGAAGGATACTGCTGCATTAGATGACACGGGGTCCGAGCAGGATACTGCTGCGTTAGAAGACAAGGGGTTTGAGCAGGATACTGCTGCATTAGATAACACGGGGTCTGAGCAGGATACTGCTGCTTTAGATGACGGGGTATGAGCAGGATACTGCTGCATTAGATGACGGGGTCTGAGCATGATACTGCTGCATTAGATGGCACGGGGTCCGAGCAGGATACTGCTGCATTAGATGACGGGGTCTGAGCAGGATACTACTGCATTAGATGACGGGGTCTTAGCAGGATGTTGCTGCATTAGATGACGGGGTCTGAGGAAGATTACTACTGCATTAGATGACGGGGTCTCAGCAGGATACTACTGCATTAGATGACGGGGTCTGAGCAGGATGCTGCTGCATTAGATGACGGGGTCTGAGCAGGATACTACTGCATTAGATGACGGGGTCTGAGCAGTATCCTGCTGCATTAGATGACACGGGTTTTGAGCAGGATACTGCTGCATTAGATGACGGGGTCTGAGCAGGATACTGCTGCATTAGATAACACGGAGTCTGAGCAGGATACTGCTGCATTAGATGACGGGATCTGAGCAGGATAGTGCTGCATTAGATGACGGGGGTCTGAGCAGAATACTGCTGCATTAGATAACACGGGGTCTGAGCAGGATACTGCTGCATTAGATGACGGGGTATGAGCAGGATACTGCTGCATTAGATGACGGGGTCTGAGCAGGATACTGCTGCATTAGATAACACGGAGTCTGAGCAGGATACTGCTGCTTTAGATGACACGGGGTCTAAGCAGGATACTGCTGCATTAGATGAAAGGGTCTGAGCAGGATACTGCTGCATTAGATGACGGGTTCTGAGCAGGATACTACTGCATTAGATGACGGGGTCTGCGCAGGATGCTGCTGCATTAGATGACACGACGTCTCTGCAGGATACTACTGCATTAGATGACAGGGTCTGAGCAGGATACTGCTCGATAGATGACACGAGGTCTGAGCAGGATACTGCTGCATTAGATGACACGGGGTCTGAGCAGGATACTACTGCATTAGACGACACGGGGTCTGAGCAGGATATTACTGCATTAGATGACAGGGGGTCCGAGCAGGATACTACAGCATTAGATGACGGGGTCTGAGTAGGATACTACTGCATTAGATGACACGGGGGTCTGAGCAGGATACTGCTGAATTAGATGACACGGGGTCTGAGCAGGATACTACTGCATTAGATGACGGGGTCTGAGCAGGATACAACTGTATTAGATAACACGGGGTCTGAGCAGGATACTGCTGCATTAGATAACACGGGGTCTGAGTAGGATACTGCTGAATTAGATGACGGGGTATGAGCAGGATACTGCTGCATTAGATGACGGGGTCTGAGCAGGATACTGCTGCATTAGATGGCTCGGGGTCTGAGCAGGATACTGCTGCATTAGATGACGGGGTCTGAGCAGGATACTACTGCATTAGATGACGGGGTCTGAGCAGGATGCTGCTGCATTAGATGACGGGGTCTGAGGAGGATACTACTGCATTAGATGACGGGGTCTGAGCAGGATCCTGCTGCATTAGATGACACGGGGTTTGAGCAGGATACTGCTGCATTAGATGACGGGGTCTGAGCAGGATACTGCTGCATTAGATAACACGGGGTCTGAGCAGGATACTGCTGCTTTAGATGACACGGGGTTTGAGCAGGATACTGCTGCATTAGATGACGGGGTCTGAGCAGGATACTGCTGCATTAGATAGCACGGGGTCTGAGCAGGATACTGCTGCTTTAGTTGACACGGGGTCTGAGCAGGATACTGCTGCATTAGATGAAAGGGTCTGAGCAGGATACTGCTGCATTAGATGACACGGGGTTTGAGCAGGATACTGCTGCATTAGATGGCGGGGTCTGAGCAGGATACTGCTGCATTAGATGACTGAGGTCTGAGCAGGATACTGCTGAATTAGATGACACGGGGTCTGAGCAGGATACTACTGTATTAGATGACGGGGTCTGAGCAGGATGCTGCTGCATTAGATGACACGGAGTCTGGGCAGGATACTGCTGCATTAAATGACGGGGGTCTGAACAGGATACTACTGCATTAGATGACGTGGTCTGAGCAGGATGCTGCTGCATTAAATGACGGGGTCTGAGCAGGATACTGCTGCATTAGATGACGGAGTCTGAGCAGGATACTGCTGCATTAGATGACGGGGGTCTGAGCAGGATACTACTGAATTAGATGACACGGGGTCTGATCAGGATACCGCTGCATTAGATGACACGGAGTCTCGGCAGGATGGTGCTGCATTAGATGACGGGGGTCTGAGCAGGATACTGCTGCATTAGATGACGGGTTCTGAGCAGGATACTACTGCATTAGATGACGGGGTCTGCGCAGGATGCTGCTGCATTAGATGACACGACGTCTGTGCAGGATACTACTGCATAAGATGACGGGGTCTGAGCAGGATACTGCTGCATTAGATGACGGGGTCTGAACAGGATACTACTGCATTAGATGACAGGGTCTGAGCAGGATACTGCTACATTAGATGACACGAGGTCAGTGCAGGATACTGCTGCATTAGATGACGGGATCTGAGCAGGATACTGCTGCATTAGATGGCACGGGGTCAGAGCAGGATACTGCTGCATTAGATGAAACGTGGTCTGAGCAGGATACTGCTGCATTAGATGACGGGGTCTGAGTAGGATACTACTGCATTAGATGGCGGGGGACTTAGCAGGATAATGCTGCATTAGATGACGGGGTCTGGGCAGGATACTGCTGCATTAGATGATGGCGTCTGAGTAGGATACTACTGCATTAGATGGCGGGGGCCTAAGCAGGATACTACCGAATTAGATGACGGGGTCTGAGCAGGATACTACTGCATTAGATGACGGAGTCGTAGCAGGATACTACTGCATTAGATGACAGGGGGTCTGAGCAGGATGCTGCTAAATTAAATGTCGGGGTCTTAGCAGGATACTGCTGCATTAGATGACGGGTTCTGAGCAGGATACTACTGCATTAGATGACACGGGGTCTGAGCAGGATACTACTGCATTAGATGACGGGGTCTGAGCAGGATACTGCTGCCTTATATGGCGCGGTCTGAGCAGGATACTGCTGCATTAGTTGACGGGGTCTGAGCAGGATTCTGCTGCATTAGATGACACGGGGTCTGAGCAGGATACTACTGCATTAGATGACATGGGGTCTGAGCAGGATACTACTACATTAGATGACGAGGTCTTAGCAGGATACTGCTGCATTAGATAACACGGGGTCTGAGCAGGATACTACTGCATTACATGGCGGGGTCTGAACAGGATACTATTGCATTAGATGACGGGGTCTGAGCAGGATACTGCTGCATTAGATGACACGGGGTCTGAGCAGGATACTATAGCATTAGATGGCGGGGTCTGAGCAGGATACTACTGCATTACATGGCGGGGTCTGAGCAGGATACTACTGCATTACATGGCGGGGTCTGAGCAGGGTACTACTGCATTAGATGACGGGGTCTGAGCAGGATACTACTGCATTACATGAAGGGGTCTGAGCAGGATACTACTGCATTAGATGACGGGGTCTGAGCATGACACTACTGCATTACATGGCGGGGTCTGAGCAGGATACTACTGCATTATATGACGGGGTCTGAGCAGGATACTACTGCATTACATGGCGGATCTGAGCAGGATACTACTGCATTAGATGACGGGGTCTGAGCAGGATACTACTGCATTAGATGGCGGGGTCTGAGCAGGATACTACTGCATTAGATGGCGGGGTCTGAGCAGGATACTACTGCATTACATGGCGGGTCTGAGCAGGATACTACTGCATTAGATGACGGGGTCTGAGCAGGATACTACTGCATTAGATGGCGGGGTCTGAGCAGGATACTACTGCATTACATGGCGGGGTCTGAGCAGGATACTACTGCATTAGATGGCGGGGTCTGAGCAGGATACTACTGCATTAGATGACGGGGTCTGAGCAGGATACTACTGTATTAGATGGCGGGGTCTGAGCAGGATACTACTGCATTAGATGACGGGGTCTGTGCAGGATAATACTGCATTACATGGCGGGGCCTGAGCAGGATACTACTGCATTACATGGCGGGGTCTGAACAGGATACTGCTGCATTACATGGCGGGGTCTGAACAGGATACTACTGCATTAGATGACGGGGTCTGAGCAGGATACTGCTGCATTAGATGACACGGGGTCTGAGCAGGATACTACAGCATTAGATGGCGGGGTCTGAGCAGGATACTACTGCATTAGATGGCGGGGTCTGAGCAGGATACTACTGCATTACATGGCGGGGTCTGAGCAGGATACTACTGCATTAGATGACGGGGTCTGAGCAGGATACTACTGCATTACATGGCGGGGTCTGAGCAGCATACTACTGCATTAGATGACGGGGTCTGAGCAGGATACTACTGCATTACATGGCGGGTCTGAGCAGGATACTACTGCATTAGATGACGGGGTCTGAGCAGGATACTACTGTATTAGATGGTGGGGTCTGAGCAGGATACTACTGCATTACATGGCGGGGTCTGAGCAGGATAATACTGCATTACATGGCGGGGTCTGAGCAGGATACTACTGCATTACATAGCGGGGTCTGAACAGGATACTGCTGCATTAGATGACGGGGTCTGAGCAGGATACTACTGCATTATATGATGGGGTGCTGATTATGGGCAGGATACTGCTGCATTAGATGACGGGGTCTGAGCAGGATACTGATGTTGATACAGTATCCCGTGAGAAAAGCTACCTTGTGATGGTACAGTATCCCGTGAGAAAAGCTACCTTGTGATGATACAGTTTCCCGTGAGAATAGTTACCGTATGATGGTACAGTATCCCGTGAGAATAGCTACCTTATGATGGTACAGTATTCCATGAGAATAGTTACCTTGTGATGGTACAGTATCCCGTGAGAATAGGTACCTTGTGATGATACAATATCCCGTGAGAATAGTTACCTTGTGATGGTATAGTATCCCGTGAGAATAGCTACCTTGTGATGGTACAGTATCCCGTGAGAATAGTTACCTTATGGTGGTACAGTATCCCGTGAGAATAGTTACCTTATGATGGTACAGTATCCCGTGAGAATAGTTACTTTGTGATGATACAGTATCCCGTGAGAATAGTTACCTTGTGATGGTATAGTATCCCCATGAGAATAGTTACCTTGTGATGGTATAGTATCCCGTGAGAATAGTTACTTTGTGATGGTAGAGTATCCCGTGAGAATAGTTACCTTGTGATGGTACAGTATCCCGTGAGAATAGTTACCTTGTTGTGGTATAGTATCCCGTGAGAGTAGTTACCGTATGACGGTACAGTATCCCGTGAGAATAGCTACCTTGTGATGGTAATCCCGTGAGAATAGCTACCTTGTGATGGTACAGTATCCCGTGAGAATAGTTACCTTGTGATGGTATAGTAATCCGTGAGAATAGTTACCTTGTGATGGTATAGTAATTCGTGAGAGTAGTTACCGTATGATGGTACAGTATCTCGTGAGAATAGTTACCTTTTGATTGCACAGTATCCCGTGAGAATAGTTACCTTGTGATGATATAGTATCCCGTGAGAATAGTTACCTTATGGTGGTATAGTATCCCGTGAGAATAGTTACCGTATGATGGTACAGTGTCCCGTGAGGATATCTACCTTGTGATGGTACGGTATCCCGTGAGAATAGCTACCTTGTGGTGGTATAGTATCCCGTGAGAATAGTTACCTTGTGATGGTACAGTATCTCGTGAGAATAGTTACCTTGTGATGGTATAGTAATCCGTGAGAATAGTTACCATGTGATGGTATAGTATCCCGTGAGAATAACTACCTTATGATGGTACAGTATCCCGTGAGAATAGCTACCTTGTGATGGTACGGTATCCCGTGAGAATAGCTACCTTGTGATGGTACAGTATCCCGTGAGAATAGTTACCTTGTGATGGTACAGTATCCCGTGAGAATAGTTACCTAGTGATGGTACAGTATCCCCTGAGAATAGTTACCTTGTGGTGGTATAGTAATCCGTGAGAATAAGATAATTTCGGGAGTGTTTTGTTCAGCTTAGTCCAGGATAGCCGCTCACGTCCATGTAACTCTAATGTACCCTCTTTGTCGACTCCTATAAACTTTTCTCCAAAGCCGGGTACATCGTAATTCCCACGTCTCCCTATATAAGTTACGGTAGATAACATTTACATCTACATTCATTGAATAAAGAGAAGTAAGAGATTTGTAAGAAACAACAAGAGGCCCATCCCGGACAAAATTTACTCATTTTTTTCTCTATCAAATCAGAGGGAATTCGAGTACTTTAACATAAAATGTTACAGCATAAAAAGTGAGAAGAGAACAACAACTAATCCATGTTAATTTATTTTCATAATCCTTATAATTTCAAAAAATTTTAGGGGAAAGATATTTATGTATTTTCATTTTTTTTCCGCCGGAGGGAGGAGGTGGTACTTGTTTGTATTCTCGTATGCATGGGGGTATTCATCTCATCTTACTTTATGATTTTGTTTATCTTAACTATATTCGATGGTAGCCGGTAAGAGAACACAAAATCATTTCACCAATTAGACCGTCACCATATACGTGAAATAGTCGTGGTGTGACGTAAAACAAAAATCAATCAAACAATCAATTTCACCAATTAGAACTATTGTTAAATACCAAACTTACACAACATGCAACAAGAATATTACGACACCTAAGTTAAGTCATTTAGATATTAATTTGCTGTTACTATACCTGTCAGTATAATTCTCGCTTTCTGAGCAAATCTACAGCTCTCGGAACCGATTTCCAGCGATCCAAATATATGTATATATCGCGTCTTCAGTGTGATTTCCTTTGCGGGACTCCATACCAGTCTGCCGCCAGATGCAATGACGATACTACGGAGGTCTGGTGGGGAAACATCAAGTAAGAGCGTTTGCTGTAGTACAACTTCGTCATTGAATCCTGGTATCTAAATACAATTAAAAAATAAATAAATAAACAAACAGACAAACAAGACGCTAGCATTTTTAATTACAATAAGATTTAATTTTAGTATTGAGCATATTCTAAGTATGGTACCTAAGATTTTTTTAGCAATGTTGTTTGTGTTGGGTTGTTTTTGTGGAGTTTCTAGGGTGAATCTTATTCTTCAGTGGCGGATCCAGGATTTCCGATAAGGGGGAGGGGGAACCACATGTATATTCGCCAAACTAGTCTACTCAGCCATTTTTGGTGCCAAATCTGGATTTTTACTGTTAAGTATCCCTCTAAACCACCCCCCCCCCACTGTTCTTAGTTACGTTTTGCCATAACTTTTAACCTTAAGTGGCCTTTGCATTGGGCCGTGGTTTTATCACAGGGCTTCTCTTCTCCTGTGATACTCGGCATTCTAATACTAGTATTTAAACCAACATCCCCCACCCTGAATTTGATCTAAATCGTTTATATCGATATAACTATATCTACATACAGATCACAGACACTGTGTTACCTGCAAAGTGACTTTTTAAAACTTACCCCCACCCCCCACCCCCTCTTTTATATATCGTCTCGCTCCCGCTCCAAAGGAGGGGGTTAGTTTTAAAAAGGCAGTCTTCATGTAACACAGTGTCTGTGTACAGATCTCATGGTTGAGCTACCGAGAGCGTCGTAATGGAGAACTATAAAGACATGTATGTTTATCATCTCTCAGTACTTCGGCCATCTTGTTTAACTTATCCTACATAAAGGCTCTATCTGATAAATCGTTAAATGTATAACCATTTACCCAAACTGCTGAAACGAAATCGTCCCTGGTCTTTATCCTGATTTCTGTGCCAATTATTTTGTAGCTTTTGAAATGTTTATTCAGTCCTTGATTTCCTTTTTCATTTATCTATTCACTTATTTATCACTTTATTTCTTTATCTGTTTATTTTTGTTTTAGATAGACTCTTAGACAGCTAAGTCTGACCCCCATACCTTATATTACATATCTATCTATCTATCTATCTATTCATTTGTTTACTTTTTGCTTGGGATAGGCTCATAGCCACCTAAGCTAGATCCTATACCTCAAAATCATTTATGATGACATGTTTTCTTTGATTATTTGCCAGACACTACAATGACATAGATTTAATGCTCTAAAATATCCATACCTTCCCTCCAGGCCACGATCTCGGATCTGACCATCTGAGTAAATCTTTGTCAAAATGAGGGCAATTACCGTGTACAGATGATAACTGGAAAAATAAAATCAAATACAATGATAACAATGACATCTAGTTATTGTGGGATTCGATCTACAGATGATAACTGATAAAATAAAATAAAATACAGTAATAAAATGACATCTAGTTATTGTAGGATTCGATCTACATATCTATAAAATAATCAACCTTTTACTCCACCGCCATATAAGGCCGGAACATATACATGTAGTAATGCACCTCGGCATCATTCCGCCATTCCGTCATTCTGTCATGTAGTATGTTTTCGCAACTCCTAATAAATCTTTCGGAGGATTTTAATGAACTTGGTACAGAAAAAAAGATAACAAAATGTAGATGTGCATATTGTAAATGGAATGCTGTATAAAACGTTTTATAGGAGTTGTGGCACTTGGACTTAGATTTTTATGCATGTATAGTAAATTCACATTGTCTTCTCAACTCCTCCTTAACGCTTGAGAGGATTTTAATGAAACTTGGTACAAATAAAGTTCACAATGTGTAGATGTGCATATTATACGGGGAATCCTGTCCAAACCTTTTTACAGGAGTTATAGGCAATGGACTGAAACTTTGATGCCGGCGGGGGCATTCATGGTACACCGACACATCTAATTTTATGTATTTTTTTAATTCTGGGGATTTTTCCTACCCTTGCCAAGGAAGTAGCTGTATTAAATCTAGTTTAAGTACCACATTCCTTCTGAGAAATTAGACCAATCACTGACACTTGCTCCGATTCCCGTGTACTACATATATAACACCATCCAATAACACCAAGTCAAGCCCGCAATAATCAACGGCTCAGCTTTTATGGGCCGGACTGGCTGACATTTCAACGAAGGACAAAGTTTTAAGTGTTAAACAAAATACATGTGTATGTCATCTATATTTCTAGTATATCAACAAAGTATGAAAGTCAATCAAATTAATTCCACAGATATTTAACACATGCTTAATCACCTCAAACAATGTAAAGTAATAATACATCGAGTATTTGAAATTCATGTAGAGTATATGGGCAATAAATCTTCACATCACACGTTACGTGACGTCACGAATCGTGTAATTGATTTCCTATGCAAAATATATAGACTTATGTTAATTGACACGATGAAATACCGTATACATATACGTATATCTACAGTGAAAACATATATATTGTGTGTCTTGTATCACACTTTGGTAATAAAAGTAATCCACAGTATTTCAGTATTGCTATGAAGTGTTAAGTTTCTTTAGTCTTAGACAGATAACTCTTTGTCGTGTACTTTGACGTCGACTTAATGTATTATTCCCCCACTGATCGAGAGCTGATCAGTGTCCTTTCAGATATGAACAATGCACAAGCGACAACCCCACTAAAAAGGTGAAAACAGGACCTCGAGGAAGTAACGTTCAGCAATAAGACAACCGAGTAAATTACAAGGTATGGAAATATATCAAACACGGGAAGTAGAAACGTGACTTAATCAACAGACAAATTCCAACCAAGGAAATGTAATTTGAAAAACTATATAACCCAGATCATAAAGGATACCACAAAGATTGTGGACTTACGACGGTCTAGTAATGTGGATAATCGGGTTAGGGTCATACCTTCCCATTTACCTTAACAAAAGGGTAATCCAATAGGTCTTATCATGTATGTATATATAATTATAAGTAAATATATAATCCAATACTTGGAAGAAGAAAAGACCATCAAGGACCATTGTAAATGAATTTGTTGAACTAAATGTGATGCATGTGTGAACACTCCCTGCTTTTAATATAAATATATATATATAACTGGTGCAGTGAGAATTCCGGAGCTCATTGCGCGAAGTACCAGATAGGTGATGCCTATTTATCATGTATATCATTAAAAAAATTGTCGTTAGTTAATACGCATGTGTACTAACACACACAAGTGAAAGATGATAAAAATGTGTTCCCGTGAACGAAGGCCTTAAATTTATGAAGAGAGACTATAGAAAGAAAAACACTAAATACAAGTTATGATGCAATATTTCCAAACATATTTTTCCTTTTTTTTCTTGGGGGGGGGGGGGGTATACGAAAGCCGATTAGACTCACTAAGAAAAAAATTTATATATTTTCTCGTTATTTCGAGATAATTAACTCGTTATTTCGAGATCTTTTCTCGTAATTTCGAGATAATTATCTCGTTATTTCGAGATCTTTTCTCGTTATTTCCAGATAATTAACTCGTTATTTCGAGATCTCGAAATAACGAGTTAATTATCTCGTAATAACGAGTTCATTATCTCGAAATAACAGGAAAAGATCCCGAAATTACGAGTTACTTATCTCGTAATAACGAGATGATATATAAATTTTTTTCTCTTAGTGATTCTAATCGGCTTGCGTGGTTGGGGGGGGGGGGTACGTCACACGAATTGCACTTATATTGTGATGACATCTGCCTGATGTCAATGCACAGAAATTTAAACCTTCACGACGGATCCCCCGGAGCAATCTGAGATATGCCATGACATAGGTCCTGGGGTTTTACTGTCCCATCAAAAAGACAGGACTCTGACGACTCAACAGCAGGACTCGAACCCTGGACCTCTCGGTCACTTGACAAACACTTAACAGACAAAGCTACGCCGGATGCATGATTAATGCTATCACTAGATGAATACTTACCAACGGAATGTCTACAGGAAAAGAAACGTGTCGGAGTAGGACACGTATAATGTGGGTGGACAGCTATAATGATCTTGATTAATCCATACTGCTTTATACAGGTCCCTAATTACTGGCGTTTTAAACAACTTCCTAATTGATAAAAAGACCGCAATCATTTAGATCAACCAAGACTACCTCTTGATCCATTACCTACTTAGAACAGGAATACATTACGTATGCTGTATACTTTGGTATATGACTATGTCATTTTAATATCTATTTACATTTTAAATATTTATGTGAAAAAAAATTGTACATGTTTATAAGGTGCATATACTGAGGAATACAGGTGAGGGAACCAATGTAGTAACGGATAAGGAGGAAGGGGGAAGGGAGAAATGATAGAATGAAAATGAAAAGTGGACAGAGAAAAAAAGAGGTGCATAGAGAACGAGGTGAGCAAGAGTTGGAAGGGAATAGGACAGAGGTAATAAGTAGGGGGGGAGTGATGAAGTGAAGAGTGAATGAGCGAGGTAGTGAGAGAGAGAGAGAGAGAGAGAAAAGAAATAATAGTGGAGAAAGGGTTGGTAAAGGATGGGGAGGGGAGAAAGTAGAAGGTAAGAGCATTACTTCGTGTTTGCCCCGTCCATATTAACTCAGTATTCATACAAACGTCACCTATTTAAAAACAACGTTGAGATGTATTTATAAAATGCGTTATAATGCAAAACAAAAAACAAAAAAATTGCTTTGAACCCTTCTGTTGAATTTGTTTATCTTGAGAAGAATTAAGGACTTTGTAAAGTTCGAAACATTTAAAACAAATGAAAAGTATTTTAAAGTTACTTACGATGATGGTAGATATAATACGTATAAATGTCCTTCGTGCTACATCGACAGTCATCGTTAAGTTGACTGAATCTACCTCTACCTGGTGACTCAGGTGTGAATCAATTCATTAATGCTAATAAAGTATAAAATCTACTGCGCAACAATACAAACTATTTTCAGATTACCACATGTCACTTTCAATGTTCATCGCATAGCATATCATTCTACATCGCTGAAAGTTATACACACACACAAAGTATGTATATAGGTAAACATTTCATTATTTACATGACTTGTATCGGAGACATAGGCTATTTTAAGAGACTGGAAAGTAGTTGCTACTTCTGGAAACATTCGGAGTGCTTTACACTAAGATCTAAGTGAAGATAATCCCCGAAACATTCCGAGGACGACCAAGGGGTAAACTCGGTGTTTATCATCGTAATGCAACTTTGCTGAATTATGTTTTGAGCACAGGAGCTAAATGAGTCTTAAAATTTTTGAAATTCATTAAGGAATCGCACGACGACTGATTCCCTTTCTTCGAATTTTATGTGACCTCAGTTTGCAAAAATGTGATTTCAAAATATCAGATTCTTCGTAGAAAGCGATGATAAATCCCGAGACTTATCCTCCATCGAATATGATGCAAAACTGGGTGTGACCAATCCAACTTCGAGATTGCTGCACACCCTTTTGTTATGCAAATTAGTTTGTCCCCGCGCCCAGTGATAATACTCTTTGAACACTTTGAATTGACGGCACCGAATGGTTAAAGTAATCAATCCATAACAAGCCTCAAATGACAAAATAACACATCAATAAACATACTTTGTGTTATGAATGTCAACTTACATGATCTTCATGTTTGTGACTGTAAAGTTTGGGATATTACACTATGAATTCCCTTAAAGGGTTTATCTCCCCTAGTTATTTAAAAAAGAAAAACCCGTAAAGTGCAGAAATACTGCACAGTGAACCTTTTGTTTATGAATATTGATAAATTACAATATTACGGAAATTTCAACCGTGACTTTTTCCAAAATTTTGTCTTTTGTGAAAAAATATGAACAAAATATGGTAATTCCAATAAGGGTCATTACAAATTTTAATTTTCCTTAATGGACCGAATAACATTATTTAAAAAAAAATAATAGTCCTTTTGGTAAAAAGTCTTATTTTGTAAAATGCTTCAAAATGATATATTCATTTCAAAGATAAAAGTTGTATCTATTGAGATCTAATTGGTGCGTGTTATGGATTGATTACCTGTACATCACGACATATAACAAGGTCAAACCAGAGACATATAACAAGGTCAAACCAGAGACACAAAACAAGGTCAAACCAGAGACATATAACAAGGTCAAACCAGAGACATATAACAAGGTCAAATCAGAGACATATAACAAGGTCAAACCAGAGACATATAACAAGGTCAAACCAGAGACACAAAACAAGGTCAAACAAGTGACATATAACAAGGTCAAACCAGAGACATATAACAAAGTCAAACCAGAGACATATAACAAGGTCAAACCGGAGACATATAACAAGGTCAAACCAGAGGCATATAACAAGGTCAAACCAGAGACATATAACAAGGTCAAACCAGAGGCATATAACAAGGTCAAACCAGAGACACATAACAAGGTCAAACCAGAGACATATAACAAGGTCAAACCAGAGACATATATGTGTATGTATATGGTCAAACGCACTCGCACCATAATAATATATGTATATTTTTTTAAATTAGCATTTTACTTATTCAAGGTCGTTTCCATTACCTTATACGTTAATAAATTTCATTTTGAACACGACGTTTCTTTTCATTTCATCAAAGACAGAAACGAATGAGTAAAGGTCAATCCAGGTAGACCTACTTCGGTTTACACCTCTTATTACCAGGTGTTTCTTTAAGCAACTTAAAACACCATAGACTGTTTATTTCAGCACTTAATTATAGACTAGAAGTAGTCAAGAAATCGTCCAATCTAAATTAGATCAGTAAATAGCAAAACAACAAATTTGCCATTATTTGCACAGCCGGTGGGGTCAGACAATGTCGGACTTTTTACATTGAGACAATGATCTCCAATTTCATCAGATCAATTCAAGAGGTAAGAAACTTAACTGATAATATTCTCGTGACATTTTTGGCAACTAGATTATAGCAATATGCTATACATTTCAAACGATTCTCTTGTTTATTATGGTTTAGGAAGAAATACTACGAACCCTTGCGTTGCAGGATCATTT
This sequence comes from Pteria penguin, assembly GCA_035048485.1. Classification (NCBI taxonomy): domain Eukaryota; kingdom Metazoa; phylum Mollusca; class Bivalvia; order Pterioida; family Pteriidae; genus Pteria; species Pteria penguin. Next base: position 1,459,469 of record CM068586.1, on the reverse strand, counting down.
ATGAATAAAGAACATGTATAATATTTAAGATAAATAGCAAGCCACATCCTACAATAATTTTACTATAAGCAGTAGAGAACCTTGGGCAAATTAACCACAGAAAATGCACAAAAAAGGTGTTTAATGATATATTACTGCTTGGATTTTTCCTAGTGAGCCGGTGTGGCCTAGTGGATAGGGTGCCCGGCTCGTGATCGAGAGGTCGCGGGTTCGACTCCCGTCCGGGGCACACCGGTGTTCTGTCTTTCGGATGAGACAGTAAAAACCGAGGTCCCGTGTCACGGTAGGCGTGGCACGTAAAAGATCCCTCACTGCTTCGGGTGGGTCCGTTGCAAAGGTCTAAATTTGTATGCAATGCATCAGGCAGATGCCGTCACCATATACGTGAAATAATCGTGGAGTGACGTAAAACAATAATCAATCAATCAACCTAGTGAGACGACATGTTTTCTTTCCCTCATTAGCTACCGAAACTATTTCAAATTGTGAAAATTTTTCTCTTCAAAAAAATATAAAAAGGTGTGAAATATAAGGATATATCACTTTTCTTACCAAAACCGGAAGAAGCAACTCGTATGAAATTAAAGACAATAAGAATTCATTTATAAACATGTACCGCATATTATACTTATGACAAAAAGCAAATATCAATAACCTACGTACCATATACGCATGAGACTGGACTAACTTATTGAATAATTCGATGTTGTTTTAACACCTAATTGCATAAGGTCAATGTCAGCGATTCCGTTCAGAAAAAAAGAAATGTCGCTGATATACCCGTTTTACTAGTTGTGTGGTGCAGTATTTACAACAAGTTGATCAATACAAAATACAAAGACCGTTTTATTGAATATTTATAAACCAGCAAACAAAACATTGTCGAGTGAATTACGATAAATCGGTAGAAAATGTTGTAACAAGACAAGACAGAGACATAGACTACTTTCAGAGACTAGAAACTCCTTCTCGGCTCTTAGCAAAATACTGGCGTAAGCTATCTGTCGAAGTAGCCCGGATGTAAACAGTGGAAATTCGCCATATTGACCTCCACGAATCTTTACTTGGAGAAGAAACAGCCGTCGTATCGCCATGTTTTAAAGAAGCGACTAAAGAATAAATCTCAGATAAGACAATTAAGTAAATGAACATATGATCTGACGCTTGAAACTTGAAATCCTTGATCCGCTGTAATCGGAGACATAAACTGAAAGTACTCTCTCTCTCTCTCTCTCTCAATAAGTGAAGCATTCATTGAGGCATTATACATAGGGCATAGTACAGTTTAAAGCTTTCCAAAAACATTTAATCTATGATCTCACAACCAAATGATTGAAGTGTAGAATAAATAGATCAAGGCAATAGACCAAAAAAAAAAAATATATGCAATGATACATTGGTTTTTACAAAGGACCAAAACATTGAAGAAATTTCAGTAAATCAAGATATCTAAATTTAGAAAATTGTAGAAATTGACGCATGAACGGAAGCTGACCGTGATACTTTGCTTCAGGTGACATCGGGTACGTCTGGTTCAGTAGCAGCGAAACCCATCGAGTGATATTAATGTATTGAGACTTTATAATGCAGCGCACCCTGTAATCTATATAGAATTTGCAATGTTGATTATATTTGCTGCAAGCAATATTTTATTTTATGCAAACATTTCGACACCGTGTCAGCATAACCCCCTCAAGTATTATGCCTATATTATAGATTATTATTTCATAGAATTAACATCTGGTAAATCTTCAACGCATTACAGAATTCAATTACCAACTCGATTGTAATCTCAATCACTCAATATAACTGCTAGGCATTTAATGAGTATAATTCACGACCATGTCTCAGATACGACAAATGTCTGTGAAATGGATACGATTTGACGACAGATGGTTGTGAAATGGGTATGGCATGCGACAAACGCCTATGATATGGGTATGATCATACGACAAATGTCTATAATATGGGTACGATTATACGACAAATGCCTATGATATGGGTATGATTATACGACAAATGCCTATGATATGGGTACGATTATACGACAAATGCTTATGATATGGGTATGATCATACGACAAATGCCTATGATATGGTTACGATTATACGACAAATGCATATCATACAGGTACCATTATACGACAAATACCTATGAGATCGGTATGATTATACGACAAATGCCTATCAGATGGGTATGATTATACGATAAATGCCTATGATATGGGTACGATTATACGACAAATGGCTATGATATGGGTATGATTATACGACAAATTCCTATGATATGGGTATGATAATACGGCAAATTCCTATGATATGGGAATGATTATACGACAAATGCCTATGTCATGGGTATGATTATACGACAAATGTCTATGATATGGGTACGATTATACGACAAATGCTTATGATATGGGTATGATCATACGACAAATGCCTATGATATGGTTACGATTATACGACAAATGCCTATCATATAGGTACCATTATACGACAAATAACTATGATATCGGTATGATTATACGACAAATGCCTATCAGATGGGTATGATTATACGATAAATGCCTATGATATGGGTACGATTATACGACAAATGGCTATGATATGGGTATGATTATACGACGGATGCCTATGATATGGGTATGATAATACGGCAAATGCCTATGATATGGGAATGATTATACGACAAATACCTATGATATGGCATGATTACACGACATATGCCTTTGATATGGGTATGATTATACGACAAATGCCTATGATTTGGGTATGATTATACGACAAATGCCTATGATATTGGTACGATTATACGACAAATGTCTATGATATGGGTATGATTATACGACAAATGCCTATGATATGGGTATGATTATACGACAAATGCCTTTGATATGGGTACGATTATACGACAAATGGCTATGATATGGGTACGATTATACGACAAATGCCTATGATATGGGTATGATTATACGACAAATGCTTATGGTATGGGCATGATAAAACGACAAATCGCTATGATATGGGTATGATTGTTCGAAAAATGCCTATGATATGGATATTATTATACGACAAATGACTATGATATGGGTACGATTTTACCACAAATGGTTATGATATGAGTATGATTAAACGACAAATGCATGTGATATGGGTATGATTATACGAAAAATGCCTATGATATGGGTACCATTATACGACAAATGCCTATAATATAGAAACCATTATACGACAAATGCCAATGATATGGGTGTGATTATACGACAAATACATATGATATGGGTACGATTATACGACAAATGGCTATGATATGGGTATCATTATACGACAAATGCCTATGATATGGATAAAATTATTCGACAAATGCCTGTGATATGGGTATGATTATACGACAAATGCATATGATATCGGTATGATTATACAACAAATCGCCATGATATGGGTATAATTATACGACAAACACCTATGAAATGGGTACGAATATACGACAAATGCCTTTAATATGGGTATGAGTATACGACTAATGCCTATGATATGGGTATGATTATACGACAAATGCCTATGAGAATGCTATGATTACACGACATATGCCTTTGATATGAGTATGATTATACAACAAATGCCTATGATATGGGTATGATTATACGACAAATTCCTATGATATGGGTGCGATTATACGAGAAATGTTTATGATATGGGTATGATTATACGACAAATTCCTATGATATGGGTTTGATTATACGACAAATGCCTATGATATAGGTATGATTATACGACAAATGCCTATGATATGGGTATCATTATACCACAAATGCCTTTTTATCGGTATGATTATACGACAAATGGCTATGATATAGGTACGATTATACGACAAATGCCTATGATATTGGTACGATTATACGACAAATGGCTATGATATGGGTATGATTATACAACAAATCGCTATGATATGATATGGGTATAATTATACGACAAACACCTATGATATGGGTACGAATATACGACAAATGCCGATAATATGGGTATGAGTATACGACTAATGTCTATGATATGGGTATGAGTATACGACAAATGCCTATGATATTGGTAAGATTATACGACAAATGCCTATAATATGGGCACGATTATACGACAAATGCCTATGATATGGGTATGATTATACGACAAATGCCTATGATATGGGTATGATTATACGACAAATGCCTATGATATGGGTATGATTATATGACAAATGCCTATGATATGGGTATCATTATATGACAAATGCCTATGATATGGGTATGATTATACGACAAATGCCTATGATATGGGTATGATTATACGACAAATTCCTATGATATGGGTGCGATTATACGACAAATGTCTATGATATGGGTATGATTATACGACAAATGCCTATGATATGGGTATCATTATACGACAAATGCCTATGATATGGGTATGATTATACGACAAATGCCTATGATATGAGAACGATTATACGACAAATGCCTATGATATGGGTATGATTATACGACAAATGCCTATGATATGGTATGATTACACGACATATGCCTTTGATATCGGTATGATTATACGACAAATTCCTATGATATGGGTGCGATTATACGACAAATGTCTAGGATATGGGTATGATTATACGACAAATGCCTATGATATGGGTATGATTATACGACAAATGTCTATGATATGGGTATGATTATACGACAAATGCCTATGATATGGGTATGTTTATACGACAAATTCCTATGATATGGGTAAGATTATACGAATCATATGGTGATCTTATGTCAACTCCCGCTGTCGAGTCGGTAGCCCTACTGGTCTAAACACTGCAAAACGAGGGAAAAAATTCAGTGTTAAGATTTCACGTTCGTTTGTCGTATATTCTAAGTAGATTATTGATATGTATTTTGCCATGAATCATCAATATATCATTCGCGTAAAGTTTGGTAAAAAAAGTGTGATAAAACACCCGAACAAAAATAATGTAATCGTCTCCACATCTCTCATACAATACAATCATATTGAAGAAACAAAGGGAATCCGATGGTTAATGGAATATAATCATATAACAGAAACAAAAGGAATCCGATGGTTAATCAAATAACAGAAATAAAGGGAATCCCATGGTTAATCAAATACAATCATATAACAGAAAGAAAGAAAATCCGATAGTTAATCAAATACAATCATATAACAGAGAGAAAGGGAATCCGATGGTTAATCAAACACAATTGTATAACAGAAACAAAGGGAATCCGATGGTTAATGGAAGACATTCATATAACAGAAACAAAGGGAATCCGATGGTTAATCAAATACAATCATACAACAGAAACAAAGGGAATCCGATGGTAAATGGAATACAATCATACAACAGAAACAAAGGAAATTCGATGGTTAATCAAATACAGTCAGATAACAAAAAACAAAGGGAAGCCGATGGTTAATCAAATACAATCATACAACAGAAACAAAGGGAATCCGATGGTTAATTGAATACAATCATATAACAGAAAGAAAGGGAATCCGATGGTTAATGAAGTACAATCATATAAAAGAAAGAAAGGGAATCCGATGGTCAATTGAATACAATCATATAACAGAAACAAAGGGAATCCGATGGTTAATGGAATACAATCATACAACAGAAACAAAGGAAATTCGATGGTTAATCAAATACAATCATATAACAGAAACAAGGGGAATCCGATGGTTAATGGAATACAATCATACAACAGAAACAAAGGGAATCCGATGGTTAATGGAATACAATCATACAACAGAAACAAAGGGAATCCGAAGGTTAATCAAATACAATCATATAACAGAAACAAAGGGAATCCGAAGGTTAATCAAATACAATCATATAACAGAAACAAAGGGAATCCGAAGGTTAATCAAATACAATCATACAACAGAAACAAAGGGAATCCGAAGGTTAATCAAATACAATCATATAACAGAAACAAAGGGAATCCGATGGTTAATCAAATACAATCATATAACAGAAACAAAGGGAATCCGATGGTTAATCAAATACAATCATATAAGAGAAACAAAGGGAATCCGAAGGTTAATCAAATACAATCATATAACAGAAACAAAGGGAATCCGAAGGTTAATCAAATACAATCATATAACAGAAACAAAGGGAATCCGATGGTTAATCAAATACAATCATATAACAGAAACAAAGGGAATCCGAAGGTTAATCAAATACAATCATATAACAGAAACAAAGGGAATCCGAAGGTTAATCAAATACAATCATATAACAGAAACAAAGGGAATCCGATGGTTAATCAAATACAATCATATAACAGAAACAAAGGGAATCCGAAGGTTAATCAAATACAATCATATAACAGAAACAAAGGAAATCCGATGGTTAATCAAATACAATCATATATCAGAAACAAAGGGAATCCGAAGGTTAATCAAATACAATCATATATCAGAAACAAAGGGAATCCGATGGTTAATTGAATACAATCATATTGAAGAAACAAAGGGAATCCGAAGGTTAATCAAATACAATCATATAACAGAAACAAAGGGAATCCGAAGGTTAATCAAATACAATCACATAACAGAAACAAAGGGAATCCGAAGGTTAATCAAATACAATCATATATCAGAAATAAAGGGAATCCGATGGTTAATTGAATACAATCATATAACAGAAACAAAGGGAATCCGAAGGTTAATCAAATACAATCATACAACAGAAACAAAGGGAATCCGATGGTTAATGGAATACAATCATACAACAGAAACAAAGGGAATCCGATGGTTAATGGAATACAATCATACAACAGAAACAAAGGAAATTCGATGGTTAATCAAATACAGCCAGATAACAAAAACAAAGGGAATCCGATGGTTAATTGAATACAATCATATAACAGAAACAAAGGGAATCCGAAGGTTAATCAAATACAATCATATATCAGAAACAAAGGGAATCCGATGGTTAATTGAATACAATCATATTGAAGAAACAAAGGGAATCCGAAGGTTAATCAAATACAATCATATAACAGAAACAAAGGGAATCCGAAGGTTAATCAAATACAATCACATAGCAGAAACAAAGGGAATCCGAAGGTTAATCAAATACAATCATATATCAGAAATAAAGGGAATCCGATGGTTAATTGAATACAATCATATAACAGAAACAAAGGGAATCCGAAGGTTAATCAAATACAATCATACAACAGAAACAAAGGGAATCCGATGGTTAATGGAATACAATCATACAACAGAAACAAAGGGAATCCGATGGTTAATGGAATACAATCATACAACAGAAACAAAGGAAATTCGATGGTTAATCAAATACAGCCAGATAACAAAAACAAAGGGAATCCGATGGTTAATTGAATACAATCATATAACAGAAACAAAGGGAATCCGAAGGTTAATCAAATACAATCATATATCAGAAACAAAGGGAATCCGAAGGTTAATCAAATGCAATCATATAACAGAAACAAAGGGAATCCGAAGGTTAATCAAATACAATCACATGATAGAAACAAAGGGAATCCGATGGTTAATAGAATAATTGTATCATTTCATAACATAAAGAAGTGGAATACAATGGTCAATAGATTATAGTCATATTACAGGATATGGAACATTACGAGATAAACGACAAAGCAACAGCATAATTAGGATGAAACTCCTCGTTCAATGGAAATTTGGATTTTTCGTTTTTTATTTGTTTTACAATCCTTTAATCTTTTTCTGTTCCCTCATTCTATTTCCCGCTTTTAAACGGTTTCTTCACTCCATTTGTCACTTGCTATCATTTCATTCGCCATTCTTTATCTGTTTCTTCATTCCATGCAATTTTTAAAATACGATATGTCATTTAATACTTGCTTTTTATCTGTTCTCTCAATTCATTCATCTTTTTTCACCTGTTCTCTCATTCCATTTGCTACTATTACTTCATTCTTTATCCATTCATCGCTTTTTATCTTTTTTTTCATGTAATACATGTGCATTGCTTTTCATCTGTTCTTCATTAAATAAATTACTTTTCATCTGTTCTTTACCTTGAATTTACTGTTTCATTCACCGTCCCGATAAATACATGTAACACATTCTATTAAAGATCTCGCTTTTATTGTTTTGATGCTTCGTTATATATGTCTCAACTCTCAACAACTCCCCCCCCCCTCCCTCCCGTCCTTAAATATACACACATACATACAACCTCTCATCTTTTCTTTTGATTCTTCGTTCATACAGCCATATTTGCTTGGCTCGGTTCGATTCTTAATTCATGCATGCATTTTCAATGCAGCAAGAACAAACAACTGTGGTAGAAATCGATCCTGAAACTTTTCTCAACATAGCAATACTACCCTCAACTATACTGGGTGAAAATCAATTCATCTTCGGCCTACATTCCTCTGTACGACTCAAAGACAAAGGAACAAAGACCACCTCTGGATAAAGTGGTCTCTGTAAAGAGTCAAGATAACTCATTCAAATGACCTCGAAATTGGAACCGATTCAAAGTCAGTTTAATCTGTGCCAATATAACGTTGAATACTCGGGAAATATTCTAATTTCGATGTAAACAACTAGAGCCACGCAGTACTGGGTACACAACCGCTTAGCCAATCAGCGCTCAAGATACATGTATGTATCTTCTACTGCCCCCCCCCCCCCCTTTCTCACATGGCTGTCTCATCTGCCACGGCGTGTATGTTATATTATTTAAATACCCGTATGTTGAATGAAAACAGCTGATCGATTCCCAGTGTACATAGATAGAATGTGTAAAGAACAAAGACATTTAAATCTACGACGAAGAAAGTAAGAAAATGATCTTCTCAGTCTATATAACAAAAGGGGAACAGTGATGAAGAAATGAGGGATTTGCTATAGCATTAACAATGGGAATAATTTCTTTGAAATATCTTTTTAAGCTATTGATTGTATAATGTTCAAATGAAACTAATGTTACTCAGAGGGAATCAAGGTGGAAGTCAGCACGTGTTTGATAGTCCAAGGTAAGTACATTTTTGTATCTCATATCTATATTTATCAGGTAAGATTAACCCTATCTGTATTAATCAGGTAAGATTTATTCCTATCTGTATTAATCAGGTAAGTACCATTGACTACTCCAGCAAGTTATAACAATGCCATCACCAATGTGTCATTATCTTTGAGTACACAATGAAAAATGCATACAGTATCGTGAAGGCACGGGTGCAGAAACTTTGTCGAGGGGGGTACATCCGAAATAAAACGTTTGTTTTACGAGAGGGAGTCAAGCTCTTGGAGTATTTTACATTTGTAAACAAGAAGTACAAATAAAAATGTTTCTTTATGTCGAATCACATGATGGATCTTAACCAATAATACCCCGACCCTGAATCTTCATATGTTGTATATGACTCTGGGAATTAATAGATATACGTCAATCACTCCATCGATCGTGTTTAGCTTACCTCTAGTCTATGAACAATACATATCATAGGTGGGAATATGACGGAAACATTCGAACGTCGGTAAGTAACTGTACTTATGCATTTGATTGATTTTGTATTTAGCTGCTGTCGACCTTACTCCTAAATAATCATTACATAATATTTGATTTTCTCTAAAGTGCGACATAACGTACCATGTTAAGCGACTCGTGCATGTCCAGATTGAAGGACTTTGGATCAAAAATCAATACATGTTCACTTTTCTCAGGTAATTCTACGCAAAATACACTATAGAAAGATATAAGTAAGCGTGCTTGTTGACTGCAAATGCAGCGAATTAATTTTGGACGAATTTCTTTCATATTATATTGAAGACGCGTTTCTCTTATTAGAGAAAATTCCTTGAGGGTTAACTGTTTTTGCTTTGATTGACTGTAGACTGAAAAACAGTGACCCTAGCATATGACATTACCTTACCATGATCCAATATTTTTTTTTTCAAGATAATGGTTACTGGGGATTGAAAATTTCTCTTTCAATATTTTAAAGAAAGTTCCTTTTCAAACTTTAAGCATTCTGTGCTTTCTCGTCAACTTTCAAGTTGCTTGTGTTGCAATGTATTTTATTCGTAATTGGATATTTCAAGCCCCCCCCCCCCTCTGTCTCTTCATATATATATATATATATATATATATATATATATATATATATATATATATATATATATATATATATATATGTATGTATGTATGTATATATAAAAGTACAGGTAAGCGATAACGATACTAAAACAATTAAAAAATTGCCAAATTTTCGAAGCAATCTGCTTCTTCTTTAGGACACACACATACAAACACTTACATAAATATAAAGAAACGAAAAATAAGATAGAAAATATATACATAGCACTAGTCGAATAAAAACTGGTTTCTTGAACTGGCTACATATTGAGCGTTTCACTATGCGCTATCTAATAGGAAATGAGGCAAACACAAGCTAACAGCTTGCTTACAGGTCAAGTGGCGCCCCCTAAAATGTATTTGCATTGACCTACTGGAGGTAATTAGACTAGGTGATAAGAAGTTATAGATAGAAGGACAAGGAAAATAAATAACAGAAATAAATGGGAGTGAAAAACAAATAAGTGATAATATAAGTACCAAAAAAAAAATACTGTCAAGACAAGTGGTAATATTGGATGACGAGTTACATGACAAGTATAAAGACACGGATTCCTATCGTCTGTCCGTACCAAACCCTACCCAAAAATGGGCATGTCCACAAAAGATACGGTGTTTGGAACAAACAGACGCAGACTGCTCTATCTCATAATATAGGATGCTTGTGTCAATATTTCTTGTCCATCAAAAGGACATCTGACACTTTGTTTAGACCGCCTGGTTCTATAGTGTGAAGCATATATTGCCAAAAGCCCTCTTTCGCCACTCGGTCATCTACTATCCACATCGCACTATGGCCAATGGCCACAACAACCATGTCCTCCCAAGAATGGTTGTCCATGTTAAAATGCCTAGCTACTGGCAGATGCATTTTCTTGGTTTTGATGGACGACATCTGGTTGTTCACTCGCATGTTCAAAGCACATGCGCGGATACAGAGGGGGGGGGGGGGGTTAGGGGGGTCTGGCCCCCCCCCCTGGAATCCGAAAATTTTACCAAAAAAAGGTAATATTTGGGCATTTTTGGGGTTGGACCCCCCTGGTCTAAGAGAAAAATTTACCTTTTTTGGTTGGACCCCCTCTGACAAAAATTTCTGGATCCGCGCATGAAGCATCTTCTGTTTCCCCAACCTACTGTTTTTTACATACCTTGCATGTGATAAGGTAAACCACATTTTTGGATTTACAGGAGAGTTTATCCAAAATCTTGTACTCCTTACCGGTTACAGAACTTTTGAAGGTAGATGTAGTGACTGAGTGGGGGCACAGCTTGCAGCGTTTGTCATTGCATGTTGTGAACGAACCAATTGGTCGTGGATTGTCAAGCCTTGATCTGACTACATGATCTTTAATACATTTAGGCTTTCTGTAGGCAACCATAGGAGGTGATGGGATGGCCTTCGTCATACGTTTGTAATTGTGGAGGGTATCACATGCAAGGTATGTGAAAAACAGTATGTTGGGGAAACAGAAGATGCTTTGAATATGCGAGTGAACAACCATAGGTCGTCCATCAAAACCAAGAAAATGCATCTGCCAGTAGCCAGGCATTTTAACATGGACAACCATTCTTGGGAGGACATGATTGTTGTGGCCATTAACAATAGTGCAATGTGGACAGTAGATGACCGAGTGGCGAAAGAGGGCTTTTGGCAACATATGCTTCACACTATAGAACCAAGCGGTCTAAACAAAGTGCCAGATGTCCTTTTGATGAACAAGAAGTATTGACACAAGCATCCTATATTATGAGATAGAGCAGTCTGCGTCTGTTTGTTCCAAACACCGTATCTTTTGTAGACATGCCCATTTTTGGGTAGGGTTTGGTACGGACAGACGATAGGAATCCGTGTCTTTATACTTGTCATGTAACTCGTCATCCAATATTACCACTTGTCTTGACAGTATTTTTTTTTTTTTTTTTGGTACTTATTTTATCACTTATTTGTTTTTCACTCCCATTTATTTCTGTTATTTATTTTCCTTGTCCTTCTATCTATAACTTCTTATCACCTAGTCTAATTACCTCCAATAGGTCAATGCAAATACATTTTAGGGGGCGCCACTTGACCTGTAAGCAAGCTGTTAGCTTGTGTTTGCCTCATTTCCTATTAGATAGCGCATAGTGAAACGCTCAATATGTAGCCAATTCAAGAAACCAGTTTTTATTACACTAGTGCTTTGTATATATTTTCTATCTTTCTTTTCGTGTCTTTATATTTATGTAAGTGTTTGTATGTATGTGTCCTGAAGAAGAAGCAGATTGCTTCGAAAATTTGGCAATTTTTTAATTGTTTTAGTATCGTTATCGCTTACCTGTGCTTTTATATTGACCCCCTTTTTCTCGAGCGATTTGCATTAACCTTCATTGAGGTTGATCCGATACTTATGAATAGTGAATGTTGTTACAATTTCCTTTTTTGTGCTTTTATATATATATAGAGTTTGCCCATGTGATGTCACACTACTAGCATTAGCGGCCATGTTGGATTACATCTCACGGACTTTTTCCATCTCTACCATGTAAACTTCATTAATTTTTTGAGAAATTAACTATTCATCAGGGTAGATTTCGGAGCTTCAGTCTTAATTAATCAACAAATATATTAAATCAGTTGAACATTTTCTGTAAAACATTTAGACATACAATGCGATTATTTCATAAAATTAAGTGAAATCAAGCAGTTTTACATAAACATTGATGGATAAAGTCCGAGAGTTGTACTCCAATGAGGGAGATAACTCTAGCTAATTTGAGGAAAACAGGGCTGTATGGGAACACTCTATATATATGTTTATATATATATTTATTCCCCACCCAACCACACAAACATACATGTAAGTATAACAATTAGCTAGTGCTTTAGAACCGAGGAAGACGGTGTGGCCTAGTGGATAAGGTGCTTGGCTCGTGATCGAAAGGTCCCGGTTTCGACTCCCGCCCTGGGCTCACCGGTGTTCTGTCTTTCGGATGAGACAGTAAAAACCGAGGTCCCGTGTCACGGTAGGCGTGACACGTAAAAGATCCCTCACTGCTTCAGGTGGGTCTGTTGCAAAGGTCTAAATTTGTATGCAATGCATCAGGCAAATGTCGTCACCATATACTTGAAATTATCGTGGAGTGACGTAAAACAATAATCAATCAATCAATCAATTTAGAACCGAGGTCTCCGGGCTTTTGGCTTGGACGATAAAATACGAGAAACTATACCCCAATAGATGTTGTATGTGGGCAATAAGAACTAACTCAAACTAAAATTTAAAAAAGTATTTCAATGTGGCCCTATATACTTCAGTGATATAACGAGGTCTGTACAGGATTAACAATTTTGAATATGCATTGATTTCATGTATATGTGATAATAGTTTAGTGTAACACTAGGAATATAATTCTTCGGATATTTTTCGGAGGGCGGTAAACATACTCTCTGTGCACACTATCTCAACTCCCTGAAAATTCTCATTTCTATTGTTATTAGCTTTTTAAATTAGATGTTGAGAGATATTGGAGTTAGCAGTAGGGAATCGACCCTGCTCTGTACAATGTACTCCGTCGGCAAATATGTTACGTTTAAAAATCCTAACAGCTCCATGCGACCTTGTCCTTTGAACGCAGTATTTGTGTTATTGCAAAATAAGCATTCTTTAGCGCGTTTAGAACGATCATGGCTATGACAAGGCGAAAATCACTCGTGGATCGATGTTGATCCGGTCCGAATTTTATTGATTCTGTTGAAGAGGTGACATGAACCCTTGAGAATGAGATAAGAAGGAGACTTTTTCACAGAATTACTTTCGCGATTTTGATAATAATTTGAAGAAGTATCCGATACTGTGGATTAAAACTGTTGGTCGGTTAATGAGTTAAGATGATTACCACAAAAACTGTTCAGTAAAACTGGAAATTGAGGGTCATTAAGTTTGTTTTCATTTTAAAATCATAAATTTTTAAATTATTATCATATACTGAATAATATCGAACTTAGACGAGTTTATACCATAGCTATATTTCACTTTAAGAAAAGGCATTTAAGTACACCCTATGCCTATTCTGATTTCCTCCTCTTTAGAATTCCTAAAATATTCTCGACTTCTCTTCCAGGAATCTGAGCTCTTCGATATACCATCATTCGACATAAGTTTTGAACGCTTTCGAAGATGTAAATGTAGAGAGAAATAGAACGTGAGATTTATAACAGATCAAAGATTCGTTCACATTCCAGTTGGTAGTAATCTTCTCTACACATGTCCATTGTTTTACACATATGACTTGCGTTTTTGTACAACGTCGCCCTTGCCGTGGTTTGACTGCAGTGTTATACCTCCCTTGTCGTGGTATGACTGCAGTGTTATACCTCCCTTGTCGTGGTTTGACTGCAGTGTCATACCTCCCTTGCCGTGGTATGACTTCAGTGTTATACCTCCCTTGCCGTGGTTTGACTGCAGTGTTATACCTCCCTTGCCGTGGTTTGACTGCAGTGTCATACCTCCCTTGTCGTGGTGTGACTGCAGTGTTATACCTCCCTTGCCGTGGTGTGACTGCAGTGTTATACCTCCCTTGTCGTGGTTTGACTGCAGTGTTATACCTCCCTTGTCGTGGTTTGACTGCAGTGTTATACCTCCCTTGCCGTGGTTTGACTGCAGTGTCATTCCTCCCTTGCCGTGGTATGACTGCAGTGTTATACCTCCCTTGTCGTGGTGTGACTGCAGTGTTATACCTCCCTTGTCGTGGTGTGACTGCAGTGTTATACCTCCCTTGCCGTGGTATGACTGCAGTGTTATACCTCCCTTGCCGTGGTGTGACTGCAGTGTTATACCTCCCTTGTCGTGGTATGACTGCAGTGTTATACCTCCCTTGTCGTGGTATGACTGCAGTGTCATACCTCCCTTGTCGTGGTGTGACTGCAGTGTTATACCTCCCTTGTCGTGGTGTGACTGCAGTGTTATACCTCCCTTGCCGTGGTTTGACTGCAGTGTTATACCTCCCTTGCCGTGGTTTGACTGCAGTTTCATTCCTCCCTTGCCGTGGTTTGACTGCAGTGTTATACCTCCCTTGTCGTGGTGTGACTGCAGTGTTATACCTCCCTTGTCGTGGTGTGACTGCAGTGTTATACCTCCCTTGTCGTGGTTTGACTGCAGTGTTATACCTCCCTTGTCGTGGTGTGACTGCAGTGTTATACCTCCCTTGTCGTAGATTGACTGCAGTGTCATACCTCCCTTGCCGTGGTGTGACTGCAGTGTTATACCTCCCTTGCCGTGGTGTGACTGCAGTGTTATACCTCCCTTGCCGTGGTATGACTGCAGTGTTATACCTCCCTTGTCGTGGTGTGACTGCAGTGTTATACCGCCCTTGTCGTGGTGTGACTGCAGTGTCATACCTCCCTTGTCGTGGTGTGACTGCAGTGTTATACCTCCCTTGTCGTGGTTTGACTGCAGTGTTATACCTCCCTTGCCGTGGTTTGACTGCAGTGTTATACCGCCCTTGTCGTGGTTTGACTGCAGTGTTATACCGCCCTTCTCGTGGTGTGACTGCAGTGTTATACCTCCCTTGCCGTGGTATGACTGCAGTGTTATACCTCCCTTGCCGTGGTTTGACTGCAGTGTTATATCTTCCTTGCCGTGGTTTGACTGCAGTGTTATACCTCCCTTGCCGTGGTTTGACTGCAGTGTTATACCTCCCTTGTCGTGGTATGACTGCAGCGTTATACCCCCTTTGTCGTGGTTTGACTGCAGTGTCATACCTCCCTTGTCGCGGTATGACTGCAGTGTCATACCTCCCTTGTCGTGGTGTGACTGCAGTGTTATACCTCCCTTGTCGTGGTTTGATTGCAGTGTTATACCTCCCTTGCCGTGGTATGACTGCAGTGTTATACCTCCCTTGTCGTGGTGTGACTGCAGTGTTATACCTCCCTTGTCGTGGTGTGACTGCAGTATTATACCTCCCTTGCCGTGGTTTGACTGCAGTGTTATACCTCCCTTGCCGTGGTATGACTGCAGTGTTATACCTCCCTTGTCGTGGTGTGACTGCAGTGTTATACCGCCCTTGTCGTGGTTTGACTGCAGTGTTATACCTCCCTTGCCGTGGTTTGACTGCAGTGTTATACCTCCCTTGTCGTGGTGTGACTGCAGTGTTATACCTACCTTGTCGTGGTATGACTGCAGTGTTCTACCTCCCTTGTCATAGTGTGACTGCAGTGTTATACCTCCCTTGTCGTGGTATGACTGCAGTGTTATACCTTCCTTGTCGTGGTGTGACTGCAGTGTTATACCTCCCTTGTCGTGGTGTGACTGCAGTGTTATACCGCCCTTGCCGTGGTATGACTGCAGTGTCATACCTCCCTTGCCGTGGTATGACTTCAGTGTTATACCTCCCTTGTCGTGGTATGACTGCAGTGTTATACCGCCCTTCTCGTGGTTTGACTGCAGTGTTATACCTCCCTTGTCGTGGTTTGACTGCAGTGTTATACCTACCTTGCCGTGGTTTGACTGCAGTGTTATACCTCCCTTGTCGTGGTTTGACTGCAGTGTTATACCTCCCTTGTCGTGGTTTGACTGCAGTGTTATACCTCCCTTGTCGTGGTATGACTGCAGTGTTATACCCCCTTTGTCGTGGTTTGACTGCAGTGTCATACCTCCCTTGCCGTGGTATGACTGCAATGTTATACCTCCCTTGTCGTGGTTTGACTGCAGTGTTATACCTCCCTTGCCGTGGTATGACTGCAGTGTTATACCTCCCTTGTCGTGGTATGACTGCAGTGTTATACCTCCCTTGCCGTGGTATGACTGCAGTGTTATACCTCCCTTGTCGTGGTGTGACTGCAGTGTTATACCTCCCTTGTCGTGGTATGACTGCAGTGTTATACCTCCCTTGTCGTGGTATGACTGCAGTGTTATACCTCCCTTGCCGTGGTATGACTGCAGTGTTATACCTCCCTTGTCGTGGTTTGACTGCAGTGTTATACCTCCCTTGCCGTGGTATGACTGCAGTGTTATACCTCCCTTGTCGTGGTGTGACTGCAGTGTTATACCTCCCTTGCCGTGGTGTGACTGCAGTGTTATACCTCCCTTGTCGTGGTGTGACTGCAGTGTTATACCTCCCTTGTCGTGGTTTGACTGCAGTGTTATACCTCCCTTGTCGTGGTATGACTGCAGTGTTATACCTCCCTTGCCGTGGTATGACTGCAGTGTTATACCTCCCTTGCCGTGGTATGACTGCAGTGTTATACCTCCCTTGTCGTGGTTTGACTGCAGTGTTATACCTTCCTTGTCGTGGTTTGACTGCAGTGTTATACCTCCCTTGCCGTGGTTTGACTGCAGTGTTATACCTCCCTTGCCGTGGTTTGACTGCAGTGTTATACCTCCCTTGTCGTGGTGTGACTGCAGTGTTATACCTCCCTAGCCGTGGTGTGACTGCAGTGTTATACCTCCCTTGCCGTGGTATGACTTCAGTGTTATACCTCCCTTGTCGTGGTATGACTGCAGTGTTATACCTCCCTTGTCGTGGTATGACTGCAGTGTTATACCTCCCTTGTCGTGGTATGACTGCAGTGTTATACCTCCCTTGCCGTGGTATGACTGCAGTGTTATACCTCCCTTGCCGTGGTTTGACTGCAGTGTTATACCTCCCTTGCCGTGGTGTGACTGCAGTGTTATACCTCCCTTGCCGTGGTATGACTGCAGTGTTATACCTCCCTTGCCGTGGTATGACTGCAGTGTTATACCTCCCTTGCCGTGGTTTGACTGCAGTGTTATACCTCCCTTGTCGTGGTTTGACTGCAGTGTTATACCTCCCTTGTCGTGGTATGACTGCAGTGTTATACCTCCCTTGTCGTGGTTTGACTGCAGTGTTATACCTCCCTTGCCGTGGTTTGACTGCAGTGTTATACCTCCCTTCTCGTGGTGTGACTGCAGTGTTATACCTCCCTAGCCGTGGTGTGACTGCAGTGTTATACCTCCCTTGCCGTGGTATGACTGCAGTGTTATACCTCCCTTGTCGTGGTATGACTGCAGTGTTATACCTCCCTTGCCGTGGTTTGACTGCAGTGTTATACCTCCCTTGTCGTGGTTTGACTGCAGTGTTATACCTCCCTTGCCGTGGTATGACTGCAGTGTTATACCTCCCTTGTCGTGGTTTGACTGCAGTGTTATACCTCCCTTGTCGTGGTTTGACTGCAGTGTTATACCTCCCTTGTCGTGGTATGACTGCAGTGTTATACCTCCCTTGCCGTGGTATGACTGCAGTGTTATACCTCCCTTGCCGTGGTTTGACTGCAGTGTTATACCTCCCTTGCCGTGGTATGACTGCAGTGTTATACCTCCCTTGTCGTGGTGTGACTGCAGTGTTATTCCTACCTTGTCATGGTTTGTCTGCAATGTTATACCTCCCTTGTCGTGGTTTGACTGCAGTGTTATACCTCCCTTGCCGTAGTTTGACTGCAGTGTCATACCTCCCTCTCCGTGGTTTGACTGCAGTGTTATACCGCCCTTGTAGTGGTTTGACTGCAGTGTTATTCCTCCCTTGTCGTGGTTTGACTGCAGTGTTATACCTCCCTTGTCGTGGTTTGACTGCAGTGTTATACCTCCCTTGCCGTGGTTTGACTGCAGCGTTATACCCCCTTTGTCGTGGTTTGACTGCAGTGTCATACCTCCCTTGTCATGGTATGACTGCAGTGTTATACCTCCCTTGTCGTGGTTTGACTGCAGTGTTATACCTCCCTTGTCGTGGTTTGACTGCAGTGTTATACCTCCCTTGTCGTGGTTTGACTGCAGTGTTATACCTCCCTTGCCGTGGTTTGACTGCAGTGTTATACCTCCCTTGCCGTGGTTTGACTGCAGTGTTATACCTCCCTTGTCGTGGTTTGACTGCAGTGTTATACCGCCCTTGTCGGCGTTTGACTGCAGTGTTATACCTCCCTTGTCGTGGTTTGACTGCAGTGTTATACCTCCCTTGTCGTGGTTTGACTGCAGTGTTATACCTCCCTTGCCGTGGTTTGACTGCAGTGTTATACCTCCCTTGCCGTGGTATGACTGCAGTGTTATACCTCCCTTGCCGTGGTGTGACTGCAGTGTTATACTTCCCTTGTCGTGGTATGACTGCAGTGTTATACCTCTCTTGCTGTGGTATGACTGCAGTGTTATACCTCCCTTGTCGTGGTGTGACTGCAGTGTTATACCTCCCTTGTCGTGGTGTGACTGCAGTGTCATACCTCCCTTGCCGTGGTATGACTTCAGTGTTATACCTCCCTTGCCGTGGTGTGACTGCAGTGTTATACCTCCCTTGTCGTGGTGTGACTGCAGTGTTATACCTCCCTTGTCGTGGTTTGACTGCAGTGTTATACCTCCCTTGCCGTGGTGTGACTGCAGTGTTATACCTCCCTTGTCGTGGTTTGACTGCAGTGTTATACCTCCCTTGTCGTGGTGTGACTGCAGTGTTATACCTCCCTTGTCGTGGTGTGACTGCAGTGTTATACCTCCCTTGCCGTGGTTTGACTGCAGTGTTATACCTCCCTTGCCGTGGTTTGACTGCAGTGTTATACCTCCCTTGTCGTGGTATGACTGCAGTGTTATACCTCCCTTGTCGTGGTGTGACTGCAGTGTTATTCCTCCCTTGTCGTGGTTTGACTGCAATGTTATACCTCCCTTGTCGTGGTTTGACTGCAGTTTTATACTTCCCTTGCCGTGGTTTTACTGCAATGTTATACCTCCCTTGCCGTGGTTTGACTGCAGTGTTATACCGCCCTTGTCGTGGTTTGACTGCAGTGTTATTCCTCCCTTGTCGTGGTTTGACTGCAATGTTATACCTCCCTTGTCGTGGTTTGACTGCAGTGTTATACCTCCCTTGCCGTGGTATGACTGCAGTGTTATACCTCCCTTGCAGTGGTTTGACTGCAGTGTTATACCGCCCTTGTCGTGGTTTGACTGCAGTGTCATTCCTCCCTTGTCGTGGTTTGACTGCAGTGTTATACCTCCCTTGTCATGGTTTGACTGCAGTGTTATACCTCCCTTGCAGTGGTTTGACTGCAGTGTTATACCGCCCTTGTCGTGGTTTGACTGCAGTGTCATTCCTCCCTTGTCGTGGTTTGACTGCAGTGTTATACCTCCCTTGTCATGGTTTGACTGCAGTGTTATACCCCCTTTGTCGTGGTTTGACTGCAGTGTCATACCTACCTTGCCGTGGTTTGACTGCAGTGTTATACCTCCCTTGTCGTGGTTTGACTTCAGTGTCATATCTCCCATGTCGTGGTTTGACTGCAGTGTTATACCGCCCTTGTCGGCGTTTGACTGCAGTGTTATACCTCCCTTGTCGTGGTTTGACGTCAGTGTTATACCTCCGTTGTCGTGGTTTGACTGCAGTGTTATACCGCCCTTGTCGTGGTTTGACTGCAGTGTTATACCTCCCTTGTCGTGGGTTGACTGCCAGTGTCATATACCTCCCATGTCGTGGTTTGACTGCAGTGTTATACCGCCTCTTGTCGTGGCCGTTCATATCTCCCTTGTCGGCGTTTGACTGCAGTGTTATACCTCCCTTGTCGTGGTTTGACGTCAGTGTTATACCTCCGTTGTCGTGGTTTGACTGCAGTGTTATACCGCCCTTGTCGTGGTTTGACTGCAGTGTTATACCTCCCTTGTCTCTGTATAATGGGCAATGTTTGCTTGTATGTTTTGAAATTGTGTGGCTATAACATTCCCTATATAGCGGGCAAACTTGTGGTTTGTATGTATGGCTATAACACTCCCTGTATAGTGGTCACTTTTGTGGGTTGTATGTTTTGACATTGTGTGGCTCTAACACTCCCTGTATATTGGGCAGTGTTGTGGTTTGTATGGTTTGACATTGTGTGGCTCTAACACTCCCTGTTTAGTGGGCAGTGTAGTGGTTTGTATGTTTTGACATTGTGTGGCTCTAACACTCCCTGTATATTGGGTAGTGTAGTGGTTTGTATGTTTTGACATTGTGTGGCTCTAACACTCCCTGTATAGTGGGCAGTGTAGTGGTTTGTATGTTTTGACATTGTGTGGCTCTAACACTTCCTGTATAGTGGGCAGTGTAATGGTTTGTATGTTTTGACATTGTGTGGTTCTAACACTCCCTGTATAGTGGTCAGTTTTGTGGGTTGTATGTTTTGACATTGTGTGGCTCTAACACTCCCTGTATAGTGGGCAGTGTAATGGTTTGTATGTTTTGACATTGTGTGGCTCTAACACTCCCTGTATAGTGGGCAGTGTAGTGGTTTGTATGTTTTGACATTGTGTGGCTCTAACACTCCCTGTATAGTGGGCAGTGTAGTGGTTTGTATGTTTTGACATTGTGTGGCTTTAACACTCCCTGTATAGTGGGCAGTGTAGTGGTTTGTATGTTTTGACATTGTGTGGCTCTAACACTCCCTGTATAGTGGGCAGTGTAATGGTTTGTATGTTTTGACATTGTGTGGCTCTAACACTCCCTGTATAGTGGGCAGTGTAGTGGTTTGTATGTTTTGACATTGTGTGGCTCTAACACTCCCTGTATAGTGGTCAGTTTTGTGGGTTGTATGTTTTGACATTGTGTGGCTCTAACACTCCCTGTATAGTGGTCAGTTTTGTGGGTTGTATGTTTTGACATTGTGTGGCTCTAACACTCCCTGTATTGTGGGCAGTGTAATGGTTTGTATGTTTTGACATTCTGTGGCTCTAACACTCCCTGTATAGTGGTCAGTTTTGTGGGTTGTATGTTTTGACATTGTGTGGCTCTAACACTCCCTGTATAGTGGTCAGTTTTGTGGGTTGTATGTTTTGACATTGTGTGGCTCTAACACTCCCTGTATAGTGGGCAGTGTAGTGGTTTGTATGTTTTGACATTGTGTGGCACCGCTAAGAGGAGATCTTTTTTTCTCCTGGGTACCTAGCTTCAGTTTTGACGTCCAGGTGTCGATGAATGTCCACTGTTTAGACGTCCAGGGCTCAATGAATGTCCACTGTTTAGACGTCCAGGGCTCAATGAATGTCCACTGTTTAGACGTCCAGGTGTCAATGAATGCCCACTGTTTAGACGTCCAGGGCTCAATGAATGTCCACTGTTTAGACGTCCAGGGCTCAATGAATGTCCACTGTTTAGACGTCCAGGTGTCAATGAATGTCCACTGTTTAGACGTCCAGGGCTCAATGAATGTCCACTGTTTAGACGTCCAGGGCTCAATGAATGTCCACTGTTTAGACGTCCAGGGCTCAATGAATGTCCACTGTTTAGACGTCCAGGGCTCAATGAATGTCCACTGTTTAGACGTCCAGGGCTCAATGAATGTCCACTGTTTAGACGTCCAGGGCTCAATGAATGTCCACTGTTTAGACGTCCAGGGCTCAATGAATGTCCACTGTTTAGACGTCCAGGGCTCAATGAATGTCCACTGTTTAGACGTCCAGGGCTCAATGAATGTCCACTGTTTAGACGTCCAGGGCTCAATGAATGTCCACTGTTTAGACGTCCAGGGCTCAATGAATGTCCACTGTTTAGACGTCCAGGGCTCAATGAATGTCCACTGTTTAGACGTCCAGGGCTCAATGAATGTCCACTGTTTAGACGTCCAGGGCTCAATGAATGTCCACTGTTTAGACGTCCAGGGCTCAATGAATGTCCACTGTTTAGACGTCCAGGGCTCAATGAATGTCCACTGTTTAGACGTCCAGGGCTCAATGAATGTCCACTGTTTAGACGTCCAGGGCTCAATGAATGTCCACTGTTTAGACGTCCAGGGCTCAATGAATGTCCACTGTTTAGACGTCCAGGGCTCAATGAATGTCCACTGTTTAGACGTCCAGGGCTCAATGAATGTCCACTGTTTAGACGTCCAGGGCTCAATGAATGTCCACTGTTTAGACGTCCAGGGCTCAATGAATGTCCACTGTTTAGACGTCCAGGGCTCAATGAATGTCCACTGTTTAGACGTCCAGGTGTCAATGAATGTCCACTGTTTAGACGTCCAGGGCTCAATGAATGTCCACTGTTTAGACGTCCAGGGCTCAATGAATGTCCACTGTTTAGACGTCCAGGGCTCAATGAATGTCCACTGTTTAGACGTCCAGGGCTCAATGAATGTCCACTGTTTAGACGTCCAGGGCTCAATGAATGTCCACTGTTTAGACGTCCAGGGCTCAATGAATGTCCACTGTTTAGACGTCCAGGGCTCAATGAATGTCCACTGTTTAGACGTCCAGGGCTCAATGAATGTCCACTGTTTAGACGTCCAGGGCTCAATGAATGTCCACTGTTTAGACGTCCAGGGCTCAATGAATGTCCACTGTTTAGACGTCCAGGGCTCAATGTAATGAATGTCCACTGTTTAGACGTCCAGGGCTCAATGAATGTCCACTGTTTAGACGTCCAGGGCTCAATGAATGTCCACTGTTTAGACGTCCAGGGCTCAATGAATGTCCACTGTTTAGACGTCCAGGGCTCAATGAATGTCCACTGTTTAGACGTCCAGGGCTCAATGAATGTCCACTGTTTAGACGTCCAGGGCTCAATGAATGTCCACTGTTTAGACGTCCAGGTGTCAATGAATGTCCACTGTTTAGACGTCCAGGTGTCAATGAATGTCCACTGTTTAGACGTCCAGGGCTCAATGAATGTCCACTGTTTAGACGTCCAGGGCTCAATGAATGTCCACTGTTTAGACGTCCAGGGCTCAATGAATGTCCACTGTTTAGACGTCCAGGGCTCAATGAATGTCCACTGTTTAGACGTCCAGGGCTCAATGAATGTCCACTGTTTTATTGGACGTTCCGATGTCACACATCTTTTCTGAAGAGGGCGGATGGCAGATTCAGTGACAGAGCACTAGGTACTTTCTGAAGAGGGCGGATGGAAGATTCAGTGACAGAGCACTAGCTACTTTCTGAAGAGGGCGGATGGAAGATTCAGTGACAGAGCACTAGGTACTTTCTGAAGAGGGCGGATGGAAGATTCAGTGACAGAGCACTAGGTACTTCGTATTCAACAGTAATCATCATCCATTTCTACAGCAATAATAAAGCAGCCATGTAGAAAAGCGGGCTAGAGTAGGTGTCTGGACTTTCAGATGGGGCAGCAAAACCCGATGTCACATGTCACGGTAGACGTGGCATGTACGTTAAAGATCCCTAACTGCTTCTGGTGGGTCCATTATGGAGGTGTAAACTTCTATGCATTGCATCAGCCTCTGTCAATGTGAATAAAAGTGAAATAATGTTAATATGACACAAAACACGAATCGATCAAAATAAAGATAAGATACAATTCTACATTATATATGTTCCTTGTATAAAATGCCGACGACGACAGTAATTAATATTGCACACTTTCATTCCTTTATCAGGTGTATCGCTCGACTTAACATAATCTGGTTTACTATACAGCGTTTAATTTATTTAGTAATTCTTCGATAATCCCTTTCCACGGAGTTAAACTCGAGTTTTCTTTCTATATCATTGACTGTTCAAACTGTTCAAAATGAACTTGGAATATCAATCCCATCATTTTAAAATTCCAGGATTTAAATCCGCCTCACCAGGTAATTCATTACTTTCTTCACAGACACATGTATGAGAGCCATTTATTGTTAGTTATATACACATATACTTATTTAACGATTGACACTCATCCACGTGAGATACCTAGGGCTGGAGGTTTTGCAGGTATTTACCAAAGACTATTTTCGTAACACTGAATTGTTTATAGGAAAGTTTTGTGTATTTCTGAGTGATAAAAGCGAATTCGACCAGAAACCAAAAGGTCCAAGTCTGACTCTTGCTGTACTCCTGGTAGCAGGTATGCAAGTTGTATGTCCAGGCAGGTTGTATTTCCTTACAAGTTGTGTGTCCATACAGTTTGTATGTCCATACAGGTTGTATGTCCATACAGGTTATATGTCCATGCAGGTTGATCATTTTCCTTACATGATAACTGATGCCACACACACACAGACTGTAACCTATGAACGATGCGACCCGAAGCAGTGTAGTAGTCCCCGTACGACTCGAAGCAGTGTGGGATCCGGAGTCACGATACGATCCGAAGCAGTGTCTCGGTACGACCCGAAGCAGTGTGGGAGTCTGCCTTTGTCAGAGTTAAACACTTTCAGTAAATTGTCATCTCCTGTACTATATAGTTGTTGTGTTGCGACACTCTCAGTCCATGGTCGACTCCTGTACTACATTGTAGTTGTGTTGCTACACTCTCAATACATAATTGAATCCGATGTTGCATTTAGTTGTGTAGCGATACTTCAACAGTTGGTCGAATCCTGTACTACACTGTAGTCGTGTTTCGATACTCAGTCCATGGTCGAATCCTGTACTACGTTGTAGTTGTGTTGCGACATTCTCAGTAGATGGTCGAATCCTGTACTACATTCTAGTTGTGTTGCGACACTCTTATTACATGGTCGAATCCTGTACTCTCAGAAGATGGTCGAATCCTGTATTACATGTAGGTGTGATGCGACACTCTCCATGAAGAATCCTTGAAAATGAGGATAAACAACGAACAAAGAAAAAAAAATGTCATCACGCATTTCATTTCTTAACAATATGTCTGTGTGTTGCCCTATGTTTATTTGAAGTCATGAGAAGGTCACACAGCGACTTGCATCGATTAAGAAAAAAGTATTCAGCTCAGTCCCAGCATTACCTTAAGCATTACTTACATGTATCAAGTTTAATTTCAACACGGCCACTTACACTTGCACTTTTTAAAGCCCTTTCCTTTCCCCTCGCTTGGAATTTGTCATTTTGAATTACAGAATATAAGGTTTGCTATGAAATATACTCATGCATTTTTTTATTCGTCTGATTCCTTAAATCCGACTTGTTTTCCCCATTAAAGCCTTGTATCCGCGACTGTGAACGTATATTAACACCCCCCCCCCCCGTTTCTGAGTTCTGTTAAGGGTAAATCTGATACGTGCGACCAATATTAACACCCCCCCCCCTTTCCCCCGTTTCTGAGTTCTGTTAAGGGTAAATCTGATACGTACGACCAATATTCGTCCTTCGAGTCCTTGTGATTCACTGTGTAAATTTCCTCATAAAAACCCTTTAAATTTCAGTACATTACTCAGTCTAAAAGTCGTTATATATAATGCAGAGTTCCTGTATTCAAACTGCTTGTTCTTGTAACACTGTACAATAGGTAAATAACATGGTGAAGTGTATCCATTCCAGGTATGTTTAAAAGTAATCAATAACTTCGAGAAATATATAAAATATGAAAGTAATTTACATATACCAGGAGCTACCCCAAGTTAACATTAATGTACTTATTATCAGTTAAATATTGAAAATATTTTGTTGTACTAAATAAACACTAGTAAACGGAAGTGTTTGGAATCATTACTTGTATCATGTTTATTATTTGTACTAGACCTTCATGTTAATGTATCACCTAATATATTTATCTTTTTTTAACCCATCAATTGCTGAATTGACCTATTGTCATATTGTGCTGTCCAGCGTTCGTCGATTATTAATTTGTCATGTGATCACTTTTGATCAGAATAATCAAAAGTTATCAAATGACATATTGTGCTGTCCAGCGTTCATTGACTGTCATATCGTGCTGTCCGGTGTTTGCCGATTGTCATATTGTGCTGTCCAGCGTTCGTCGATTGTCCAGCGTTCCGGCGTTCGTCGATTGTCCAGCGTTCGTCGATTGTCCGCTCGTCGTCCGTTCTCTCGTCCTTCCGTAAACTAAAACAATTGAAGGGATTTTAATGAAACTTGGAAGGGATAAAGTAGTCAAGACAACAAGTATTTGTTGTTTTTCTAAGGAAATCAGTTAAGGAATGGATCCAGGGTTTGACAACGTATGCCCTGGAGGGTATCCTCCTTTGACAAACTCCTTCAGATCGGCTGCACAAAACGACAAACCAAAGATATCAGTATATGTTAAAGTTTGTCCCAAGAATGGTGTATTTTTCGTTCCATTACGAATTCAAAGCTTTGGACATTGTCATTTTTTATCATTTTCCTGTAAATTGTTGCTCATAAAGCATTAATTTCGTGTATTTTAACTAATCTTGTTGAAAAGATAAAGTACTCATGACACCATAATGTTGCTGCTTTTCAACATTATCCGTCCAGTTGTGGATCCTGGGCTGGATAATAGTCCCGAGCTATACCTTTATGACATGTTTCTTCTTGAGACCGGCTTTGTAGGCAACAGACCGAATGTATTATATTGTATTGTTTATTGATCAATGTTTGAGTGATCGTAAAGGAGGTCTTCAGAAATGTTGTTCATGGATTCCGTTCTGTAATCACTTTACCCTTAAACCTTTTTGGACATTTTTTATGTAATTTCTTTTATACTGCATGCATTAAGTGTATTTTAACTGATTTGCAGTGAGAATGAAGGCCCTCTACAATATTGTGGTAGGCAGTATCCATCAAAGATAAACAATTATTTTTTTTTTTTTTTTTTTTTTGGTTGATTGGTGTTTTACGTCGCTTTCAACAATTTTTCAGTTATATCGCGACATAGAAGCAGGAGGTTACCAACCTCTTAAACATAGTGGCGCAACCCGGGAATCGAACCCGGATCGTCGGCGCCGCAAGCCAAGCGCTTAACCACTACACCACGCCTGCCCCCAATAAACAATTAAGAAGGGGTCTATTTGTCTGTTATATGCAGTCTTGACCAACTCCTTCACGAAATTTAATGAAGTACTTCACAAGTAATGTTAAGCTTTGGTTTAATATTACGAGGATTTGGTCCATGGTGTGGTATAGTAAGTTTTGTCTCACTGTGACGAGGACTTGGTCCATGGTGTGGTATAGTAAGCTTAGGGAGGTACCCAGTTTTGAGAATTTTTAAGAGAGTTCCATAGAATAGATATTTAGATTTTGAATGTGTTTTAAAATGATGGGTGTTGTAGTTTTGTTCAATTCTGAAATAAAGTTTTTTGTAAAATGTTATTCTCATATGAGAATATTGTGGTGAAGTAACTTGTGAAGTTGTGTCTCATGTGCTCTAGGTACTCAGATGAGCGATATAGGCCTTTGTGTGCATTTTCTTTCTTTATTTCTCTATTTATGTATTTAGATATATAGTTTAAATCATTTTAAACAGAATCTTGATCTTGACATAGTAATATATTATTTTTATGAAAAACTTTATTCTCTCAGATTGTAGAAAACTTCAACTGTGAACCACCACGGTCCCCTCTAGCTCTGACCTTAATATCCATGAATATCACCACGGTCCCCTCGAGCTCTGATCTTGATATCCTTGAATATTATCAATGACTCCTCGAAATCTGTCCTTAATATTCATGAATATCATTGCGGACCCTTCGAGCTCTTACCTTAATATTCATGATTTTGCCGATCATGGACCAATTTTGTTATGTAGTTACAAAACATAACTAAATTCAAGTTTTGCTCTCCCACCACTTTTGAAACGCTTCTTATGGCCCTGCCATGGACCTTTCTAGCTCTGATTTTAATATCCATGAATATCTTCACAACACCCAAGGTCTGACCTAAATATCCATGAATTTCACCAAGGATACCTCGAGCTCTGACCTTAATGTCCATGCTTATACCCCTCGAGCTCTGATCTCATTACCATTCTCAGTCCCCTAGAGCTCTGACCTTTATATTCTTTCTCATACCCCTCGAACTCTTACCTTAATGTCCATCCTCTTATTCCTCGAGCTCTGACCTTAATCTCAATGTTCACATCTCATGAACTCTGACCTTACTATCCATGCTTATATCCCTTGAGCCCTGACCTCATTATCAATTCTCAAAGGATTCGTGGGATATTCATGTATATTAAGGTCAGAACTCGAGGGGTCTGTGGTGATATTCATGGATATCAAAGTCAGAGCTCGAGGAGTATGAAAATTGAGGTATCCTTGGTGAAATTCATGGTGATTTTCATTATCAATTCTCATACTCCTCGAGCTCTGACTTTGATATCCATGAATATCACCACAGACCCCTCGAGTTCTGGCCTTAATATACATGAATATCCCACGAATCCTTTGAGCTCTGACCTTAATACTTCCATAAATATCACGTAGGACACCTCGAGCTCTGACCTTCATATCCATGAATATCACTACGGTCACTTCGAGCTCTGACCTTAATATCATTGAAAATCACCACGAACCCCTCGGGAGTACATATTTCTATTCACTACCTTTAAAACTATTGTCTCATTATACGTTAGTATGCACTTCCTAAACAATACCTATTGATAATTTAAATAATCTGTTCTAAAATTGTCCTGAGCCATATCGCTTCTTGTATTCCAATGTCAATGGATACTACTAAATGGAAACCTACCTTCGACGGTAAGTCGACTCACTATTACCTCATCATGTCCAATCGAATAGAAACTTCATTTGATATCAGGTTTGAGACGATATGTGAAAAATTTAAAAAGTTCTAAGACACAGACGGGTGGAGGAGTATTTTTGATAAATCGGAAGTTCTACTAACCTTTCTTATTATATTGGTATAATTGAAGGATGGGTGGGTGGGGGGGGGGGGGGGGGGGCAACGATCCGAAAGCCCGGTGGTCCCATTGCGGATAAAGATCTGGCGAAAACCCTTAAGGGGTCATGTTATGAGGAACTCTAATGACGTTTCAGTCACGGAAACCGTTTATTTCCCATAGCCAATCAAATGACTGAAATGGTCAATACAAAAAAAATACACGATACCTAAATATACTATACAAGCATAAAATCCACTGAAAATGTTATCCACCTGTAATGACGTAGTGAGGGGTCTATATCGAATCAGCACAAAATACTATACCACTCAATCAAGATTTAAGTCCGCCGCTTTCAGTCGTCTGCCAAATATCGACTATTGAACCACTACGTTCTGTCATTTCAATATGCATTAATTATAACGATACAGAAACTTTACATATAAAGGAATGACTGTTGGTCTTACTTTCCCTCCATAATCATTAGACACGATGTTGCTTTATGAAGGAAAGGACGCAGGCCGGGGTGAGATATCCGTGGATTAGATATATAGTATCCTCTTACACCTGATTATATGTTTTATTAGCAATGTTAATTCCTCTGTGGATTATCTTTATATGTTTTATTAGCAATGTTAATTTCTCTGTGGATTTTTCTTTCAGATTCTAAGGAATACCGCCTAGAACAATATCGCTCAAAGTTCAAAATGAAAGAGAGAAAAAGATTTAAGGATCAGTGTGTCGCCGATTATCGAGAAACTTTAAAAGGCATTGCTAACAGTATCAAACAAGGTCGCCATGATGTGGCTCTGATTCTACTCGATGTCATCAGTGAATGTGAATACTCGGACAAGCTATCCACCTACAATGAAAATGAAGGGGAAACTTTGCTCCACTTGGCAGTCAAACACCAAGACGACGATAGCTGTACAAGTAAAATATTGACACTTTGTCCTTCACTTCTTTATAATGCAAGAGAAATCTCTGAAACTTTTCACGGACAAACTGCTCTACATGTAGCAATAACCAAAGGTAACATGAAAGCGGTCAGCACAATGTTTAACTATACTAAGCTCGAAACACAAGTCAACTTACTACACACATGCGCAACCGGAAGTAGATTTATAAATACAGTAATGATGGGAGAACTGCCTCTGTCAGTTGCTGCATTGAAAGGCAGTTCTGAGATTGTTGATTTCCTTATTGAGAAGGACGCAAATATGGGTCGACAGAACAATTACGGCGACACAGTGTTTCATTCCCTTATCAAGTATGCTGCCATCTATCCGGAAAAACTCCCGGATGTTCTCGATATGATGAAACGTCTTCACAATTCCATTGAAGAAAAGAGTCGAGAGTATGAATCATCAGCTGTGTCTGTAGAACACTTTGATGAAGATTCACAGGACTTCATTTACAAATCTCATTATTCTTACGTTTGGTTTTTACAGAATGATGATTCCCTGACACCACTACAGTTAGCTGCTAAGCACGGACTGAGTGAGCTGTTTGAATTCATATTGAATATAAAGGATGTTTATTGTTTTGTTAGCGCACACGACGGACTCTTCGACGTTAAATTATATGACGTATCAGAAATTGATACCGTATGCAACATCCATACTTACAAAAACAACAGGGTAACTTCCACACGAAGCTCTCAGCGAGTGTCGCCTGATAAATTAGACGGAATATCAAAACGGCGTTTAAACTACACCGGAGCGGACAGTTTCTCATGCTGCTCTATTGCCCAGTACCCTGACACTGAATCCGTCTTAGAAATGATATACAGTCGGCACTACGCCAGTCATGCGGCTTTCCGGATAATAGAACTTAACCCAGTCAAAAACGTAGTGAAGTCCAAGTGGAGTGGATACCAGTATGTCTTCGGTTTCTGGATGATTGTCCACTTTGCTTTCATGACTGTGTACACGGTATTTGGAATAGAGAGATCTAAAATAAGATCTAAAAGTGTCAATGCTACATCAATAGGCGGAGCTTCCCATACATACATTCAAGTATTTCAATGGTTTGCACTAATCTTCGGAATACTGTATCTCCTGATCAGTATTTTACTCATAGTTGCTAAACTGCGACGACAAAACAGAATGTTGTATTTATTTCATAATGCAGAATACATTATGCCGTTGTTACTTTGTTCTATTTCTGTCATTTTCGACATCATTTGGACACGGACTTTCAGAGACAGCAAAGACAGTTTAGGACTTATCATAGCGCTCATCTTCGGATGGTGGTTCTGCGTATTTTTCCTTAGTCCTTTTCAGATGTTCAGTTTCTTCGCGGAAATGGTAAAACGTGTGATCATTGGTGATATGCTACGTTTTGGAATCATTATTCTATTTGAACTTATCGCATTCACCTCTGGAATGTTCATTATATTCAGGGGGAGTTCAGTAGAAGATCAGGGATTTGAAAGCTTTGGAGACACCATGTTGACAATGTTTAAGCTCGGAATCGGTCTTGGTGATATCGAGACTTTATACTCGGCCACTATTCCTTGGGTTGCAGTCACATTGTTTGTGCTATTCCTTATATTCACTTATCTTCTCATGCTGAATGCACTGATTGCAATGATGTCACAGACGTGTGCTCTAGTGCTGGAGGAGAGATATCCTCAGTGGAGAATTCAGCAATTGTCTGTCATACTTTTATTGGAAGACATTCTGTGTTTATGTTACATACAGAGATTCCTTTCACGACCAGGGGAATTGAAAGTCGTGAGAGGATGGGATTCGAAAACGAATCACACGAAGAAGACATCAAGATATTTTCTCGAAATCCATTCACTACAAATGGAATATGCAACTGAGGAAGATAAAGAGAGAGTAAAAAAGAAGAAAGAAATGGTCACGCTAAATCCATACTCCTCTGGTCATGAAGATTTGGGTAAAACAAGTGTTGACTGTGAAAGCGATATTGACTCCTGGCAGATGTCCCGACAACAGTCTTTCAAACCCTCTCAAAAGTACTTGAGTCCACCTCTACCGTGGGAAAGCAGTCCAACTTCAGTTAAGAGAAATAAATCCTCTAAATCAGTTTTATCTCCAAAAGTACCAAAACGGTCTCCGTCTCTTGAAATTCTTGAAGAAGAATCTCTAATCATAGAGAGTAAAAATAGAAAAAATAAGGACAATTTTACAACGGAATCCTCGCAGATTACCGACAGCTTATCAGACAGAAGTCCCAAGCCAAAAAGACGCAATTCAAACCGAAAGAGGAATAAGTCTGAAACGCTTCACGAAAAAGAAGTGAGAAATATGGGAATCCAACATTCTCCACCTCCTGAGAATGATGTTATCAAGAAAATGGACTATTATCCTACGAACATGAGTCGAATGCCTAATGGACTTCACATAAGACCATTTCCTGAAATTCGAAACTATGATCCGAGTACGTAACAAACTTTGACCCTTTCGTTTGTCACACGTTTTAGGTGTAATCGGTGCGCAGGTGGTGCGTACTCTACACCAGTAAACCTTACCTCTTAGGTTTTAGGATTTTATGATTGCCCCTTTGCACCCATATTGTATTGGGCCTTTTGGTTTTACAAAAGGCTAATTCTTTGGTATCACAAAAACCATATCAGGAATGTTTTATCTATATAATGGCGGTTAAAGCTTAATTGATGAAAAAAATTCCTTGTACTTGTTGGAAACCATAGAGTTTCAGTTGCATTGGCAAAGCGTCTTACTTATATTAACAGAGAAGCGCAGTGGCGGATTTAGAGGGGGCCGCCCGCCCCCCCCCCCCCTTTTGGTCACAAATTTACTAGTAAAATCCAGATTTTGCACCAAAAATGGCTGAGAAGCGTGGCTAAAACCAATTTGCCCCCCCCCCTTTTCGGAAATCCTGGATCCGCCACTGAAGCGTTATCCAGAACTGACAGATTACGAGGCCAAAATGTGTTTCAAAACGACGATTTAGCGCATTTGACCACTCTGGATTTTACCTGAAAATTGTAAATTGGTTCTAACAAACTATTTATAAGATTATTGAAACATAAAATTGGAATGAGTTGCCTGGGAATATGTTTTCGTTCTATTTTTTCTTTAAATCACTGTTTTAGAATAACGCCAAGTGCCTTTAAAATATATTTTGAAAATTTTCTGCATTGTAAAATTAATACAATTTAATTTCTTAAAGCAGTATTCACAATTGTCAGATTTTATATTGTTAATCATTTTATATTTTTATTCACTGTTATATACTTCTAGTCAATGATGCATTTAAAAAATTGTATCAGTGATATTTTTACTGTTGTGACATTCGTTGCACTTCATGACTTACGCTTTTATTTAAACATTCTATTGAATATTTATTTCGTAGTCTTTGAATATGCAAAGATCGTGCCAAACAATTTATGAACAATGCATGACATCAATATAACATCAAACTGTGTTAAAATGTAGTATAAACTGAATGTGTGGTGGTAGGGCTCTCATCTACTGATACTACGTAGGAGAATAGAGACGTTGTATTATTGTTATTTGTATTTATAAGTGATATGGTGACGACTATCATTTTCTTATCATTATTGTTATACTAGAAGTTTTAAAATGCTTTACATAACGGTGTCAGGATATGTTACAGGGTAGTCTGTAGGAAGTTTTACCTTAAATGTCATGTTTTATATATACATGTAATAAAGACGCCATATGCTAGTATCCCATTTATCTATACTCTCTCCCTCTCGTCGAATTATTCCGGTAAATACAGGGGTTTTTGTCACATATATAGAATTGTATTAACTGTGGGATTTTAATTTTATTTTAGTTTTCTTGGATGATTTCATTGATTTATTTCATTAAGACCAATAACTAGAACTTACATATTATCATATATCATATATTCAATCTATCGTATTACAAATGAGCAGCTCACTAACATATGTTTGAAAACTGTAGTATGTCCGCGCTACAGCGTGTTATAATTGTGTGTCATTCAGTAAGTCTGCAGCAATACATGGTGTAGTGTACAAGTTGTGTGTATGTCCTTGTAGTGAGTCTGCAGCAATACATGGTGTAGTGTACAAGTTATGTGTATGTCATTGTAGTGAGTCTGCAGTACCACATGTTGTACAAGTTGTGTGTATGTCATTCAGTAATTCTGCAGCACTGCATGTACATGGGTGTACAAGTTGTGTGTATGTCATTCAGTAAGTCTGCAGCACTACATGGGTGTTCAAGTTGTGTGTATGTCATTCAGTAAGTTTGCAGCACTTCATGAGTGTACAAGTTGTGTGTATGTCATTCAGTAAGTCTGCAGCACTACATGGGTGTACAAGTTGTGGGTATGTCATTCAGTAAGTCTGTAGCACTACATGGGTGTACAAGTTGTGTGTATATCAATCAGTAATTCTGCTGCACTACATGTACATCAGTGTACAAGTTGTGTGTATGTCATTCAGCAAGTCTGCAGCATTACATGGGTGTACAAGTTGTGTGTATGTCATTCATTAAGTCTGCAGCACTTCATGAGTGTACAAGCTGTGTGTATGTCATTCAGTAATTCTGCAGCACTACATGCGTGTACAAGTTGTGTGTATATCATTCATTAATTCTTCTGCACTACATGTACATCGGTGTACAAGTTGTGTGTATGTCATTCATTTAGTATGTAGCACTACATGGGTGTACAAGTTGTGTATATATCATTCAGTAATTCTGCTGCACTACATGTACATCGGTGTACAAGTTGTGTGTATGTCATTCAGTAAGTCTGCAGCACTTCATGAGTGTACAAGTTGTGTGTATGTCATTCAGTAAGTCTGCAGCACTACATGGGTGTACAAGTTAGGTGTATGTCATTCAGTAAGTTTGCAGCACTACATTGAGTAAAAGCTGTGTATTTCGTTTAATAAGTCTGCAATAAAAGCAGTGTATATCATTGAATTAACACTGCAGCGTACAATGTGGAAATGGAGAGTGTGTGTGGAGGAAGGTGTGTGTGTGTGTGTGTTTACATGTGTGCCATTGAAGTAAGTCTGCAGCATTATATGGTGTAAAAAAAGATTGCAAAGCATATAAATTTGAGGTTTTTGCTTGTTCGCTATCTTTAGATTACATGAATTAATAACTGAGTACAGATTACCAAAATATATGACTTCTCTAAGCTAGGAATACTGCCCAGATATTTACAATGTTGTCCCTACATAATGAAATGCAATGTTTCAAATATTCTACAATTACATTTTGTACACGTAATGAGTTTTACTCTCTTAAACTGATCGGAATTAGAATAAATGTAAATGGTCATCAACGGAAATTAAATACAACTTTGTGCTATTGAACTCTATTCATTATTTTTTATACACATTTTTAACAGACATATGTGATTGCTTACTCATATTAATGTTGCTATGTGTTTATGATATTGTTTCACAAAGTTGTCTACATTAAATTATAATTTTTGTGTCATATTTGAATGTCCGGTTAGGTTTTCTGAATCTGTAACAATTTACTTACAATGCCATGACAATATTATTTATTGTTCAAGTGCTTTTATCATTGGTGCTGTTTTACCGTTATAAACATGTTATTTATAGGAATTGGAAACTAGAAAGACCTGAGAATTCATAAGTTGCGATATTTCTGTACTTTTAACAACCGACATCTCTTCTGTCAGAAGCTAAATGATTCTAAGATTTCGTTTGTTACTTATTGATGCTTGCTACTTATTGATGCTTGCTACTCACTGATATTTACCTCATTATATGACACTGTAAGACTAGAACATTTTATAGTTTTTCAAAACGAGAACATTTATAGAACTTGGAAATACTTTTAAGCATATTACATACTTTACAAGCATTGTATATAACACTTTATTTATGATGTCATATTTACTTTGGCTATATATCAGATGGTTGACAGTATTCCTAAGGTAGGTGGGTCGTGGTTTGGGGCTTTCTTTGTTTTGTTTTGGAGTTTGCCCGTTTTTTCAGAGTGTTTTAATTTTTTGTATTCATACAATTTTAACAAACTTTGACATTTGTTATCACGTTAATCGTTAATAAAATCATGTAGATTTCTTTGTTGTTTGATTTGATCAGATATGAGGGAATATTACAATTAACAAATTCGATCATTGGTTGATATTTATATTGCTATATGACTTCTCTTCTCGTGTTGAACGTCCGTTACCATACCCGATTATGTTTCCATAAATCTTGTTAGACCGGATTACAACAGAAAGCGCGCATTGATATTTTAATGGGCGGAGCTTGCCCAGATACGCGCTAACTAGGTCGTGTACCACTATTCACAAGAATACAAGATCATTTGTTTCCGAATTAGGGCACTTTCGAGCATAACACACAACATATATGGTTGCATATACATATACATACAAACATTGACACCAGACCATGATCAGCTTAAGTTGAACACATAGACAAATCACAGACAAACAATGACACCAGACCATGATAAGCTTAAGTTGACCACATAGACAAATCACAGACAAACAATGACACCAGACCATGATAAGCTTAAGTTGACCACATAGACAAATCACAGACAAACAATGACACGAGACCATGATAAGCTTAAGTTGACCACATAGACAAATCACAGACAAACAATGACACCAGACCATGATAAGCTTAAGTTGAACACATAGACAAATCACAGACAAACAATGACACCAGACCATGATAAGCTTAAGTTGACCACATAGACAAATCACAGACAAACAATGACACCAGACCATGATAAGCTTAAGTTGACCACATAGACAAATCACAGACAAACAATGACACCAGACCATGATAAGCTTAAGTTGAACACATAGACAAATCACAGACAAACAATGACACCAGACCATGATAAGCTTAAGTTGACCACATAGACAAATCACAGACAAACAATGACACCAGACCATGATAAGCTTAAGTTGACAACATAGACAAATCACAGACAAACAATGACACCAGACCATGATCAGCTTAAGTTGACCACATAGACAAATCACAGACAAACAATGACACCAGACCATGATCAGCTTAAGTTGACCACATAGACAAATCACAGACAAACAATGACACCAGACCATGATAAGCTTAAGTTGACAACATAGACAAATCACAGACAAACAATGACACCAGACCATGATCAGCTTAAGTTGACCACATAGACAAATCACAGACAAACAATGACACCAGACCATGATAAGCTTAAGTTGACCACATAGACAAATCACAGACAAACAATGACACCAGACCATGATAAGCTTAAGTTGACCACATAGACAAATCACAGACAAACAATGACACCAGACCATGATCAGCTTAAGTTGACCACATAGACAAATCACAGACAAACAATGACACCAGACCATGATAAGCTTAAGTTGACCACATAGACAAATCACAGACAAACAATGACACCAGACCATGATAAGCTTAAGTTGACCACATAGACAAATCACAGACAAACAATGACACCAGACCATGATCAGCTTAAGTTGACCACATAGACAAATCACAGACAAACAATGACACCAGACCATGATAAGCTTAAGTTGACAACATAGACAAATCACAGACAAACAATGACACCAGACCATGATAAGCTTAAGTTGACCACATAGACAAATCACAGACAAACAATGACACCAGACCATGATAAGCTTAAGTTGACCACATAGACAAATCACAGACAAACAATGACACCAGACCATGATAAGCTTAAGTTGACCACATAGACAAATCACAGACAAACAATGACACCAGACCATGATAAGCTTAAGTTGACAACATAGACAAATCACAGACAAACAATGACACCAGACCATGATAAGCTTAAGTTGACCACATAGACAAATCACAGACAAACAATGACACCAGACCATGATAAGCTTAAGTTGACCACATAGACAAATCACAGACAAACAATGACACCAGACCATGATAAGCTTAAGTTGACCACATAGACAAATCACAGACAAACAATGACACCAGACCATGATAAGCTTAAGTTGACCACATAGACAAATCACAGACAAACAATGACACCAGACCATGATAAGCTTAAGTTGACCACATAGACAAATCACAGACAAACAATGACACCAGACCATGATAAGCTTAAGTTGACCACATAGACAAATCACAGACAAACAATGACACCAGACCATGATAAGCTTAAGTTGACCACATAGACAAATCACAGACAAACAATGACACCAGACCATGATAAGCTTAAGTTGACCACATAGACAAATCACAGACAAACAATGACACCAGACCATGATAAGCTTAAGTTGACCACATAGACAAATCACAGACAAACAATGACACCAGACCATGATAAGCTTAAGTTGACCACATAGACAAATCACAGACAAACAATGACACCAGACCATGATAAGCTTAAGTTGACCACATAGACAAATCACAGACAAACAATGACACCAGACCATGATAAGCTTAAGTTGACCACATAGACAAATCACAGACAAACAATGACACCAGACCATGATAAGCTTAAGTTGACCACATAGACAAATCACAGACAAACAATGACACCAGACCATGATAAGCTTAAGTTGACCACATAGACAAATCACAGACAAACAATGACACCAGACCATGATAAGCTTAAGTTGACCACATAGACAAATCACAGACAAACAATGACACCAGACCATGATAAGCTTAAGTTGACCACATAGACAAATCACAGACAAACAATGACACCAGACCATGATAAGCTTAAGTTGACCACATAGACAAATCACAGGCAAACAATGACACCAGACCATGATAAGCTTAAGTTGACCACATAGACAAATCACAGACAAACAATGACACCAGACCATGATAAGCTTAAGTTGACCACATAGACAAATCACAGACAAACAATGACACCAGACCATGATAAGCTTAAGTTGACCACATAGACAAATCACAGACAAACAATGACACCAGACCATGATAAGCTTAAGTTGACCACATAGACAAATCACAGACAAACAATGACACCAGACCATGATAAGCTTAAGTTGACCACATAGACAAATCACAGACAAACAATGACACCAGACCATGATAAGCTTAAGTTGACCACATAGACAAATCACAGACAAACAATGACACCAGACCATGATAAGCTTAAGTTGACCACATAGACAAATCACAGACAAACAATGACACCAGACCATGATAAGCTTAAGTTGACCACATAGACAAATCACAGACAAACAATGACACCAGACCATGATAAGCTTAAGTTGACCACATAGACAAATCACAGACAAACAATGACACCAGACCATGATAAGCTTAAGTTGACCACATAGACAAATCACAGGCAAACAATGACACCAGACCATGATAAGCTTAAGTTGACCACATAGACAAATCACAGACAAACAATGACACCAGACCATGATAAGCTTAAGTTGACCACATAGACAAATCACAGGCAAACAATGACACCAGACCATGATAAGCTTAAGTTGACCACATAGACAAATCACAGGCAAACAATGACACCAGACCATGATAAGCTTAAGTTGACCACATAGACAAATCACAGGCAAACAATGACACCAGACCATGATAAGCTTAAGTTGACCACATAGACAAATCACAGGCAAACAATGACACCAGACCATGATAAGCTTAAGTTGACAACATAGACAAATCACAGACAAACAATGACACCAGACCATGATCAGCTTAAGTTGACCACATAGACAAATCACAGACAAACAATGACACCAGACCATGATCAGCTTAAGTTGACCACATAGACAAATCACAGACAAACAATGACACCAGACCATGATAAGCTTAAGTTGACAACATAGACAAATCACAGACAAACAATGACACCAGACCATGATCAGCTTAAGTTGACCACATAGACAAATCACAGACAAACAATGACACCAGACCATGATAAGCTTAAGTTGACCACATAGACAAATCACAGGCAAACAATGACACCAGACCATGATAAGCTTAAGTTGACCACATAGACAAATCACAGACAAACAATGACACCAGACCATGATAAGCTTAAGTTGACCACATAGACAAATCACAGGCAAACAATGACACCAGACCATGATAAGCTTAAGTTGACCACATAGACAAATCACAGGCAAACAATGACACCAGACCATGATAAGCTTAAGTTGACCACATAGACAAATCACAGGCAAACAATGACACCAGACCATGATAAGCTTAAGTTGACCACATAGACAAATCACAGACAAACAATGACACCAGACCATGATAAGCTTAAGTTGACCACATAGACAAATCACAGACAAACAATGACACCAGACCATGATAAGCTTAAGTTGACAACATAGACAAATCACAGACAAACAATGACACCAGACCATGATAAGCTTAAGTTGACCACATAGACAAATCACAGACAAACAATGACACCAGACCATGATAAGCTTAAGTTGACAACATAGACAAATCACAGACAAACAATGACACCAGACCATGATAAGCTTAAGTTGACCACATAGACAAATCACAGACAAACAATGACACCAGACCATGATAAGCTTAAGTTGACCACATAGACAAATCACAGACAAACAATGACACCAGACCATGATAAGCTTAAGTTGACCACATAGACAAATCACAGACAAACAATGACACCAGACCATGATAAGCTTAAGTTGACCACATAGACAAATCACAGACAAACAATGACACCAGACCATGATAAGCTTAAGTTGACCACATAGACAAATCACAGGCAAACAATGACACCAGACCATGATAAGCTTAAGTTGACCACATAGACAAATCACAGGCAAACAATGACACCAGACCATGATAAGCTTAAGTTGACCACATAGACAAATCACAGACAAACAATGACACCAGACCATGATAAGCTTAAGTTGACCACATAGACAAATCACAGACAAACAATGACACCAGACCATGATAAGCTTAAGTTGACCACATAGACAAATCACAGACAAACAATGACACCAGACCATGATCAGCTTAAGTTGACCACATAGACAAATCACAGACAAACAATGACACCAGACCATGATCAGCTTAAGTTGACCACATAGACAAATCACAGACAAACAATGACACCAGACCATGATCAGCTTAAGTTGACCACATAGACAAATCACAGACAAACAATGACACCAGACCATGATCAGCTTAAGTTGACCACATAGACAAATCACAGACAAACAATGACACCAGACCATGATAAGCTTAAGTTGACCACATAGACAAATCACAGGCAAACAATGACACCAGACCATGATAAGCTTAAGTTGACCACATAGACAAATCACAGACAAACAATGACACCAGACCATGATAAGCTTAAGTTGACCACATAGACAAATCACAGACAAACAATGACACCAGACCATGATAAGCTTAAGTTGACCACATAGACAAATCACAGACAAACAATGACACCAGACCATGATAAGCTTAAGTTGACCACATAGACAAATCACAGACAAACAATGACACCAGACCATGATAAGCTTAAGTTGACCACATAGACAAATCACAGGCAAACAATGACACCAGACCATGATAAGCTTAAGTTGACCACATAGACAAATCACAGACAAACAATGACACCAGACCATGATAAGCTTAAGTTGACCACATAGACAAATCACAGACAAACAATGACACCAGACCATGATAAGCTTAAGTTGACCACATAGACAAATCACAGACAAACAATGACACCAGACCATGATAAGCTTAAGTTGACCACATAGACAAATCACAGACAAACAATGACACCAGACCATGATAAGCTTAAGTTGACCACATAGACAAATCACAGACAAACAATGACACCAGACCATGATAAGCTTAAGTTGACCACATAGACAAATCACAGACAAACAATGACACCAGACCATGATAAGCTTAAGTTGACCACATAGACAAATCACAGACAAACAATGACACCAGACCATGATAAGCTTAAGTTGACCACATAGACAAATCACAGACAAACAATGACACCAGACCATGATAAGCTTAAGTTGACCACATAGACAAATCACAGACAAACAATGACACCAGACCATGATAAGCTTAAGTTGACCACATAGACAAATCACAGACAAACAATGACACCAGACCATGATAAGCTTAAGTTGACCACATAGACAAATCACAGACAAACAATGACACCAGACCATGATAAGCTTAAGTTGACCACATAGACAAATCACAGACAAACAATGACACCAGACCATGATAAGCTTAAGTTGACCACATAGACAAATCACAGACAAACAATGACACCAGACCATGATAAGCTTAAGTTGACCACATAGACAAATCACAGGCAAACAATGACACCAGACCATGATAAGCTTAAGTTGACCACATAGACAAATCACAGACAAACAATGACACCAGACCATGATAAGCTTAAGTTGACCACATAGACAAATCACAGGCAAACAATGACACCAGACCATGATAAGCTTAAGTTGACCACATAGACAAATCACAGACAAACAATGACACCAGACCATGATAAGCTTAAGTTGACAACATAGACAAATCACAGACAAACAGAAAACGCTCCAAATTCGGTCGAAAACCCAAATGATAGAACCATTTCTCGGGAAAGTGAATCAACAAGATTACCTTACGCAGATTCTCTTTGATTTCATGACACGAGCAAAGTCTGAAAATCTAAACATCTGAGACGCCAAACAGTACGTGTACATGTATTACTGCATGGATACAAGACAATCGCATGTATGTGCATGATGTGGGTCACTTTTTCTGTTACATGCATTACATCTTGAATTTCTCTAAAACTAACGAGTATCTCCCTCATGCAAAGCTCTGTCCTTAGATTGATTTTGGCTACACTTTTTCGGTCACTTTTGTTTTAGCTCTGCTTTTCCAATATTTATGTATGAGAATTCCCAATGATTCGGCCCCGAGCATCACTGAGGAGACGTGTTGTCGCAATGTGCATCGAATGCACAAAATTATAACGTATATACATGTATGTTCTAATATATATTATTTTTGTAATTGATTACTTCATTAAGATTAAAAAAGAACAAATTCACCGGAAATTGAATCAACAGAATTACCTTTCGCAGTTTCTCTTCAGCTTTACTTTCATAGCACGATCAAAATTTGAAAATTGCACTTGTACTGCAGTACGTTTACGTGCACTACTGCAGACAAAACCTGTTTCTTCCGTTGCATCTTAAATTTCTTTGTAATTGACTAATTCAACATGATAAATTTATCCTAGTATTTTGTTATCGCTCCTATTTGAAATTTGATTTATTAGAGTAAGTTCATTTCAAAAATATATTAAAAGGATTTCGTAATGTAAATATAAGGAAAGAGTGTCTTATTTTTTGTGTTCATGGAACATAATTCTGG
This sequence comes from Pteria penguin, assembly GCA_035048485.1. Taxonomy (NCBI): domain Eukaryota; kingdom Metazoa; phylum Mollusca; class Bivalvia; order Pterioida; family Pteriidae; genus Pteria; species Pteria penguin. The sequence continues at coordinate 1,415,452 of CM068586.1, read as the reverse complement.
TTTGTCACGCGCAAAATTTTCGAGAACCCCCTCGCGGTTCACGAAATTTGCACGTGACAAACCAGAATAATATTCCACGAGCACAAAAATAGGATACTCATTTCTTAATTAATAGAAATCAAAGTCAACAGAATCCTAGTGACGATGTTTATTGCAAGATGATGCACGAATGATCTTATCTGACCCGTCATATTTGTGCCCCAGATTTTTTTCGTTTCCTGTAGAAATTAAGCAACATACTAATGTACTGACAATGTTACAGCTACAATATTGTCTCTTCATGTCATTCTGTACTGACAATGTTACAGATACAGTATTGTCTCTTCATGTCATTATGTACTGACAATGCTACAGGTACGGTATTGTCTCTTCATGTCATTATGTACTGACAATGCTACAGCTACAGTATTGTCCCTTCATGTCATTATGTACTGACAATGTTACAGATACAGTATTGTCCCTTCATGTCATTATGTACTGACAATGTTAGTATTGTCTTTTCATGTCATGTACTGACAATGTTACAGCTACAGTATTGTCTCTTCATGTCATTATGTACTGACAATGTTACAGGTACGGTATTGTCTCTTCATGTCATTATGTACTGACGATGCTACAGCGTCAGTATTGTCTCTTCATGTCATTATGTACTGACAATGTTACAGATACAGTATTGTCTCTTCATGTCATTATGTACTGACAATGCTACAGCTACAGTATTGTCTCTTCATGTTATTAAGTACTGACAATGTTACAGATACAGTATTGTCTCTTCATGTCATTATGTACTGACAATGTCACAGCTGCAGTATTATCTCTTCATGTCATTATGTACTGACAATGTTACAGATACAGTATTGTCCCTTCATGTCATTATGTACTGACAATGCTACAGCGTCAGTATTGTCTTTTCATGTCATTATGTACTGACAATGTTACAGATACAGTATTGTCTCTTCATGTCATTATGTACTGACAATGCTACAGCTACAGTATTGTCTCTTCATGTTATTATGTACTGACAATGTTACAGATACAGTATTGTCTCTTCATGTCATTATGTACTGACAATGTCACAGCTGCAGTATTTTCTCTTCATGTCATTATGTACTGACAATGTTACAGCTGCAGTATTGTCTCTTCATGTCATTATGTACTGACAATGTTACAGCTACAGTATTGTCTTTTCATGTCATTATGTACTGACAATGTTACAGATACAGTATTGTCGCTTCATGTCATTATATACTGACAATGTTACAGATACAGTATTGTCTTTTCATGTCATTATGTACTGGCAATATTACAGCGTCAGTATTGTCTCTTCATGTCATTATATACTGACAATGTAACAGATATAGTATTGTCTTTTCATGTCATTATGTACTGACAGTGTTACTGTTACAGTATTGACTTTTCATGTCATTATTTACAATGTTACAGCTAAATATTGTCTTTCCATGTCATTATGCACTGGCAGTGTTACAGTTACAGTATTGTCTCTTCATGTCATTAAGTACAAGTAATGTTACAGCTACAGTATTGTCCCTTTAAAATTAACTGACAATGCTATATCTTCACTATTGTCTTCTGTAGCAAATTTCCGTTCAATTCCTCTGAACAGTTCGCCTTATGAAGTCCGTATCGTCATAGGCACTTAACTTTTGGGTATTGGGGGGGAGGGTCCCTACGCAACAGGCCCTGAAGTAGTGCTGATGTCTACCGAAACATGATGATTTTATGCTCTCACACATAAGTCAATATCACGCCATCAATGATCATAAGCTGTGGCGCCCTCTGTAAAATCTGAACACTCGATACAAAGTCGTCATAGAGCTGTAAAGGGACTAAATACAAGACATATGGTCTTCTCATTGATCTCATTTTCATATTGAAGACGTCAAATGCATCTATCTACACTTATTTTCTGATGCAGTATAGGGTCGGTAAAATGGTTTTAAGCGTCGGGATGTTTCAACTGTCGTATTCAACCCTAGGGTACCTGATTTGCTTGTGTGGGAGATTTCTGATTATACACAACTTTTGCCCTTCGTTTTAAACTAAGGAGAATCTCCCTCTTAAATGGCTTAATCCTTAGATAATCTACTATTATCATGTTTGTGTGCATGTCCTTGGTGATTTGTGTCATACAGCTTTGTCACATATCTTCTGTTTTCTCTTTTAGATGGGATTCTGGTTATTTGCGTTATTGATTACTCTACATATATACATGTACTTTGCTTTCACAGTTCTTGCTTTGAGCATCACTAAAGAAACATAAGTTGTAGAAATGCGCGTATGATGCAGTAAATCAATACTATTATATATATATATAATTTACTTCCTGGACTTGAAAAGTTGTTGCAGGACTTTTGCGACGGCTGTTGCATGCAAATAGGGGACACTTACTCCTACTGGGCACCTGGCCTCACCTCACTTTAAAGTGGGATTCGCATTTGTCTGAAGAAGACACTATACACGATATTGTCCTTTTATTCCATAGACTTCGAGATATGATTAATCCTTCGTTACTTCTTCGTTGTTAACTTGTTTATTTTCTGATAATTATTTCCACTATTTTCAACCCAGTGAGACGAATAGATCAATCACATCCTTTTATCACCCTGATTTTGCAATTCATAAATCAATCGTACGTAAAAATTTAAATGAGAGATTCCACTAAGTGTATATTGCTAAAAAGCAAGTTTTAGAATTGAAATAAAAAGTTTGAAAAGTTGCAAGAAATGTTAATTTTCCTTTCTGAGTCAGTTTTTTATAGTTCATTGGTTATGTAAGCCTTGGTCAAAGTGATTAATGGATGTTTTCATGGAAGTAAGGAAAATCACTTAGTGCAGGTGTCAGCAAATTCAAACAACAGTGAAATATAGATTCCATATAATGGTAGGCTAGAGACATATCCTGGGGAAATCTGCCTGTTTGTCGTGAATGCTTGTATGTCCATCCTCTTTCCAATAATAATCCAATATTTGTGACCCAGACCCAGTGTTAACTATTAATATACCATTTAGATGTCTGTATTGTCAACATATGAGAAGGTCAAAATGTTTAAACTAAAACAAATGATGAATGAAATCCCTCGGTCGCTTTTATAACAATAAAAAAATAAGTTTGTTTTAAGAAGAGATTATATCCATCACATAATGAGATATTTTAACGTTTTTGTTCATATTTAATGGCAAAAGATGGAGATCTGAATCCTCAACATGACGAAATGCACCAACGAAAAGTAATTAAGCACCGGACTTGAGAGTCTTTATCGCAAGGCAGTAATATTTACAGAAGCCCATTTAGGACCTATCAAAAATATTTTTGAATATGATATAACGAATTCTTGAATTTGTTAAAACGGATTAAACTCTTTTTAACGAATTCTTGAAATGTTAAAACGGATTAAATTTGTTTAAACATATTTGGGGAATTCGTTGTAACGTATTAAATCTGTTATAATAAATTTGAGGAATTCGTTACAACGAATAGGGACTTATCAAAAAATATTTTTGAATTTGATGTAACGAAGTTTTGACTTGTTAAAACGGATTAAATTCGTTTCAACGAATTCTTGAATTTGTTAAAACGGATTATATTCGTTTTGACAAATTTGAGGAATTCGTTATAACGTTTTAAATCTGCTATAATAAATTTGAGGAATATATAAATTTAAGAATTTGTTATTTCGAATTTAATTTGTTAAAACAAATTTCAAAATCTGTTAAAACGAATTCAACAAATTTGTTATAACAGATTTAATTCGTTATAACGAATTCATCAAATTTTTTAAAACGAATTTAATCCGTTTTAACAAGTTCAAGAATTCGTTATATCAAATTAAAAAATATTTTTGATAGGTCCTAAATGGGCTTCCCTAAATATTAGTTTGTCTTTTTATTTCAAAATTAGGAATAGTGTACCTTAATCGTGACGTCATGACATTTACTTATCTATACAATTACGTCATGACCAATGGTTAGCAGTTTTGTCGAAAACCATCGCTGATGTGGCCAGGGATAAATTACGATCCAGTCAGAGGTTTCCTGCTTAACAACCCACATATCTGAAGTATATCCACTCTGGAGAAGTCTGCACCTGCTGCACTCTCTCTCTCTCGTTTAATGTTGGACATACCTGTTTCTAACCTGACGACGAAGAGAGGAGCAAGGAGATGTAGCTCGACTGCATCACGAACTTCATCCTTGGCAAAGCGAATGAGAACATAAGACAGTGAGAATCAAGGACCATTGTGGTGCTGGATAACATACAGCGGTGTCGACTAGGAAGATCAATTAACATGTGCAATATGAGCAGGTGCTCGATAAAGGTCAATATCTTCTGTTTCCATACTACACTCGTCAACTTCTAATGTAGATAGAAAAAACGCGGTGTTAAAGTTTTCTGCCTAAGCCAATGATTGGATTAATATACAATTAATCATTGTGCAATTTACATATTGCTAATTCCTTTGTGAGTGTATGTTCGAATGGATGAACTCGTCCCTGAGGAAGTTCTATGGTCGATACAAAGATATTGTTGGAATACGAAATTCCCTGTTTCGGATTATTATATAATATTCTTGTAACACAAATATACCCAGTGACGTCATTTTACCGATCTGACAAATGACTTATATCAGTGTACCACCGTACACGAGACCTACCAAGACAGAAATGGTGTCGATGTGTTGTCAAATAAATCTCTTTATAATGAAATAAAAGTGATCGTGCACTGTACAGTTTTTGTCAGTATATATGATAATCATTGTTTTTTGTGCAGTTATTGTACATTTTTGTGGTAGTTCTACAGTACAAAAACCAGTAAATCTATAAAGAAAAACCAATTTAACTGTATCTTAACAAATTATTCACACATGGGTATTCATAAGTGACATTTCCAGATTTTATGTGATGGAGGAGAGAGCGATATCAAAAGCACTGGGTCAAAAGACAGGTGGTGGGGGTTAACTGTAAACGGCGCAACCCGGTCTAGTACAATTTACGTTCCTATTTGTCTAGTAACGTATCTGATTTGTATTGACTTGGGGAAACCACTCCACGACATCTACAATTAATAAGAATGCAATGGTTTTCATTGGAAATCTGCCCTCTCCGAGGAGGTGAACAAACTTTACAAAAACTTGCTCCTTTCCATGCAAAATCAGTGTACGAACGACGTCCGGTAATGCGTCTGCAATCTGGGAATAAATTGCCTGCTCATAATCATATTCATCAGAAAGCACTGCACGGTTGTCGCTGCGTTGTTGTCATTATTTTAAAATTCCATTCTAACATCTTCAGAAAAGCATTGATCCTAGAAATTTGGATGGTTGCGTTTTATCATTGAGAATGATGTTTCCCTTCATTTTTCAAAATATCGGGGACAATAAAAAAAATTCACTGCTTTGATAATTATCTTGTTTCTGTTTGATGGTGTGAAAACTTTAATTTTCAGTTCTTCATCGCGGTGGTATATGCATGTATAGTCAGTGATTTTAGCAAAGGTGTTAACTTCTTTGTTGCCAAACTAGCATCTATATAATTATTTTCATTGCTCATTGACTAGTTGATGTTGAATTTGACGATGTTGTTGACAGCAAGTAAGTTTAAAATCTGAAATTACAAGTATACTGTTATATTAAAAATTACAAAAATAGGGCACCGCTAACGGGTGCATGATACGCCCGCATCATGTTTTAATGTGGTCTACAAGCCACATCCTTTCATTTGACGCCATCAAAAGTTTTGTTCCCCCTATAGTTAAGGAGGAGAATCCCGGACAAGCTTTTCCGACCCCGCCCATTTTCCCCAACTTTGAAACGCACATGCACAAGTAAAAGCCACAAACTTTCATATGACACAATCAAAAGTTTTGTTCTCCTTTAGTTAAGGAGGAGAAGCCCGGACAAGCTTTATCGACCCCACCCATTTTCCCTACCCCAGGGGCCTGACCCCAACTTTGAAGCCCACATGCACAACTACAAGCCACATCATTTCACATGACACAATCAAAACTTTCGTCCCCCCTTTAGTTAAGAAGTAGAAGCCCGGACAAGCTTTTCCGACCCCACCCATTTTCCCCCACCCCAGGGGCCTGACCCCAATTTTGAAACCCACATGCACAACTACAAGCCACATCCTTTTTATATGACACCATCAAAACTTTCGTTCCCCCTTTAGTTAAGGAGTAGAAGCCCGGAAAACCTTTCCGACCCCAACCATTTTCCCCCACCCCAGGGGCCTGACCCAAACTTTGAAACCCACATGCACAACTACAAGCCACATCCTTTCATATGACACCATAAAAAAATTTTGTTCCCCTTTAGTTAAGGAGTAAAAGCCCGGACAAGCTTTTCAGAACCCATCCATTTTCCCCCACCCCAGGGGCCTGACCCAAACTTTGAAACCCACATGCACAACTACAAGTCATACCCTTTCATATGACACCATCAAAAGTTTTGTTCCTTCTTTAGTTAAGGAGGAGAAGCCCGGACAAGGATGGATGGACGGACGGACAGACAGACGGACAGACGACAGCGGTATAGCATAATACGCCCACATTTTAAAATGCGGCGTATAAAAAAACTGTACAATGAACATTTTCCAGATCACTAAAAAATACAGTGTATGTGGCAAAAAAATGTACAGAAGTTAAAATCACCCCTCTATTACAATAATGTGTAACCTTACAATTATAGAATATTTGACGCGCTATATTCTACAATTCCTTCTTTTGGCAAGACGAAAAACCTTGATTATTGTTAATGAATTAAAAAGTGAGAATAAAAAGATTGCCAACCAACATGGCTACACCACTACCAAAAGTTTAACAAGTAAAGGGTTCGTTACCCCAGCAAACAGCCAGTTGCTTATAGGTTGGTTATGTTTTGTTATTAAAAGTAAGTAGTTGATTGACTGATTACTTATTGTTTCATGCCACTCCACGATTATTTCAAGTATATGGTGACGGTATCTATCTGATGCATTGCATAGAAATTTATACCTTAGCAGCGACCCTCCCGAAGAAGTGGGGGATCTTAACCTGCCACGCCTACCGTGACACGGGACCTCTGTTTCTACTGTGTCATCTGAAAGACGGAAAGCCAGATGTTCCCACTGCGAGAGTCGAACCCGGGACCTTTCGGTCACCTCATCCACTGAGCCCACTGATTTAAAACAATTCGTAAATGATATGGCTAATAATTTTAAAAGTACATTTCCATATCATATGCAGCCTAATCTGCAAGACTATAAACTCGCTATTGCTTTAAGTACTGAATGGGTCTACATGTAAAAGATCCCAAATATATACTATTTGCTGAAATATCAACGGAAGTGATATTGGAGATTTATACGTCTTTGGTCGATCATCAATGTCTTTATATGTCTGCTAATTAACATTCACTTGGCTGTACAATATTTAAAACGTTATTCTGTTTTAAAAATTCTTTGTAGTTTTATCAAAGATCGCATTCCGGCCCACACTTTGGTGTTTGCACCAAATTGTTTCTTTGTATAACTTACCGTGAAAGTGGATCGGGTTTTAAATCCAACACACACGCTCGCCTCGCTCTAATCAGCAAATTCCGGTTGGCGTCCAGTGGCGTTCCATCACTGTGCCCGTACTAACCGGAGACGCTGTCTGGTCTCATCCCATATGAGACGGGCGCCCCATGCTGACCAGAGACGCTCACTCCTTCCAGACATCAGGTCTCATCCCATATGACACGGGCGCCCTATGCTAACCGGAGACGCTGGCTCCTTCCAGACATCAGGTCTCGTCCCATATGAGACGGGCGCCCCATGCTAACCGGAGACGCTCACTCCTTCCAGACATCAGGCCTCGCCCCATATGACACGGGCGCCCTATGCTAACAGGAGACGCTCACTCCTTCCAGACTTCAGGTCTCGCCCCATATGAGAGGGGCGCCACATGCTAACCGGAGACTACCACTCCTTCCACACATCAGGTCTCGTCCCATATGAGACGGGCGCCCCATGCTAACCGGAGACGCTGTCTCCTTCCAGACATTAGGTCTCATTCCATATGAGACGGGCGCCCTATACTGACCGAAGACGCTCACTCCTTCCAGACATCAGGTCTCATCCCATATGACACGGGCGCCACATGCTAACCGGAGACGCTGGCTCCTTCCAGACATTAGGTCTCATTCCATATGAGACGGGCGCCCTGTGCTGACCGAAGACGCTCACTCCTTCCAGACATCAGGTCTCATCCCATAGGACACGGGCGCCACATGCTGACCGGAGACGCTCACTCCTTCCAGACATCAGGTCTCGTCCCATATGAGACGAGCGCCTCATGCTAACCGGAGACTACCACTCCTTCCAGACATCAGGTCTCGTCCCATATGAGACGGGCCCCCCATGCTAACCGGAGACGCTGTTTCCTTCCAGATATTAGGTCTCATTCTTAGATGTAAACATCAAAATTATCAACCACCTAATATATACTAATATTTATGATAAACGTGAGGATTTTGGATTTCCTATTGTAAATTTCCCTTACTTGGATGGCGATGTCCCTCGACTCCCATCATATGTTATCTATATATCTCAATTAGTTCGATTTGTCAGAGGCTGCACCGATGTTTTGGACTTTCATAAACGAAATTTACGAATTACTACTAAACTTTCAACTCAGGGTTACAGATATCACAAGCTAAGAAAAACATTCGGCAAATTCTTCAGATCTTATTCAGAACTTCTATCTAAATTTGGAAATATTTCTTTTCAACAGTATATATCCAATGGAATTTCCCATCCTAATTTTTACGGTGATCTCGTATATAAACTAAGGAAAGTAAAAGGCTCCAATAACGTTATTTTATCATGTAATAAAATAGTCAAACGTCTCCTAAATAGACAATATGATAATGAGATCATCAAAAAGTCTATAGGTCTTGTATTTGGCCCCTCTACAGCCTTATGCAGACTTTTACTTGAACGTTGCACGCTGACTAACAGGGCGGTGGGGACTATATGACGGGCCTTGTCCAAACCTCTTTCAGAGGAGACATGTTCCTGAATCTCGTCCCCTCTGACTGTTAGTCGGGACTCCTATAGATCTAGGGTCTTAGCTCGCTTTCAGACTGGCAGAGCACGGTTTATCATGTTGATGTCGCATATATTTTTATACCATTATGTGTTTTACAATACCTTAGGTGTTTATATTTTTATGACCTCTCAATATGCGATACCTGTTGACCCTTGTTCTTTACATGGAGGATTATTTATAAATTTTTAAATGTACATCCTTTGATTGTTCTGCTGTTACGGTGAGTGGGAAGGTGGGCCCGTAAACCGGTTAACCACACCATTTGTTTGGCTTTTGTCAAATTAAATGACCGTCCTAAGTCGGTATCGTAATTGCACTACAATCAAATATTTTTGTAATGTGGTATATGTTCTAGTATATTATTTATATTCATGTATTGTATAGCTCCATGGTGACTTCTGCCACATAACTGAGCCAGTAACTCCTCTTTTTACTTTCATTCCATATGAGACGGGCGCCCCATGCTGACCGAAGACGCTCACTCCTTCCAGACATCAGGACTCATCCCATATGACACGGGCGCCACATGCTGACCAGAGACGCTCACTCCTTCCAGATATCAGGTCTCGTCCCATATGAGACGGGCGCCCCATGCTGACCGGAGACGCTGTCTCCTTCCAGACATCAGGTCTCGTCTCATATGAGACGGGCGCCCTGTGCTACACAAGTAGGAAATATAACAACAACGTTCACTACATATAAAAAATAAAATAAAAAACTACATATATAGAAATATGAGAAAAGAATCTTTGTATATAGCTTTCTTTTCTCATATTTATACTGTTTTGTCCTGAGGAAGGGGCAGAGCGCCTCGAAAATTTGACCATAATTTTTTTTTTTTTTTTCTTTTTTCTTTTTTTTTTTTTTTAGTGTCGTTTGTCGGTTTCTTGTGCTTTTCTATTTGACCTTTTTTTTTTATTCTTTTTATTTTCTTTTATTTTCTTTTTATTCTTGCATTGACCCACAGTTGATCCGACATTTTTATTTTTATATTTACTACTTGTGCTTTTATATATATATATATATATATATATATATATATATATATATATATATATATATATATATATATATATATATATATATATATATATATATATATATATATATATATCAAGATATATATATATATATATATATATCAAGACGGAAAGTAAAGGGAATTCCCCGTTTAAGCTATTTTTAAAAATACATGTACTTGAAGGAATAGCTTAGGACACTTTACAGTTAATAAAATAATAAAACAATTAATTAAACCGATATTTTAGACAGTGGATCATATTCGACAGACTAGATAAGGAAATCGACAAAAGGGGAAGCTTATTAAAGGTAAAGACTCTTCTACTTCTATGTGGGTAATCTGCAGCCGGAATTCATTTTGCAGATATATCTGTTAAAAATTTTCAATTCATTTTAAATTTGATCTTGATATCAGGAACGTATATGTATAGAATATATATTTTGCAGCTGACATCAAGCCGGGGCGGCCTAGTGGATAAGGTGCTCTGCTCTTGACCGAGAGGTTTTCGGGTACGACTCTCGCCCTAGGTGCACTGGTGTTCTATCTTTCGGGTGAGACAGTGAAAAACCGAGGTGCCATGTTACGAAATGCTTCGGGTGGGTCCGTTGCTAATGTCAAATTTATATGCAATGCATCAGGCAGATGCCGTCACCATATACATGAAATAATCGTGGAGTGACGTAAATCAAAATTTAATCAATCAATACAGCTGACATCAAAATTAATACTTGTGCATATTGGTCAAAATATAATGATAAAAAAAATCGCCTCTACACAATGTAAATTTCAGCAGATGTATTTGTGCAGATGCATAATAAATCAAATCTATTGAAATTACGAGTTGGAAGAAAAAAACTGTATGAAGATATTTTTTAAAAAAACATAGATGGTGAAAGTTTCTCCACATTACACTATAACAAAGTAGATATCAATTGGAAGAAATGGCATTTTTCTTTAGATCTATACATTTTAACCAATTATACACCCTAAAATCTTTTATCATCATATAAATGGTAATTCTTTATATTATTATTTTTTATTTATTTATTTTATCATTTCTTATTATTATTATTGGGGGGGAGACTGATACATGTTATTTTCAGAATATAGATACAAAGATCGACTATGTTTGTTCTTGAAGTAACATATAAATGAAAGCCGCGCCTCTTATGCAAACTAAAGGCCGTGTCTAGTCTGGCGTAGCTTACTTAAAATTTTGTGTATTAGGAAATATATATCAATAAAGCGGGGGCTGTTGGACCACCATGATGCCAAAGTGGGTCCAGGGTGAATCCCTGGGAAAAGGGGGGGGGGGGGTTTCAGAGTGAGGGGCGAAACTAATCGAAACCTCACCAATTTTACTATTTTGAATTAAAACAATTTCCATGCAAACAGTGCGTACTTTTACAAGAACTATATACATTAAAATGCAACCATATGAATATTACGAACAATACACCTATGTCCCACAAATTTTTGTGTATTCATTAGCGTTTTTGCGTAAAGGGCACTATACCACTGCTAGGGGCCTAGTTACATTCGGGATCTACATTCGGAATCTATTTTAAGAATCAAATATTCCACGATCTATTTTTAGATACAGCACATTGAATAGGTATTTCTATTTGTAATAAACGTATTTTATATTTTCACGATTATATTTACCTTTTTATAAAATATGAAGCTGTCTTTGAATTGTTTGATATCAATATTATATGTAATTTATTTTTCATTACGTCTCATGTTATATTTTATCAGAGGAAATTCGGATTTATAAAAAATTGAATCGTAGTCATACAGTGAGATGGTGTCGCATATGCGATCCTTTACTTAATGTGGAAGAGGAGAAAGATTGTATCAAAAATTGATGTGTTTTTCTTATTCGATTTAAGCGAAGAACCGCATATGCGGCATTATCTAACTATTAAAAACGTGTGCATGAGGAGGAGTACACTTCTTCTTTTCTGCCAATTCTGGAAGTCGGACATTCGGTTATTTGATAACAAGCGATTGGAACATTTGGGATAAAGCATCTGACTTTATCATAGAGAGCAATGCGTATTCAGGGAAGAATTTTGGTAAAAAGGAATTATTAAAATATTTTACCATTCAAACAAGCGAATTTTGAATACATGTTTTACACATTTCCGATCGTATTTTATAAGAGAGCCATGTTAGAATTTATATAGAAGAACATAAAATTGTATAAATGCTAACGACAAACCCCGAGTTTTACCCCCAAGTGTCATGGTCAGACTCCTCGTAGACCATGTAGACCAATAAGAGCGGTGACGTCATGCCGACTTCGAGAATAATGTTTCATACTACTACTGGGGCATTTTCCCACAGTCATCAGTATTTACAATATAAAAGCTGTTAAAACATGTGCTGTAGGCCTAGGTCTTATGGCACTGTGAGTACTTGGACCCTGGTTTTGAAGATCTTGAATGAGTCTGGGAGCTGTGTTGCCAGATGGTTCCATAGCCAGATGGTAGAGGAAAAGAACTACCTATTAAACAATGGACTTCCATTTTTTCTCATTTCACTCAGATGAGCTTATCACATCATGGCAGTACCAGTTAACATACAAGCCACAAGTCAGGAGAAGGGCTATCCTGTAGAAATCTTAATTAACCCTGATTTTGACCGAAAGTTCCAGTGTAATCATTGTAGCTTGATTCTTCGAGACCCTATACAGAGTTACTGTGGACACAGATTCTGTCGGAAATGTATTGAAGGAGTAATCAGGTATATAGATATATATAGTAAACTACAAGTTTCTATTTGTTGTAAGAATCACATTAACAGTGTACTACATCTAAGGTTTGAAGGGGAGGCTACTAGATATACATGTAATGGTATCATCTTACTCAGGGGTGCTACATTGTAGATATAATGGTATGATGCTTAAATGGTCCACTAGATATAATGGTATGATGCCTGATAGGCCCTCTAGATATAATGGTATGATGCTTGTAAGACCACTAGATATAATGGTATGATGCTTGATAGGCCCACTAGATATAATGGTATGCTGCTTGTGAGGGCCACTAGATATAATGGTATGATGCTTGAAAGGTCCACTAGATAAATTAGATATAATGGTATAATGCTTGTAAGGCCACTAGATATAAAGGTATGATGCTTTTGAGGGCCACTAGATATAATGGTATGATGCTTGTAAGACCACTAGATATAATGGTATGATGCTTGTAAGGCCACTAGATATAATCGTATGATGCTTAATAGGGCCACTAGATATAATAGTAAATTGTATGATGCTTGTAAGACCACAAGATATAATAATATGATGCTTGATAGGCCCACTAGATATAATGGTATGATGCTTGTGAGGGCCACTAGATATAATGGTATGATGCTTGTGAGGCCCACTAGATATAATGGTATGATGCATGATACGCCCACTAGATATAATGGTATGATGCTTGTAAGGGCCACTAGATATAATGGTATGATGCTTGTAAGGGCCACTAGATATAATGGTATGATGCTTGATACGCCCACTAGATATAATGGTATGATGCTTGTGAGGGCCACTAGATATAATGGTATGATGCTTGTGAGGGCCACTAGATATAATGGCATGATGCTTGTAAGGGCCACTAGATATAATGGTATGATGCTTGTGAGGATAACCAAATATAATGGTATGATGCTTGTGAGGGCCACTAGATATAATGGTATGATGCTTGTGAGGGCCACTAGATATAATGGTATGATGCTTGATAGGCCCACTAGATATAATGGTATGATGATTGTAAGGGTCACTAGATATAATGGTACATGTATGATGCTTGTGAGGGTCACTAGATATTATGGTATAATGATGCTTGTAAGGCCACTAGATATAATGGTATGATGCTTGATAGGCCCACTAGATATAATGGTATGATGCTTGTGAGGCCCACTAGATATAATGGTATGGTGCTTGATAGCCCACTAGATGTAATCGTATGATACTTGTAAGGGTCACTAGATATAATGGTATGATGCTTGTGATGGCCACTAGATATAATGGTGTGATGCTTGTGAGGGTCACTATTATATAATGGTATGATGCTTGTGAGGATCACCAGATATAATGGTATGATTCTTGATAGGGCCACTAGATATAATGGTATGATGCTTGAAAGGTCCACTAGATATAATGGTATGGTGCTTGTGAGGCCACTAGATATAATGGTATGATGCTTGATAGGCCCACTAGATATAATGGTATGATGCTTGTGAGGCCACTAGATATAATGGTATGATGCTTGATAGGCCCACTAGATATAATGGTATGATGCTTGATAGGCCCACTAGATAAAATGGTGTGATGCTTGTAAGGCCACTAGATATAATGGTATGATGCTTGTAAGACCACTAGATATAATGGTATGATGCTTGTAAGACCACTAGATATAATAGTAAATCGTATGATGCTTGTAAGACCACAAGATATAATAATATGATGCTTGATAGGCCCACTAGATATAATGGTATGATGCTTGTGAGGGCCACTAGATAAAATGGCATGATACTTGTGAGGATCACCAGATATAATGGTATGACGTTCGTGAGGGCCACTATATATAATGGTATGACGTTTGTGAGGGTCATTAAGTATGCAAGATAATGTTAACGGGTATATAAATGTAAAATAGACTCCATCACTTTTAATAAGAATATAAGGTTTCAAAGTTGTATTTTGAACAATATAAACAGCCTCTAAATTTCAATTTACTGAAAGGTTGATATATTACCTATATGACTAACATGTGTAATTTACATACCTGATCCAGATGACCTTTTTTCCTTTTAGTTCTGGCACACAGGTACGATGTCAGTCTTGCATGGAAGAAGGTTCAGAGGAGGATGAATACAGTATACTGAGACAAGAACAGGTAATATATATAGGTCATGTCATGCTAATTATATCTCCACCCCATCATCTGTCATTTTTACATTTTGCAAGTTTATTAAGAGAAAATTTCTTACTGTATAAGGTAAAAAGAACAAAATACTCCTACATTCTGCCTCCTAACAACCTTTATTTTTACCTCATGACCCTAAAATTTTTACTGCACTTTACAAAGTAATCATTATGTCTTTATGAAATTGTTACAATTTGTGTGTTATGATGTTTATACTAAGCAAATCAGTTGAGTGCTTGAATTGATTGGCAATATTTTGAATATAGATGTAAAAGCATGTTTAATACATTGATGTGAATCAGCGTATTGTTGGTGACTTCTGTCAGATGTGCTACAGACCTTGAGTTTTTCCAATATGTGCACATTATGAAGACCAAGAAAGGAAATTATTATTATTTCAGCAATATCCTGTTATTTCTCTACCAATGTTATACAGTAGCTCTTTTTATTCCCTTAAACTTGCAGAATAAAGCACATAAAAAGTGACAGATATAGCAAAGTGACAGATATAGCAAAGTGTCATTTTTATCAATTATTACACACAACTGTCAACATGCAACTATATATGTTATATATATACAGATGAAGACTGCATAGCCAATTCACTGTTCCACAAAACACAATTTTTCATTGTGATGATGTCATCTGAAGTCCAACATAACTCCTACTCCTCCTCATTAAAACTTAATACTGCATCTAATATCCCAGAATCTAGGACCACTTACAACATTTTAGAAGTCACCTCTTTCCACCAAGTTTTGTTGTTTTCTTAAAGTTTGTGTTTTAATTAATTTCTGGATGTTGTAGATGTTTCCTGACAATGCATTGAAAAAGGAGATGATTAAACTAGATGTGAAGTGTATAAATCCAGGATGTGACTGGAAAGGGCAATTCAGGAAGTATGATGTAAGTAATGGCTCTGTATGTGTCCAAAATGATAGACCAAAGCATGAACCTTAGATCTTGAAATCTTACCACAGAGGAAATTAATTGGGAAAAAAATTCAAATATTAGTTAGTCCTGTATCACTATGTCAGTCACTTATTAGATCCTAACTGTAATGTCTCCATTCAAATAGTTTAATCAGAGACCAGTAGCAAGTGATTTTCCTTTCTATTCTCCTATTTCTCTCAAATCAAATTTGCTACAACCAAAAGAGAATTGTTTGTAAGCTGAGTTACTTTTATTTGAGTATTATAGCTACATATCACAACTAATAAATGAGTTATTACTGTCCGCATCACTCACTCTGAAAACTGGAAAATCTGGATTTTCAGTTATTCATCTTCAGAATAATTTCAAAAAGGCAAAACCATTCTGTAGATCTTGTTTAGTCGTAACTTTTGGTGTACATGTATGCTATATGTTTGTATGAAGAAGTGTTCATATTTTATAGAAAAAAATTAATTTTAGATAGGGCGATTTCCATGTTAAATTTTGACGTGACGTCGCCAAGTTTCCCATAGACTCAATGTTAAACATTGGCGACGTCACGTCCAAATTAACATAGAAAACGCCCTATCTAAAATGATTTTTCCCTATACAATATGAATGCTTCTTCGTAGAAACATATAACATACACCAAAAGTTTCGACTAAACAAGATCTGTCGATTGATATTAATTTTGTAAAACTATTTTAAAAATGAATAATTGAAAATCCAGATTTTTCGGTTCACAAAGTGAGTGGCACGGACAGTAGGCAGAAATATTTTCAGGAGGTATTATGTTCGTTGTAGGCACATCTTAGTGAATGTAAATACAAGCCACAACAGTGTTCTCAGTGTGGAGGCCTGGTAGAGAGCAGCAAGCTTCATGTTCACATGACCACAGAGTGTCCTGGAAGGAAAATACGATGCAAATACTGCAACGAGGAAATCACTGTCAGCAACAATGAGGTAGGTCATAGATATGTTTACATGTAGCACTATTATGACATGCGTAGAATGTTAATACTGCAACAAGGAAATCACTGTCAGCAAGAATAAGGTAGGTCATAGATATGTTTACGTGTACCACTATTATTGAACTGCATAGAATGTTCATACTGCAACGAGGAAATCACAGCCAGCAAGAATGAGGTAGGTCATAAATATGTTCACATGTACCACCATTATGACATGTGCAGAATATTAGTATTTCCTTCGAGACAAAAGGAAGGTAACATGAATGGATGGAAGTATTTCATATCTGTAGCAAAATGACCCATACAGTCATCTTTTAACACCCTGCATCTGCATAAAACAAACAAAAAAAAAACAACAACAGCAAAATTAGTAGATAGGAACAGAGGAATCCTAAATGCTCTAAATGATTTGAAGGAAGTTGCAATTTTCAATTTCAAAATATAATTCTAGGAACACAACACTGTCTGCTTAAAATTTCCAATGAAGTGTGATGCCTGTGGAAAAAAGAAAATACCTAGAGAAAAGGTAGTATAAAGTTTTATTACTTGTTGAGGAATTGGCTAAATCAGCTCCTTTCCATCACAAATTGATAATGATTAAAGAGTTTTACACTTTAGAGATTGTGATAGTGATTTAACCCTGGAACTATCTTCATATGATGGGCATATCATCCCAAAATTGTACCACTATGTTTGCCTGTATGAATTTTACTTTCAGTGATGAAGTTATCATATCAGGTATGCAATAGCTAGGATGTATAGCTAAGGCCCATAGTAAAAAATTATGGTGCCCATAATGCTTAGTATATTATTAAGATCTTAAAATGTGTTAATATCAATTTTTTAAGATACTCCTTTCAAGGAGTATCTTACTGTAATCGTGTTCAAAGTCCAAAGGTCAGATTTACGTTCACCCAACTACAACCTTTGAAGAAATAGTGCGATGTCTGTGTCAATGTTTATCTATTTTGGCGAGGACAGCTGTGGTGATTTAATCGATTCATTGTAAAAGTCTTTTCTTAAAGATCAGTTTTGACCACAATCATGTGAATTCTTTTAGAAAACGTCCCCTCCCCTGCCAAATCGAAAACGACGGTGTATGAATTTATGTTCACGATCAACACTCTTCCAACATTCATACCTGTTACTAAATTGCCGACTTCCTCGTCTCTTCTCTTTTCTAGTAATTTTCACATTTTGAAATGGTTTTTTTTTTTTCGCACATTTCATATATTAATAAAGATAACACATTTCAAACTACAAATGTATAACGACGTGTATAATGACTTTTGATATCGGTAGTTTGTAAGAAAGGGTCAGAGAGACTTTGTTCATCAAACATTGGAATTTTCGCAAACCGCCGATATCAAAAGTGGGAGAGGAGCAGCCGAGAATTTCGAACGATTTTCATTGCAATACACTGTAGTTACTGAGAATTAAGGACGTATGTGGAATCATATCGCAACCCAGGATGTAGCATTCACTAAAGGGATAGTGTGTTGCATGGAACACGTTTGGTTTTAGTTCATCAATTTCATCGCATAATTTGAATACCAAATCTAGCCTTTAAATATACAAATCAGTATAAATAAAAATTAATCCCCATGCTCAGCATCACCCTTTTTTAGCTCACCTGAGCCAAAGGCTCAAGTTAGCTATTGTGATCAATTGTTGTCCGTCAGTCAGTCCATCCGTCCGTTGTTAACTTTTCACATTTTCGACTTCTTCTTCAGAACCGTAGAGCAGAATTTGATGAAACTTGGTATGCATGAAGTACTTGTGGTCCCCTACAAGTGTTGTTGTTTCTCATCCAGATCCGTCAACAGGTGGCGCCACCACAGGCAAAAGTAGGTCACAGAGGGTACCCCCGTTTAACAAACTTCTTCTTCAGACCGGGGACATACAGAAACAAACCGAATGCATAGGAATGTTCTAGACAGATATTGATATATTGTCAATATTTAACATTTAAAATAATTGTTTGAAATATGAAATCATCATGTTCTCTCATAAAAAATTAAAAATATACTGAAATTAATAGATCAAGAATGTGGAGAAGAAGCCACCTTTTGATTTTCAGGTTCTTCCGATTTGTGGTTACAGAGAGTTATGGACTTTGATTTTGAGCTCATCTGAGCCCAATGTCATACCAGATTGTCTGTCGTCTGTCAGTAAGCTTGTTCCTCAACATATTATGCACAAATTTTGTGCTTCATTTGATCTAAATGTTCAGGTGAGCAATATAGGCCCACTTGGGCCTTTTGTTTTAACTCCCATTCTCAGCATCACCCTTTGTCTCAACTCCCATGCTCAGCATCACCCTTTGTCTTAACTCCCATGTTCAGCATCACCCTTTGTCTTAACTCCCATGCTCAGTATCCTGTATCAGGAATAAGATCATACAATATACTGAGTATCCTGTATCAGTAATAAAATCACATGACATATTGGGTATCCTGTGTCAGGAATAAGATCATACAACATACTGAGTATCCTGTATCAGGAATAATTCATTATAAGGTCATAAAACATACTGGGTATCCTGTATCAGGAATAAGATCATACAACATACTGAGTATCCTGTATCAGGAATAAGATGATACAACATACTGAGTATCCTGTATCAGGAATAAGCCATTATAAGTCATACAACATACTGAGTATCCTGTGTCAGGAATAAAATCATACAACATACTGAGTATCCTGTATCAGGAATAAGATCACACAATATACTGAGTATCCTGTATCAGGAATAAGCCATTATAAGGTCATACAACATACTGAGTATCCTGCATCAGGAATAAGATCATACAATATACTGAGTATCCTGTATCAGGAATAAGCCATTATAAGGTCATACAACATACTGAGTATCCTGTGTCAGGAATAAGATCATACAACATACTGAGTATCCTGCATCAGGAATAAGATCATACAACATACTGAGTATCCTGTATCAGGAATAAGCCATTATTAGGTCATACAACATACTGAGTATCCTGTGTCAGGAATAAGATCATACAATATACTGAGTATCCTGTATCAGGAATAAGCCATTATTAGGTCATACAACATACTGAGTATCCTGTATGAGGAATAAGATCATACAATATACTGAGTATCCTGTATCAGGAATAAACCATTATAAGGTCATACAACATACTGAGTATCCTCTGTCAGGAATAAGATCATACAACATACTGAGTATCCTGTATCAGGAATAAGATCATACAACATACTGAGTATCTTGTATCAGCAATAAGCCATTATAAGGTCATACAACATACTGAGTACCCTGTATCAGGAATAAGCCATTATTAGGTCATACAACATACTGAGTATTCTGTATCAGGAATAAGATCATACAACATACTGAGTATCGTGTGTCAGGAATAAGCCATTATTAGGTCATACAACATACTGAGTATCCTGTATCAGGAATAAGCCATTATTAGGTCATACAACATACTGAGTATCCTGTGTCAGGAATAAGATCATACAACATACTGAGTATCCTGTATCAGAAATAAACCATTATAAGGTCATACAGCATACTGAGTATCCTGTATCAGAATAAAATCACATGACTTCCCCAGTATCCTGTATCAGGAATAAGATCACACAACATACTGAGTATCCTGTATCAGGAATAAACCATTATTAGGTCATACAACATACTGAGTATCCTGTATCAGGAAGATATATATATATATATAAATTTCTGCCCATTTTTTCTTGATTTCATCATACAAAAGATGCACATTCCATATTTCATTCTGTTTACTTTGTCTGTTTCCTATAATATGTACAGAACTACCGGTAAATGTGCCCAAATCATACAAATTATATATAACATTATCTACAGTACTGTCATCTTGATCTCTCTCAGTCTAACTAGGAACATTGATTGTTTTATTGATAGTGCTTTTTACATTGATCAAGAAAAACTGTACATTAAGTGATGAATTATTGATGAAACAGACATATTTTTCTACCAGATGCAGTTTCATATTGATAAGGAATGTACCCAACAGAAAGTACAATGTCTGCCAGAATGTGGATCGGTAAGTACACTTTATTTATGACATATCAGTAACATGTACACACACAACAGAGTTTTTGCTGAGGAACAAAGTATGTACTCGACTGAAAAAGTATATTGAGTATCTCCAGTGATGATGAAGTAGAATACTTTGTAAGCATAGATTTGTCATTTTTCAGATGAGTAGAGACAGTTATACCACTCATTTAGACAAGAAACCAGGCATCCACATAACAGCAATAAATGAGAAAGTTCTGCAGATGGAGGTGGAAGTCAATAGGGCACTCGCAGACTGCAGAAATGGATTTGGACAGCTACAGGAGAAGGTTCAACAACAAGAAGAGGCCATACAACACATTATAGCCCCAGGAGGACAAGTCCCAGTAGTAAGTGGAGGAGAGCAGGAACTTAGTGCACTAAGGGCGCGTTGTCAGACTCTGGAACTGAAAACAGGCACTTTTGAGGGCATCGTTACAACATTACATAGAGAAATAGAAAGATGCATCACAGCCCTGGAGACAAGTGATAGACAGAGATTGGCAGACAAACAGAAACTAGAGGAAAGCGAAAGGAAAATTATGACGCTGGAGAGGACATTGTCCCTCAAGGTAATGAGTCACACAGTTGTTTTCTATAAGTGATTTGTCATTTTACTCAGTTTTAACACTAATTATATATATTTGAGTATGTAGCATACCAGATTCATTGTTTGCCTTCTAGCCATCACAAAAATTTTAATGTTTAATTGATGTTAAAATTGTAACTATTCTGTATAGTTGTTCAAGGATTTTTGTAAGTATTTTGCTGCACAAGATCAGTGCTAGTAACTAAATCATTTTTTATGGATAATCCAATGTACTAGTTACTAACATGACAGTGATACTTAACAATTGCAAGTAAGAAATCTTGTAACATGATCGAATAACAGGGGTTCTCCTCTTCAATATTTTTTGTTCCTGATAACCGTACATTATGATATACCTGAGAACTGACTTACCCTGTCATAATTGAATACACCTTTATAGTACCTCATTATAAAATTTTACATGTGTACATACAATTATACCTCATTAGTATAATAGCTAATGTGGGATACACTGGACATTCAGTACAGCCATAAAACTTGGTAATGAGAGCCTCAAGATTTGTAGATACGTACATTGTCATTGTAATCTTGCTGTCAAAGGAAATTCCATCAATAAAGATATAATTCAGAGTTTCAGATATATGGTAAGTCTGCTGTAAACAAAATGATGGTTTATAGATGAATTGACAGACTTAATAATGGTAGAATATACCCATCCGACAACCACCGAGTATTGTGTCAAAAGAAAAATTTTAAAATTCAGGATTCCCTAAATAAGATGACATATAAATAGTGAGAGGCATAGCTAAAGAAAGATGATATATGAATAGTGAAAAACATAGTTATATATATTGAGATATGACCAGTGAATGTGAAGGACAAAGCTGAATATATATCAGATAAGAATAGTGTAAAACATGGCTATATATAGATTAAATCTATTACAATGATCTACATATGAACCAAGGCCATGACAAATGCTTGGCGAGGACTTTTTTCTTATTCATTATGAATTTCATGTTGTAGGATGTTGCACTTGCTGAACTGGATTTGAGAATCAAATCCTTAGAGCTGATCTCCTTTGATGGAACATTGATATGGAAAGTAACAGAGTGGAGTAAGAAACGACGGGAAGCCCAGGCTGGAACCATTACCAGTATATATTCTCCTATATTCTACACCAGCAGAAATGGCTACAAAATGTGTGTGCGACTCTACCCCAATGGTGATGGCATGGGCAAAAACTCTCATCTCTCCATATTCTTTGTTGTTATGCGAGGTAAGATCAAACGAATGTACTATATCCTTCTAGGAATCTGACACTTTCACCAATAAAAATACAAAGGTACCGGTAACAATAACATCTAAACAATATCATTTCCATTTTATAAAGTTTCTGCTAAATCTTTTGATTTAATGTTTATCATATTCATATATCACATTTATTAAATCATCTTTAAACTAAAAAATGACTACAAATAGAAAAAAAGATTTGTGATTTACATTCATTATCAAAAAACATTTCAAAAATTCATTCTAAAATCATCTGTTCCGTGACCATAAACCTCAGAATATGCAAAATCATTAAATAAATGAATCAATCTTTTCAGTATTCAAGATCATAGGTCAAAGTAATCTTTGACCAATGATCTTGAAGGTTACTGGAAAATGTATTGGTAAATTGTTGTCTATGATTGTCATCTCAAAATATTTCTGAATTATTCAGTCTTGGTAAATTTTTACATAAGGCACAGAAAAATGAGAGATAATTTATTGATGTAAATGTCCCTCCTGCACTTGACATCACTTACCATTACCTTCTGTTGTTGTATATTGGGATATGTAGTATATGTTATATTTACACACCTATAAGCTTGTGCTTTTGCTTAATAATCTATGCTGTACTAAATAGACTATGTACCTGAAAGCCCATTATTCTGTACTAGATAAACTATGTACCTGAAAGCCCATTATACTGTACATGTACTAGATAAACTATGTACCTGAAAGCCCATTATACTGTACATGTACTAGATAAACTATGTACCTGAAAGCCCATATTAAATCCTTTGAGCAGGAGCATAAATTCACATAATGCTGTTTGCAAGAAAATGAATTCCTAACTATTCATTTTCAAAGTCATGTCTAAAAAACATCAATGTTTGATTGTACATTACATTGTTTACTGACAGATCTGTGATATTTTCCTATCAATTGTACATTGCGAATTTTAAAACAACTCCTGTCTTGTGTATTTTGACTTAATCCTGTCTTGTCTATTTTCATTCCAGGCTGTTTTGACTTACTCCTGTCTTAAGTATTTCGATTCCAGGATATTTTGACTTAATTCAGTCTTGTTTATTTCGATTCCAGGATAATTTGACTTAATCGTGTCTTGTCTATTTTTATTCTAGGATATTTTGATGCATTACTATCTTGGCCTTTCACTCATCGAGTCACCTTCATGTTACTGGATCAGAACAATAGAGAGCATGTTGTGGACTCATTCCGTCCTGATCCTACGAGCAGTTCCTTCAGGCGTCCCACATCCGACATGAACATTGCCAGTGGATGTCCATTGTTCATGCCACAAACAAAACTTGATGATCCAAATCTAGCATATGTGAAAGATGACACCATGTTTATCAAAATTTCTGTAGATTTGACAAATGTCAGTCGAGTTGGTAGCTCTACTTAAGTTGGACATTTTTTCACTTTTGTAATTTTTTCAGTTTGGCCTCAGTTTGTTATTAGATAAGGATTATATTAAGGGTATGAATGATTTAGATGAAAAGGGATTCTGAATGATTTACATTCATTATCAAAAGGTATTGAATTAAAACTTGGAGTGGTGAGGATTGATGGATATGAAGGACAGCAGGCTTGGTATGCTGTACCATGTGTCTTGATTAAGATTCTATTGCAGCATGCAAGGTCCAGCATTAGACCTACTAGTACCCCCACAAACAGCTGGCATATCTAGGAGGTGCCAAGTCTTGTAGGAGTTCTCTATTGTTACTGTCTCCCCCATAGGACAGTTAACGAGTAAGTGTGGGATAGAGCTCGTCCCCAAGACCTCACAGTCCCCAAGTCCAACATGTATCAAGTTAGTCATAATGACTTAGTTGAAAAAAGATGTTTGCCAAGAACAATGTTTATCGTCACGTTCTATGAAGGACAACTGTTACAAGATGTTAGTTTCCCCTACCTGACAAGCATGATTCAAGCAGACTGAGAAAGTGTTGTTTCCTGTACACACAATATCTTTGTTTATTGCGATATTATCTGTGCAGTTATAATCATATAATGAAATTTATGTTGTCATGGGTGAGAAAAAATAAACAATGGCTGACGTTAATATACATGATGTATGTTTGCTCGTATCACTGACAGGAGTCCACTACTTAACAGTGTTAATTCGAATTTCAAGACATGACTTATTACTCTTTTTATTATTTCAAGGGGTATCTTTTAGTTCCAAAATTGTACTGGTATTGTTCAACTTCAAACAAAAAATCAATACCAGAAACAGATACAAAATACAATCCAAAGACAAGATTGGATATATTTCGGGTCACAGTGATTTTGGTGAGTTGATCAGGAAGGGAAACAAACACTAATTTGATTATGGCCTGATTTGAGATCAATATCAAAGTCATGGAAGCTGAATGAGAAAGTGTAATAATGCACTTTCTGGACAATGACTAATCAACATACCATACATCCACCACATTCAAACTTAATGTGGATATATACTTAATTAAGACCTATATGAAGAGTGGAAGATGTCTATTGATTCTTTTTAATCTAAAGGTCAAAAGTCAAGGACATAACTAAAAGTGAAAATTTGGTTTATGTACGATCAACAAATTAAACATGTGTTAGGTATGCAAGTGGTGATACAATTAAGAATGAAAGTTGGAGTATGGCTTTGTTATGATAAGTTAGGGTTCAGGTTTGAGTTATGTCAGGGTTGATGTACTGCTAGTGTAGTGTACTTGTATTGCTCCAGCAATGCTTTCCGAATGCTTTAAACAAAAAAATTTTTCAGTTGTTGATACAGTGAAGTGAAGTTTTTTCTCTTCTTTTGACTACAAAGTATTGACGGACACCTGCATTTATTTCATGGTATGTTATATGAAATATGTCTTATTTATGCATATACAATGTACATTGTTTTATTCTTTTATATATCACCATACATCTATGAATTATTTGATATATTTTATAATGATATCAAGGAATTTCTCATACTCAAAGTTAAAAGGTTTGGAAGGAGTTAGTGGTATGTGTTTTGTTATATTCACAGGTTCATAGTCATTTTTGTCTTAAGACTTTTCACTAAGGGAGTACTATTTATAGAATTAACCAATTGTACTATCAATAATAGTTGCTTGTGACCTGATTTTAACCTGGGGTCAAGGTCACTCAGTTTTAAAGCTATTTTGTAATATATGCTTGTGCTCACTTTTGATTATAAATTGCAAGTAAAAAATCAAACTTAGGATTACATGTATTATCTTATTGTTAAGTACCAACACACACACACAAACACACATACACACATATATATATATTCATGTATGTATTACTAATAAGGTAACTGTGCTTGATTCTTTAAATCATGTAAGTATTAAATGAATTCATACATGCACATTTTGTCCTTTATAATATCATCATGTAGCTATTTAAAGTAATATATGTGGAATTGTTTTTGGTCAGCAGCTAGATATTCAAGTATTTCAAAGTTGTTTTGTTATGATTATGGTGTGATTATACTTGGTCGACAAGTAAACTTATTCTTCCAGTAACACAGACTCCATTCGTATGTCTCATTAACACAGACTCAAGCGCGGATCTAGAGGGGGTCCGGTCCGGACACCCCCCCCCCTCCCCTGGAATTTCCAAAGCATTAACATTTTCTATACACATTATTCATATAATATGTAAAGTGATGCTTTCTTTAACACCATTCGTTTATAAAAAGATTCAGTGTGTACATTTCCTTTCCTTTTGTTATTGTGTAGTAGAGCGTATCACCTGACCTCGCGTACCCCTCAGCGTGCCTCCGAGTGAGGGCTGCTCACGGGGTTATCAGTAGATATACGTTGCTCTCCTGCAATTGCGCTGTATGTTTATACACAGCAATGCTCTGTTTCCCATCAGCGCCCCGGCATTTAGGATTGGACGCCGTGATGTGAGGTGCGGGGTGAAATTTAGTAAAATTATGCACATTAGCACGGCGGTGTTCAAAGAAATTTATTCTTTCATTGTTTGAGATAACAATTTACCATAGAAACTGATATTTGTAATACTTTCACAGTTTGCTGTGTTCTTTATCTTTGGTAATTTCTGGTCCATTTTATCAGTTAATTGTTGATGATGGGGGAAAGAAATTTTGATCTATTGCATGCATCTCTTCTGAAATCACCCAGTAAGGGTTGACCGGCTTTGCGATGTGTCCTTAAGATCTGCACAATTTAAAACAGATTACACACACTGCAGCAAAGAGAGATCTGAAATATCGCCAAAACGCTTTGCGCGACAGGATTGCCGAGACGCTCTATCCCAAAGACAGCCCTGTCAATAAATCTCCCGTCAGGGTTTATGGGGATGGAAACTGTTTCAACGCCCTCTACAGGGCGTTGTCAAAAGCCCTTTTTGGCCACGAAGAGAGGCATGTTGAACTTCGTGTCATGACAGTGTTTGAGCTTGTCAAAAATTCAAAAATGTATGTGTCACAGGCAACGTATGATAGCATGTGTGCCCATCCACCTAGCGTACAGTACGTAAGAGTCCTCAGTCTCGACAATGCTCTTGTACCACAGAATTTTTTTTAAATCGGTTCAGAATGAGACACTTAAATCTATCAAGAGTGGGAAGTATTGTTCTCTCTTTCACATATTTGCAGCCGCTAATGCGTTAAATCACCCCATTTACAGTATTTACCCATCAATCCAAAATGCGGCTATGGACAGAAATGTTCTCCATCAAGAAATAAAGTCACTTCCAAATGCATTAGATGACAAACTTCCAGGGTCGCCTATATACATTATGTGGTCACATACTGAGGCAAAGACAACTGGACACTAAATCACTTTGTTGTTTGTTTCACACATTCATCCACTGAATCTGATGATGTAAACGAACCTGCCAAGAAAAAGGCAAGAGAGAGTATGGATACGCCTATGGACTGTCACCATCGGTCTGAAAATGGGGCGGCAAATGTTGATTCTGATGAACAAGCCTTCACAGAGACAACGGCGTCAAAAGCCGATGAGGTCAAAAATGCAGAATACATTGAAGACCCCATAGATAAATTTGATCTTGGGGAAAATCGTCACTGGTACAATCAAACTTAGCATGATGCCATCAGCTGGTAAAATTAACTACATCCAGAATCAACCCTTGCCGCACGCCATCAGCAAGTTACAAACTGGTCGCACAAAGTCAAAGAGTACAACAGAAAAAAAAACTCTTTCATGTCAGCCTTCATGGATGAGACAGTTTCCATGGCTAAGTTTCAGCAAGCATCTAAATGGCGGTCTTTGCAAATTTTGTGTCATGTTTCCTCAGTTGGATATCCAACATCAACATACGTTTGTGACACAACCTTTCACCGCTTACAAGAAGGCCCTTGGGAAGAAGTCTTCCCTTTTGAAGCACCATAATTCAGAGCATCACAAGAATGCCAAAGTGGAGTATCAAACAACATTGACTTCATCAGAAAAACCATCATTGTCCCTTCCATACAGGCTAAATAAGCAAAATCAAGAAATTTACGACCGCAATGTCAAGATACTTGAGTCAATTGTGGATGCAGTCATTCTTTGTGGAAAACAGAACGTTTTCCTCCGAGGACACAGAGATGATGCCACAAGTGATGCCTCGAATAAAGGCAATTTTCTTACAATTCTTCAACTCTTAGCAAAGCACGATGAACAGCTCTCGTCTCATGTACAGTCGGCGAAAAGGAATGCCTCATACACAAGCAAAACAATTCAGAACGAGTTTATACAAATAGTAGGGAATCACATCATCAGCAAAATTCTAGAAGGTTTACATGAGAGGAGGTTTTATTCCATCATAGCCGATGAAGTAAACGATAAATTCACGAACAAAATAGTGCTGGTTTTGTGTCTGAGGTTTCTGGATACCAGAGAACGGCCAGTCGCCATCAAGGAGGAATTCGTTGACTTTTCAAATAAAGGGAGGACCACTGGCGAAGCCTTTGCAAATAAGCTCCTAGAGATCCTCCAAAGAATTGGTATTCCGATCGAAAATATTCGCGGACAAGCCTACGACGGTGCTTCAGTTATGGCTTCAGAGAAACTAGGATGCCAGGGACGAATAAAGTCCGTTAACAAATTGGCTGTTTACACACACTGCCGGAACCACGCGTTATATCTAAGCATTGCTTCAGCATGCCAATTACCAGCAGTAAGAAATATGATAGATATTCTCAATTCAGTGTTCATTTTCTTTGATACCTCTCCTAAAAGACAAGGGTTTCTTGAAAGCGTCCTGGAGAGTGAAGGTTCCGAGTCTTCCCGAAAGAAACTTGTTGGGCTTTGCAAGACCAGGTGGGTAGAGCGCCACGTATGCTTCGATGCCTTCTACATTCTGTACGCATACATAGTCAAGTGTCTCCAGTATATGCTGAACCCAAGCCTTCACGAGAACAGCGATGAAGACTGGTCTTGGGACAGACAAACTAAGGTTACAGCACAGGGGTTGTTGACATCGATGACTGCCTTTTCCACTCTGGTCACCTTTGTATTTGCCAGGTATGTCCTCGATACTATCAAACCACTTACCGTGAAACTTCAGAAAAGGGGCAACGACATTTCCACTGCAAACAAATTAATTGTCGAACATGTGGAGAGGGTGAAAGAAATTCGCGGGGAGATTGATGCCGAGTTTGAATCTTGCTTTGGAGATGCAGAGAAAATTGCAGAGGAGCTAGATATTACTGTGACGGTTCCAAGGACTCATTCCAAGAGACAATCCAAAGGAATATTATAAGTTAGCCATGGCCATTCCATTTTTAGACTATTTTCTCCGGGAATTGGACTGTAGGTTTCGAAAACAAGACCAAGTGGCATTTTCAGTATGCTCTTTGTTGCTTGGAAATGTGACCTGTCTTTCCGACGATGGATTGTCTAAACTGGCTTCAGAGCAACAGTTTTGGGAGGACGACTTGCCTTGTCTGTCTGGTAGGGACTTGGAGAAGGAATTGAAGGATTGGAAGCGGTACTGTGGAAAACTTAGCAAAGAGACTTCCGATGCACTCTGCGATCTGCTAAGTCTCTTCAACTTTGTTGATGAGGATGTATACCCATGTGTGAAGACATTGATTCACACTGGGTGTGTACTGCCTATAACAACGTGTGAAGCAGAACGATCATTCTCTGGGCTTTGGCGGATAAAAAGCTATATGCGCAGTACTATGCAGGAGGAGAAGCTAACCGGACTTGCACTGATTCACCTGCATCACTCTTTGGAAATCGACCCAAAGGAAAAAATGCAAACGTTCATAAAGCAAGGGAATCGAAGACTGTTTCAGTCCAGTCTCTTCAGCTAAGTTTCCACTATGACATTCACCGTCCATTAGTGATTTTGACACATGGACTACAGGTCACCTCATTCAATTTCGGTACCTTAACCCGTTTTATCTAATTGTTTGTTATTGTATACACGGCCGTGTCAAGTTTGCGCTGAAGCGTGTCACTGTGCACCTTGTCTGTAATGGAAAAATTACATCCCTCTTAAAAAGATAAATATAAAAAAAATAAACTAATAATAAAAAAGTAAAAAAAAAGAAGATTCTATACAGTGGAGGCCTACTGTGGCTAGAACTGGTAACGTTTCAATAAACGGCTAACATCCACTTATTTTTCCTCTTAAAAGTCCCACATATATGCCTTTATTTTCCGTTATTATACATCAATTTTGGGTATGGATTTCGCATAGTCTGTTATCTGTGAAAATACAGGAGCTTCCGGGTGCTTCGCCCACCTGGACCCCCACCAGGGCTTCGCCCTGGACCCACCGGGGCCTTAAGAAGGCCCCAAGACCCCCATCCTTTTGGACCCCCTGGCGAAAAAAGCTGGATCCGCGCCTGCAGACTAAATCTGTATGACCTAGGAGTACAGTC
Organism: Pteria penguin; assembly: GCA_035048485.1. NCBI lineage: Eukaryota > Metazoa > Mollusca > Bivalvia > Pterioida > Pteriidae > Pteria > Pteria penguin. The sequence continues at coordinate 1,384,718 of CM068586.1, read as the reverse complement.
TTGATTTGTATGGTCCAGTAACATAGGCTCCATTCATGTCATTAGATCTGCCACCAATCACAGACTCCATTTGTATGTCCCAGTAACACAAGCTCCATTTGTATTTCTCAGTAACACAGACTTCATTCATGTGTCCCAGTCATTAGATCTGCCACCAATCACAGACTCCATTTGTATATCCCAGTAACACAGGCTCCATTTGTATTTCTCAGTAACACAGACTTCATTCATGTGTCCCAGTCATTAGATCTGCCACCAATCACAGACTCCATTTATATATCCCAGTAACACAGGCTCCATTTGTATTTCTCAGTAACACTGACTTTATTCATGTGTCCCAGTCATTGGATCTGCCACCAGTTAGACTCCAGCATGATCATAGGACCATTGAAATTTGTTTTGTGCTTTTTATGTTGGTTTTTGGTCTTTATTTTTTCATTTCATCTTTTTTTTTTTTTTTTTTTTTGAGGGGGGGGGGGGTGTATGGTTTTGTTCTTGTTTATTTATTTATTTATTGTCACCTGAGCTGAAAGTTGAAGTGAGCTTTTCTGATTACTTTTTGTTCGTCGTTTTTGTCTGTAAACTTTAAACATTTGCGACTTTTTCAGAACCGCTTGAAGGATTTTGATGAAACTTGGTATACATAGAGTAAGTGTCTTTATTTTGTCCAAATCTGTTAAAAAATCTTCTCCAGATCCACTGTATGGATAATAAAATCAATGGTATTGGCGTGATCGAGAGGGATGTATGCTTTTACCAAGTTTGTTCATTTTGCTGTAATCAGATAAATTATTTTTGACGCATTTTGACATCGTTTTGTATAGTAAAGCAATGGGTTTGGGGGGGGGGGGGGGTGTTTGCTTTTTTTTTTACTTTTCGAAAGAATTTTGACAAAATATTAATTTTCGGATTTTTCATAAATTTTGAAAAAATTGAAAAAAGGTAGCGTGGGGATATTTTTCACATTTTCAAATTTTACTCTGGAACGACTAAATAGATTTTGATTAAACTCAATAAGGATAAAGAACTATAGGTTCCCTAGGATTCCGAAAAAAAAAGTAGAGTGGGAGTATTTTTTCAAATTTTCAAATTTTACTCTGGAATGACGCATTGGATTTTGATGAAACTTAATAGGAATAAAGTACTATATAATAGGTTCTCTACAAGTGTAGTTATATTTTTTCCGGATCTGTCAACAGGTGGCGCCATCATAAACAAAAGTAAGTCTTGGACGTTGCCTTCCATTTACAAACTTTTTCAGATGCGCTGCAAACTGAATGCATCTGAGTGATATAGAAGGATGTGTGAAGAAGTGTTGCTATTTAGGATTCCAGTCCATGCAATGATACTTTATTCACTGGACTGAATCATTTTAATGAAAAAAGTATTTTATAGATATTTTCTGTTTCTGTTCTGTTGATTTTTGGTGTACTTAATTGCTGTATCTTAGCCAGAATAAATTAAGGGAATGCTTTTGTCAAAGAATTTATTAAGACTGCATAAGGTAAAATTAAGATGGTCGTGTAATTCTAGATGTTTTAAAGAAACTAAAGACTTATGGTCACCTTCCACCTCGAACATTGTTGTTTAATATCAATATGAGCAATGTTTTCTAGATATCAGATGAGCGATGTAGGCCAACTTGGGCCTCTTTTTTTTGGGGGGGGGGTGTTTGTTTTTGGAGGTTTTCTTGTTCATTAGGGGTTTTTGGGGGGGGGGGGTTGCTGTTGTTGTGGGAGGGGGTATTCTATTCAATTGTTTTGGAATTTTTTCTGAAGGGGGAGGGTGGCACTTTTCTGAATATTTGCACTTGATTCTAAGACAAAGATGTCCATGATTGAAATTTTATTAGATAAAGAGAAATGGTGTTGTGATAGTATCAGCTACTTGGATCTCCACCTGAAATTGAACGTACATATTAATAATGTACTAAAACATAAAATTGGGAAATTCATTGCAAAGATAGAAATGAAAAGTATAAAATGCAAAATAATTCAATATGGAAAAATTAACTGAAAATTTCAATGTCTAACTTTAATTTGTTTATCTTTAATTGCAATCTAGGTAAAACCCTATCTTTTTCCGCTTCTGTATTTGTCCCATTGCGTATAAAGCCATGGGACAAATAGAGAAACGGAATAAAGATACAGATTTAATTTGATTGCATTAATTGTAGCATGGAACGGAGACTATACAGGTGTGTTACAGTTACACCTTGGACGGAGACTATACAGGTGTGTTACAGTTACACCTTGGACGGAGACTATACAGATGTGTTACAGTTACACCTTGGATGGAGACTATACAGATGTGTTACAGTTACATGTACACATGGGACGGAGATTATACAGATGTGTTATAGTTACACCTTGGACGGAGACTATACAGGTGTGTTACAGTTACACCTTGGACGGAGACTATACAGATGTGTTACAGTTACACCTTGGACGGAGACTATACAGATGTGTTACAGTTACATGTACACATGGGACGGAGATTATACAGATGTGTTACAGTTACACCTTGGACGGAGACTATACAGGTGTGTTACAGTTACACCTTGGCCGGAGACTATACAGATGTGTTACAGTTACATGTACACATGGGACGGAGATTATACAGATGTGTTATAGTTACACCTTGGACGGAGACTATACAGGTGTGTTACAGTTACACCTTGGACGGAGACTATACAGATGTGTTACAGTTACACCTTGGACGGAGACTATACAGATGTGTTACAGTTACATGTACACATGGGACGGAGATTATACAGATGTGTTACAGTTACACCTTGGACGGAGACTATACAGGTGTGTTACAGTTACACCTTGGCCGGAGACTATACAGATGTGTTACAGTTACACCTTGGACGGAGACTATACAGATGTGTTACAGTTACATGTACACATGGGACGGAGATTATACAGATGTGTTACAGTTACACCTTGGACGGAGACTATACAGGTGTGTTACAGTTACACCTTGGACGGAGACTATACAGGTGTGTTACAGTTACACCTTGGACGGAGACTATACATATGTGTTATAGTTACATGTACACATGGGACGGAGATTATACAGATGTGTTATAGTTACACCTTGGACGGAGACTATACAGGTGTGTTACAGTTACACCTTGGACGGAGACTATACAGATGTGTTACAGTTACATGTACACTTGGGACGGAGATTATACAGATGTGTTATAGTTACACCTTGGACGGAGACTATACAGGTGTGTTACAGTTACACCTTGGACGGAGACTATACAGGTGTGTTATAGTTACACCTTGGACGGAGACTATACAGATGTGTTACAGTTACACCTTGGACGGAGACTATACAGATGTGTTATAGTTACACCTTGGACGGAGACTATACAGGTGTGTTACAGTTACATGTACACATGGGACGGAGATTATACAGATGTGTTATAGTTACACCTTGGAGGGAAACTATACAGAACTCGAAATAACGAGAAAAGATTTCAAAATAACGAGTTAATTATCTCGAAATAACAAGAAAAGATCTCGATATAACGAGATAATTATCTCGAAATAATGAGATAATTATCTCGAAATAACGAGAACAGATCTCGAAATAACGAATTAATTATCTCGAAATCACGAGTTAAGTATCTCGAAATAACGAGAAAATATCTCGAAATAACGAGAAAAGATCTCGAAATAACGAGTTAATTATCTCGTAATAATGAGATAATATATAATTTTTTTTCTTAGTAAGTGAGTCTAATCGGCTTTTGTATGAAATAATCATGGAGTGACGTAAAACAATATTCTAATGTACTCTGTTTGCATCACGCATTCTGATTGGTTAAACGTTTTAAAATCTGCACGGGGATACACGTTTATCTGCAATTTTAGCTATGACATCATACACCTGGCATCGTCTTTGACGATGTCGTTAAAAATTAACGTCTGTATGCCTATTTCTAATCTGATCAAGACCATATCTTTATTCTATTTCTCTATTTGCCCTATTGCGCAATAGGACAAACAGAGATGCGGAATAAAGATGTGTTTTTTCTGGTCAAAACATGAGAATCCTCTGTCAGAAATAACGCTAACGCCTTGCGGTGAAGTCAGTTTCCGACAGGGGATTCGCCAATACCCTTTTGTAAAACATTAGTAAGGTAACTTCTTAATCCAACAATCGTGTTACAACGTTAACTAGACTCGTAACGACATGACATTGTGTCAGTGACGGAACCACAAAACGGTGACGACTCAAATAATAAGTTAAGATCAGGAACCATTTCCAGACCAATAATAGGAACATGTTCATATAGGTAAATTATCTGTAGAGGGGTTAAGCGTTTGTATTATTATCAAAACCACAACTTGTCCTACATCTCATGAGTAGATTGTAACAGGAGAATTGACCACAGACAGCAGTATCTGGATGATCACGTGAGTATTGTGGCGTCTAATTCGGGAGACCACAGTATTTGGAACATGGTACCACCATAACGTTTGTGACAAAGGGACTTACCACATAGACCACAGTATTTGGCACACGGTACTACCATGGCGTCTGTGACAGAGGGACTTACCACATAGACCACAGTATGTGGCACACGGTACCACCATGGCGTCTGTGACAAAGGGACTTACCACATAGACCACAGTATTTGGCACACGGTACTGCCAAGGCGTCTGTGACAAAGGGACTTACCTCATAGAACACAGTATTTGGCACACGGTACTGCCATGGCGTCTGTGACAAAGGGACTTACCACATAGACCACAGTATGTGGCACACGGTACCACCATGGCGTCTGTGACAAAGGGACTTACCACATAGACCACAGTATTTGGCATACAGTACTGCCATGGCGTCTGTGACAAAGGGACTTACCTCATAGACCACAGTATTTGGCACACAGTACTACCATGGCGTCTGTGACAAAGGGACTTACCACATACACCACAGTATTTGGCACACGGTACTACCATGGCGTTTGTGACAAAGGGACTTACCACAAAGACCACAGTATTTGGCACACGGTACTACCATGGCGTTTGTGACAAAGGGACTTACCACAAAGACCACAGTGTGTGGCACACGGTACTACCATGGCGTCTGTGACAAAGGGACTTACCACATAGACCACAGTATGTGGCACACGGTACTACCATGGCGTCTGTGACAAAGGGACTTACCACATAGACCACAGTATTTGGAGCACATCAGAACTGTGGCGTTAGTAACTGGAGAACATATCTGCTCCCGGTCGTCTAAGTGTTTGCAGTCCGGCGACAAGTCTAAGCAGTTGGACTGGTTACTAGATGGAGGAGCGCTGGTGTTATCTACAGAAAATTTAATCAGTCTCGTTAAAAATCAGCGAACATCATAAAACTAAGAAGTGTGATAGATCAAATATTTCAATGGCATTGCCGTCTAATTCTGGATTGTTATACATATGTACACTTCCTTCGCTTGTATAAAGTTCCTTGCGGAGGGGCGCCATGTGCCATACCCCTTCTCTGATAATATGCAACAATACAGAATTGTTCCACATGTCTACAGTGTTCAACTATTGCTATTTCTTTTATGTCAGTGTGATTATCAAGGTTGTAACAAGTCAAACAAAAGACGCTCCTTCAATGTACCTGGTCTTACTTCTGATTTCCAGGGTAATGTCTACTGTAGTACATTGTTATGAGTACCACGTTGAGACACTCCCTCATGGTACCTGGTCTTACTTCTGATTACCATGGTAATGTCTACTGTAGTACATTGTTATGAGTACCACAGTCACACCCTCCCTCTTGGTACCTGGTCTTACTTCTGATTACCATGGTAATGTCTACTGTAGTACATTGTTATCAGTACCACGGTGAGACGCTCCCTCATGGTACCTGGTCTTACTACTGATTACCAGGGTAATGTCTACTGTAGTACATCGTTATGAGTACCACGGTGAGACGCTCTCTCATGGTACCTGGTCTTACTTCTGATTTCCAGGGTAATGTCTACTGTAGTACATCGTTATCAGTACCACGATGAGACGCTCCCTCATGGTACCTGGTCTTACTACTGATTACCAGGGTAATGTCTACTGTAGTACATTGTTATCAGTACCACGGTGAGACGCTCCCTCATGGTACCTGGTCTTACTACTAATTACTAGGCTAATTTCTACTGTAGTACATTGTTATGAGTACCACGGTGAGACGCCCCCTCATGGTACCTGGTCTTACTTCTGATTACCAGGGTAATGTCTACTGTAGTACATTGTTATGAGTACCACAGTGAGACGCTCCCTCATGGTACCTGGTCTTACTTCTGATTTCCAGGGTAATGTCTACTGTAGTACATTGTTATGAGTACCACAGTGAGACGCTCCCTCATGGTTCCGGGTCTTACTTCTGATTACCAGGGTAATGTCTACTGTAGTACATCGTTATGAGTACCACAGTGAGGCCTTCCCTCATGGTACCTGGTCTTACTACTGATTACCAGGGTAATGTCTACTGTAGTACATTGTTATGAGTACCACAGTGAGACTCCCCCTCATGGTACCTGGTCTTACTTCTGATTACCAGGGTAATGTCTACTGTAGTACATCGTTATGAGTACCACAGTCACACCCTCCCTCTTGGTACCTGGTCTTACTACTGATTACCAGGGTAATGTCTACTGTAGTACATTGTTATGAGTACCACAGTGAGACGCTCCCTCATGGTTCCGGGTCTTACTTCTGATTTGAAGGGTAATGTCTACTGTAGTACATTGTTATGAGTACCACAGTGAAGCGTTCCCTCATGTTACCTGGTCTTACTACTGATTTCCAGGGTAATGTCTACTGTAGTACATTGTTATGAGTACCACAGTGAGACGCTCCCTCATGGTACCTGGTCTTACTTCTGATTTGAAGGGTAATGTCTACTGTAGTACATCGTTATGAGTACCACAGTGAGGCCTTCCCTCATGGTACCTGGTCTTACTACTGATTTCCAGGGTAATGTCTACTGTAGTACATTGTTATGAGTACCACAGTGAGACGCTCCCTCATGGTACCTGGTCTTACTACTGATTACCAGGGTAATGTCTACTGTAGTACATTGTTAGGAGTACCACAGTGAGACGCTCCCTCATGGTACCTGGTCTTACTACTGATTACCATGGTAATGTCTACTGTAGTACATTGTTATGAGTACCACAGTGAGACGCTCTCTCATGGTACCTGGTCTTACTACTGATTACCAGGGTAATGTCTACTGTAGTACATTGTTAGGAGTACCACAGTGAGACGCTCCCTCATGGTACCTGGTCTTACTACTGATTACCAGGGTAATGTCTACTGTAGTACATCGTTATGAGTACCACAGTGAGACGCTCCCTCATGGTACCTGGTCTTACTTCTGATTTCCAGGGTAATGTCTACTGTAGTACATCGTTATGAGTACCACGGTGAGACGCTCCCTCATGGTACCTGGTCTTACTACTGATTACCAGGGTAATGTCTACTGTAGTACATCGTTATGAGTACCACAGTGAGACGCTCCCTCATGGTACCTGGTCTTACTTCTGATTACCAGGCTAATGTCTACTGTAGTACATTGTTATGAGTACCACAGGGAGACGCTCTCTCATGGTACCTGGTCTTACTTCTGATTACCAGGCTAATGTCTACTGTAGTACATCGTTTTGAGTACCACGGTGAGACGCTCCCTCATGGTACCTGGTCTTACTACTGATTACCAGGGTAATGTCTACTGTAGTACATCGTTATGCGTACCACAGTGAGACGCTCCCTCATGGTACCTGGTCTTACTTCTGATTTCCAGGTTAAAGTCTACTGTAGTACATCGTTATGAGTACCACGGTGAGACGCTCCCTCATGGTACCTGGTCTTACTACTGATTACCAGGGTAATGTCTACTGTAGTACATCGTTATGAGTACCACAGTGAGACGCTCCCTCATGGTACCTGGTCTTACTGCTGATTACCAGGCTAATGTCTACTGTAGTACATCGTTTTGAGTACCACGGTGAGACGCTCCCTCATGGTACCTGGTCTTACTACTGATTACCAGGGTAATGTCTACTGTAGTACATCGTTATGGGTACCACGGTGAGACGCTCCCTCATGGTACCTGGTCTTACTTCTGATTTCCAGGGTAATGTCTACTGTAGTACATCGTTATGAGTACCACAGTGAGGCGCTCCCTCATGGTACCTGATCTTACTTCTGATATCCAGGGTAATGTCTACTGTAGTACATTGTTATGAGTACCACAGTGAGGCCTTCCCTCATGGTACCTGGTCTTACTACTGATTACCAGGGTACTGTCTACTGTAGTACATCGTTATGAGTACCACAGTGAGGCGCCCCCTCATGGTACCTGGTCTTACTTCTGATTTCCAGGGTAATGTCTACTGTAGTACATCGTTATGAGTACCACAGTGAGGCTCCCCCTCATGGTACCTGGTCTTACTTCTGATTTCCAGGGTAATGTCGACTGTAATACATCGTTATAGGTACCACAGTGAGGCACTCCCTCATAGTACCTGGTCTTACTTCTGATTACCAGGGTAATGTCTACTGTAATACATTGTTATGAGTACCACAGTGAGACGCTCCCTCATGGTACCTGGTCTTACTACTGACTACCAGGCTAATGTCTACTGTAGTACATTGTTATGGTCTTACTTATGATTACCAGGGTAATGCCTACTGTAGTACATCGTTATGAGTACCACGGTGAGACGCTCTCTCATGGTACCTGGTCTTACTACTGATTACCAGGGTAATGTCTACTGTAGTACATTGTTATGAGTACCACAGTGAGACTCCCCCTCATGGTACCTGGTCTTACTACTGATTACCAGGGTAATGTCTACTGTAGTACATTGTTATGAGTACCACAGTCACACCCTCCCTCTTGGTACCTGGTCTTACTTCTGATTTCCAGGGTAATGTCTACTGTAGTACATCGTTATGAGTACCACAGTGAGACGCTCCCTCATGGTACCTGGTCTTACTTCTGATTACCAGGGTAATGTCTACTGTAGTACATTGTTATGAGTACCACAGTCACACCCTCCCTCTTGGTACCTGGTCTTACTTCTGATTACCAGGGTAATGTCTACTGTAGTACATTGTTATGAGTACCACAGTCACACCCTCCCTCTTGGTACCTGGTCTTACTACTGATTACCAGGGTAATGTCTACTGTAGTACATTGTTATGAGTACCACAGTGAGACGCTCTCTCATGGTACCTGGTCTTACTTCTGATTTCCATGGTAATGTCTACTGTAGTACATTGTTAGGAGTACCACAGTGAGACGCTCTCTCATGGTACCTGGTCTTACTTCTGATTTCCATGGTAATGTCTACTGTAGTACATTGTTAGGAGTACCACGGTGAGACGCTCCCTCATGGTACCTGGTCTTACTTCTGATTTCCAGGAATGTCTCTCTTAGTAGGTTGTTTTGAGTACCACAGTGCCACTGCACTAATAAATTTGTATTTCATTTTATTACGTTAATTATAAATGTGGTACGGTTGCCATATTATTTTATCTGCCTTGGGATCTCGAGATAAGTTACATGTATAATGTTTTGACCGCATATTATCAGTGTTCGGACCGCGAGAGAAGTTTCAAGTGATTAACAGTTAGCCAGAAGATGTTTTTATCATTTATACAGAACAAAAGCAGCACATTTGTCAAAGAGAGTACAGAAACAATGGCGGAGTTAGAGGGGGCCTGGACCCCCACCTCCCTTTTCGCCTCATATTTACAAGTAAAAATCTAGATTTGGCACCAAAAATGGCTAAGTAGTTTTTGGATATACACATGTGGGCCCCCCTTTCGGAAATCCTAGATCTGAGAAAGATATTCATACTGACCAAAGATTTGCATGGTACAGTCTGCATTTATGCAAATAGCTGAAAATATATACATGCAAGACTTTTCACCAGTGAAGTCATTATAAGATCTTTGTACATATAATCCAATGACGAACACATTTTCAGTATTATACTTACGTAAATTGTGTAAAGCACTAGATCTTCTCATGAATAATATTTTTGTGCAATTTGATAACAAGATATATCAACAAATAGTATGTGATAATATGTGATGTAGCATGCTATGTATACATGGCAAACCGACTTAATTATATCTTACAAATGTCTACATATGTACCCATGTATAACTGTATATATACATAAATGTATTTCTGTACTGTATTTGAATACTGGTTTACCATTACTTTTATACTTGTATTTACTAGTGATTGCATATTTACATGTTTCTACGTGTATTTGTATCTGTATAAATACTAATACTTTATTCACGTCGGCCTATCATAAATGTAATTAAAATTTTGTACAAATGGAGAGAGCTTTATATAAGCTATCTGCTTGCTGCTCAATCCATAAATTGATACATATGTATATATCTTATTAATGTATATTTTTTCACAATAAATACTGTTTAAATCAAATAGTTGGGATTCCTATGGGTACTAACTGCGCGCCTCTGATAGCAGATTTATTTCTTTATTGTTTTGAAAGGGATTTTATGGTTTCTATTCAAAAATCAAAACGTTTCGATCTCGTTGACAAATTTAATCATACTTGCAGATATCTGGATGACATTTTGGTTATCGACAACCCTGAATTCGAACAATTTATATCAGAAATATATCCACCAGAGCTCAAATTGAATAAAGCTAATACTTGAGATAAATCTACACTTTTCTTAGATTTGAACATCAAAATTATCAACCACTTAATATATACTAATATTTATGATAAACGTGAGGATTTTGGATTTCCTATTGTAAATTTTCCTTATTTGGATGGCGATGTCCCTCGACTCCTATGATATGGTATCTGTATATCTCAATTTGTTCGATTTGTTAGAGGCTGCACCGATGTTTTGGACTTTCATAAACGAAATTTGCAAATTACTACTAAACTTTTAACTCAGGGTTACAGATATCACAAGCTTAGAAAAACATTCGGCAAATTCTTTAGATCTTATTCAGAACTTCTATCTAAATTTGGAAATATTTCTTTTCAACACTATGTATCCAATGGAATTTCCCATCCTAATTTTTACGGTGATCTCGTATATAAACTAAGGAAAGTAAAAGGCTCCGATAACGTTATTTTATCATGTAATAAAATAGTCTCGCTTTCAGACTGGCAGAGCACGGTTTATCATATTGATGTCGCATATATTTTTATATCATTATGTGTTTTACAATACCTTACGTGTTTATATTTTTATGACCTCTCAATATGCGATACCTGTTGACCCTTGTTCTTTACATGGAGGATTATTTATAAATTTTTAAATGTACGTCCTTTGATTGTTCTGCTGTTACTGTGAGTGGGAAGGTGGGCCCGTAAACCGGTTAACCACACCATTTGTTTGGCTTTTGTCAAATTAAATGACCGTCCTAAGTCGGTATCGTAATTGCACTACAATCAAATATTTTTGTAATGTGGTATATATGCTAGTATATCATTTATAGTCATGTATTGTATAGCTCCATGTTGACTTCTGCCACATAACTGAGCCAGTAACTCCTCATTTTTCTTACCACATATTCCACAGAAAGCTCGGCAAATGAAGTTGGTGGCGTTAGTATGAGACATACAGATGGCGATAGTCTTATTGAGATAGTCACATTCTGAACTCGCATCCTCACATACTGAAATATGAATATGTACTGTACCAATAGCAATACTTGTAACATACATGCACATCTCGAAATGAAGTTATAAATCATTACCGAAAAAAATGTAATGAACAAAGAGTTTAGATAAATTACTTTACCATACGATAAAAACAATCTTAAAAAAGGCAAACAGAGGAGGTAAGAAGGTCTGCCTGAACCAAATGAAGAAACTGCCCAAGATAAAACGAAAACTGAAGGTAGGAAATCAGACCGCATCACATGACAGGTACCAATCCCGACAAAGCAAAAGGAAGAGGAGGAAGGTCTGGCTTCATCACACGACAGAAAATACACCTTGAGACAGGAGGTCCGACTGAACCAAATGAGATAAACAACTGTAGAAAAGAGGAATAGAGAAGTCTGACCAGCAGACTACATGACCATACCAAACCCCATGATTGGAACCAGACAAAACAAAGAAAAGCTAAGAGATCTGGTTTAACCACATGACAGAAACTAAATTAGCAGTCAAATGTGAACAGTAAATCAATGTTGGTAAGCAGTCAAATGTGAACAACACTGTTGGTATACAGTTAAATGTGAACAACACTGTTGGTATACAGTTAAATGTGAACAACACTGTTGGTATACAGTTAAATGTGAACAACACTGTTGGTAAGCAGCCAAATGTGAACAACACTGTTGGTATACAGTTAAATGTGAACAACACTGTTGGTATACAGTTTATCATATATGTTAAAGACCTTACTTTTCCATTTACCGTGCAAGCAATGTATTGAAATGGGCACCCGCCTTACTTCGAAAAATGTCAATAGGATGGTCGCGGTTGATCGATTTTTATGTCTTTCAATAGAGAATCAGAATCATAACTGTGGATGTTTCTCAAACAAACAATACAACTCATAAATATTGGACTAGTAACGTGTTATGTAATGCCATCGCCTTTTTATATACAATTTAATAGAAGAATTTATCAAAAGGTAGATGGAATTCCCATGGGAATTGTGTTCCTTTTATCGCACATTTATTTTTGCATTGTTATGAGAGGTATTTTATGTAGTATATTGAAAAATACCTACAGTACATACATGTATATGATAAATGTGAGGACTTTGGATCTCCTATTGTAAATTCGTCTTATTTGGATGGCGTTGTACCAAGACACACATCGTATAATGTTTATATTTCTCAGTTAAGTAGGTTTACTGATTGTATCGTCCCGGGTTTATGTACCTAGCACATTACTTACGTCTGGAGGTTGTTCTCTGAGTATTTACTGATTGTATCGCCCCCGGGGTGGAGAGCCTAGCACATTACGTTTGGTTTTTACTGATTGTATCGTCCACGGGGTGGAGAGCTTAGCACATTACGTACGTCTGGAGGTTGTTCTCTGAGTATTTACTGATTGTATCGTCCAGGGAGTAAGAGCCTAGCGCATTACGTTTGGGGTTTACTGATTGTATCGCCCCAGGGGTGGAGAGCCTAGCACATTACGTTTGGGGTTTACTGATGGTAAAGCCCCAGGGTGGACAGCCTAGAACATTACTTACGTCTGGAGGTGGCTCTCTGAGTATTTACTGATTGTATCGTCCCCGGGGTGGAGAGCCTAGCACATTACTTACGTTTGGGGTCTACTGATTGTTTCGTCCCGGGTTTATGTACCTAGCACATTACTTACCTTTGGGGTTGTTCTCTGAGTATTTACTGATTGTATCGCCCCCGAGGTGGAGAGCCTAGCACTTTACTTACGTCTGGAGGTTGTTCTATGAGTTAATTACCAATGGTATCGCCCCCGGGGTGGAGAGCCTAGCACATTACTTACGTTTGGGGGTTGTTCTCGGAGTATTTGTTGATTGTACTGTCGAGGGAAATGTATTTGTTGTAATTGGTGATGACGTTGGTATGCTGCTTTGTAGATCCTTTGATGAAGTAGATGCGACTGAAGTTGTATAAACCAATGTAACGTTAGAACTGTTCGATTTTACCGATGTGTGTTGAGTAGAAAAGAGAGTGTTCGGTGTATATGGCGTCAATGTTACAGGATCAGTATTTGGATGACCTTGCGCTGTTGTTGTTTCTGACATCAAAGAGTTGGTTATAGTAGTACTAGTTAATGCTTCCGTTGGTAACGTATCAGTCAGTGTTGTCGGCGTTGTAGTATCTTGGTGTAGATTATCTGAGGTAATATGTATTCATTAAATGGTTATGCATTGCAAAATTCCAGATACAGTTTACCACTAATTTAACATTTGAAACCATGTGGCGCTATGTCAGAATATTAACATAGCACGAGATACTACCAATAATGTGATACCAACAATAACGAGATACTAACAATAATGTATCACGGTGGACATTGATGGACCCTGAAAATTAGAGGTAACAGCAAGTGGCTGCATTGCCTGTTTGGTTCCCATGGATACATACAAGGAGTTTCATGAGAGGTCTGACTCAGTCATAACGCGAGAAAGTATATTTATCTGATGTTTTACGCCATGTTGCAAGTCAAGACATATTAGGCATTCGCGTCGATTGTATGCCGTGATACATTGATGGGCATCGACTTTAGGCACAGGCGCCGAATGGGCAAGATACATGGACCAGGCGCTGATTGGGCAAGATACATTGTATGATACGAGTGTATGTCAAGATGCAATACGCAGGGGGCGCCGATTGCATATTAAAATAGATAGGCACGGGCGCCAATTGCACGCCAAGATTAATTAGGCTCGGTTGCCGATTGGATGTAAAGATACATAGGTACGGGCGCCGAATGTACGTCAAGATATATTGTCACGGGCACCGATTGTATGTCAAGATATATTGTCACGGGCACCGATTGTATGTCAAGATATATTGTCACGGGCACCGATTGTACGGCAAGATATATTGTCACGGGCACCGATTGTACGTCAAGATATATTGTCACGGGCACCGATTGTACGTCAAGATATATTGTCACGGGCACCGATTGTACTTCAAGATATATTGTCACGGGCACCGATTGTATGTCAAGGTGCATTGTCACGGGCACCGATTGTACGTCAAGATATATTGTCACGGGCACCGATTGTACGTCAAGATATATTGTCACGGGCACCGATTGTATGTCAATATATATTGTCACGGGCACCGATTGTACGTCAAGATATATTGTCACGGGCACCGATTGTACGTCAAGATATATTGTCACGGGCACCGATTGTATGTCAAGATATATTGTCACGGGCGCCGAATGTACGTCAAGATATATTGTCACGGGCACCGATTGTATGTCAAGATATATTGTCACGGGCACCGATTGTATGTCAAGATATATTGTCACGGGCCCCGATTGTATGTCAAGATATATTGTCACGGGCCCCGATTGTGTCAATATGCATTGTCACGGCCCCCGATTTTGTCAAGATGCAATGTCACGGGCACCGATTGTATGTCAAGGTGCATTGTCACGGGCACCGATTGTGTCAAGGTTCATTGCTATGGGCACCGATTGTATGTCAGCGTACATTGTCACGTGCGCCGATTGTATATTAAGCTGCACGAAAAGAATCATTCATTACACTTACTTCCACAATTTGCATAATCACAAGTTGGACATTGGTTGATGTCGATTTTCATACAGTTTGCTGGACAATATATAGGGAATGGAGGGCATCCTGAAAGAAATATATCTAAATTATTATTGTAAAATTATAAGAAATTCATTTCTTATAAAAACTCTCAAATTTCAATTGGTGCTAGAGTTATGTATGAACTTTAATATATATTACAAGTTTTTATTTTTTCTGTACTCTGACATTTTTGACACAGAAGGGAGGAAGGGGTTAAATTCTTTTCTTTGTCACATCTTCTCACTGTCTTCATGCATTTCCATAAAATTCACATTGTTGTTGCCAAGGGTCAAAGCATGTGTCGTTTTAAGGTCCTGAATAATAGGTAAAGGGGGAATGTTTCCAGACTTTCAAATTTCATCCCATTTAAACAAAGCGACAGACGCATTATGCCACGCTAGGCGTTGCTCTTGTTTTGCTTTGCTAGATTAAAAACAAAATTCAAATCGGCTCACAACTATTAAAGTGACAAAGTGGCTATGTTTTAGTAAACATGACTTTACCTGTCACTATTGGGTTGTTTGGTGAGGTGACAGATGATAATACTGTCGTGGTTGTAGAATCCATGGAGCGAGATGCATTATTATGCATGGTTGTAGACTCCTGGCTTCCTATCGTTGTGGCTACAGGTAAGTTAGTTGTGGCTACAGGTAAGTTTGTTGTGGTTATAGGTGAACTGGTTGTAGTGACAGGTAAGTTGGTTTTAGTTACAGGTAAACTAGCTGCGCTCGTTGGTATTTTTGTCGTGACGTTTGAAAAGGTGGTTGTTGGTGCTTGTGATTTGGTTGTGGTTGTGAATAACGTAGTAGTCACTTTTGATGCTGGTGATTTAGTTGTTTTTGTCGGTGAATTGCCAGTAGTCATTGCGAATCTTGTTGTAATTGTTGGGTTAGTTGTTGATACTGGTAAACTGGTTTTGGTCATTGGTGGATAGGTTTTTACGGTTGAAGAACTTATCGATACTGGTGATTTATTTGTTGAATAATTCAATTTTGAAGTAGTTGTGAGAGATGGTGCTATTGTGGTCACTTGTGTGCTTGTTGCTTTACCTGATGTACTTGTTAAGTGAAAAGGAACTGTTGTATTCGGTGAAGAAATAGCTTTGGTAGTTAATATGGAACGATTCATGGATGCAGTGTACGTAATGTTTACTAAGAGTGTATCATTGTAGAGCCCATTGGAAAGGAATTCTGTCCGCTCTGTGCAAGTGTATTCTGGGTTCAGATAAGGTGAAACTGAAAAAAATACAGAAGTGTAGTGTTATATATTATATGCATTTCTATCATATATGAAAATACACACACAAACACACACAAAAAAAACACACACACATACAGCATTAAAGCAGTGTATAGACCTAAAAGACATCTAAAGACATACTATCAGACAACCGGTTTTACAACAATTGTAGTACTAACCTGAAGTAAAACCCTCTCGTGTAGGGTAATCTCTGTTACAGATATGACCTTCACAGCATGACACATGACCTAATCCTATTTCTCCGTTGAAATGATCCAAACGTTTCTTTTTGTTTGCTTTGACAAGGTCGCAAATCTAAATATAGACTAACAGCTAATTATTTAAAAATTAAGTGATGGGGTTTAGGCAATGCATTCTTTTAGTAATACGTCAAAATACAAATAGTAATAGAAATTAATTGATGTTATTTTACAATTTCCAATGCTTTTATGAAAACCGGACAAAATGATATGCAAATGTTAACAGAATGATGGTGTGTTTGATAACGCTGTTAGGGTCTATCATTGTGTGTGATTGTTAGTATTTAAAACTAGGAAAGTGTTAATATAAAATAAGATAAGTATACCTCAGATAGGACAAAAACTAGATCTATTAACCTTGTATTAACAAATACACTTGAACTAGAAAAACAAACTCGGCCAAGAAGTTTTTATATAACTCGAATTTATAAATATCAACATTCTAGGTTTCTTATTTGGAAAATATGGACTTAAATGTCTGATGCAGATAAAAATCTCCAATAACTGTATACTGATTACCTCAAATTGTATACTGATTTAGCGACTTTCAAACATTTAAATCATATATCAGTAATTATTAGAATATATTTATAGATATACATTTTGTTATCTGCAGTGATGCTCAGGGTCAAATCTGTGAAAGGTCATATACATGTGTATATAGATGATAGTGGTTATCAGAATGGCATAATACAACGAAATGAAACAATATAAGAACTAGGCTATGCATGAGGGTTATATTCTTTAGTTTTCAAAGAAATGTCTTTTATAAGTAAAATCTACCTGTTTTGATTCACATCCAAGTTCAAATCGAAGCCCTCCTGCGTGATACACTGGATTCAGAATGCATTGCTGAAATGTGCATTTATGATTTTATACACATAACACCTCATAAACAGAACGATTGTTCTTCAATTAAATCATGCATGCATGTATAACATATCAAAAGAAAGAATCTCTCTAAACTTTTTTTACACAATTAACTCGTTTTGCTATTTGCAACAAATAAACTCACAATGACTGATTCTTTGTTATCCTCTCTAGTAGATCTATGCCTGTACGTCACCTGATATCAATGGTTGACTGAATTTTAACACATAGGGTAGACGTACTACTATACTAAACGATATGGCAAGTCTGATGACTTATCGTATCCCATCATAAACGTTTATCATACGTGAAGCAATGTTCTTTTGTAATCTGCATATTTATGGTGTTTACATCTCTCAACTGATCCGATATGCAAAAGCTTGCTTAACATATTATAAGGATTTTGTTTATTATGAGAGAAATGAACTTCTACAGGAAATGAGTAAATGATTAAGAATACAGCTGTACCTCCTGAGAGCTGCAATACTGGAGTGTTGTACATTGTTGGGGGTGTTCTACGCTGGGGCAGTACATACACCTGACTTCTGTGTGAAAAGCATCTGCAACATGAATGCTTTAGTGTTTAAAAGTACATGAAAACATGGTAAATATTTCTAAATTCTGATGGTGACAAAAAGTACAAAGCAGTTACTTATTACCATAACAAACAAAAAGATTGGTTCTATAAAAGAGATCCACTGAACTGAATTATTCTAGAATATAAATATTTTGTATGAGTTCATTGCTTTATCCCAATGTAAAGACATTTAAAGATATATATGTGTATCAAGTGACAATCAAACAGCGATATAGGTATTACCGTGAGGAGTACATCCGTATAAATTACAAAAGTCACCATGGCAACAGTGATGGCACTGCAGAGCTCTTCCATTGAAATATATCGTCTTATTTGTGTGTTGTGAGACGTCATCAAAGCAACCAATCACTTCGCATGTCTACTAAACGAGCAAATTGTACCAAAGCTACATCATTTAGTATAGTATAGTGTCTATATAATAATTCATCATAATAATTTGTTTAAAATCACAATATCCGATATAATTATTGTGAATTCCTCGTCCGAGTAAGTTTATATGCAATGAATATTCTTATTCACTAATAAAGTAGGATTTAAAAAAACGAGAGATATTATATATTGTTGCCAAACCTATACATGGTCACCAGATACAGATGAAAATTTACATCGAACATAACTATTGGTTTTAGTTTTTTACTTAGCTCACTCAGTTTGACCGGACATGAAAATGTAAAAAGAAAACTTTCCAAAGGCAAAGACCAACCTTTCTAGACCGACATCCAGCATTAAACACGATTTCTCCAAATTCTGTCATTTCTGTTTCCATATAACACGCCTGATGACAAAATAGGAGAAAATTATTGAGTTAGTACATTAGGAGAGAATACAAGGCCATAATGTTTACCTGTTGTTTAATTGAATATTTGGTAACGTCCTTGCGTATGCTATGTCGATGAGTCTAATCATTCTATATTATATTATATTATATTATATTATATTATATTATATTATATTATATTATATTATATTATATTATATTACTTATAGAATATAGTAATAGGATGGTTTTACGTATCATATATATCGTGTAGCACGAATACGTCCCTTCAAGGTATATCTGATGCACGAGTAAATACCATCCAATAACATGCTAATGGTGTTTGAAAGAAGAAAAGAAAGGGAAAAAAAGCGAGAATTAAAAAAACAAGAGCAACGCCAACGTAGCATATGCCCCCCTGGTTATTTTTGTTATGTGGGCATAAAGCACTGACACTCCTTTCAATTTTTCTATATCGGTGACTTTCGATTACTGAGAATTGAATCTGAATCAGCATATTATCCGAATAAGCATATTTTCAGTAATCAACAATCAATCATTATTTCATTACTTTGTACAATAAAACCTGACCTAGACATCTTCATGATGTATCTTTTTACCAAACATCAATTCAATATCTTTACTCATTCCTGTGATAATGAGCTGCAACTGCATTTTTTAAGAAATTTTCAAAGTCCAAAGGGGATAACTCTGACAAAAATAACTGAACCAAATGTAAATGATAAATTATTAACCTGATCTACATGTAGATATCCTTAAGATGTGTCTGTATACCAAATATCAATTCAATATATCTAGCTGTACCAGAGGTAATGAAGAGAACTGCTAATTGCAAAAAAAAAATGTTCAAAGTCCAAGGGTGATAACTTTCACAAAAATTACTGAACCATAACCAAATTCAAACTTGACCTAAATATTCTTTAGATGTATAAGTATATCAAATATGAATTCAATACATGTGTCTGTATTGGTTCCAGAGATAATGTGCGGAAAGTGTTAATTTTAAGAAATTTCCTAAGTCCATGGGAAATGACATAATGAGCGGAAACTGCTAAATTTAAGAAAGCCCAAGGGGGATAACTATGACAAAAATTATTGAACAATAACCAAGTTTGAACTTGACCTAGATATACTTGAGATGTATCTGTATACCAAATATCAATTCAATATCTTTATTGGTTCTAGAGATAATGAGCGGAACCTGTAAATGGACCGACTAACAGACCGACCGACTGACTGACAGCCGCAAAACAATATACCCCTTATTCTTCGAAAAGGGGGGGGGGGCATAAAAAATAAACCGAGAAGGAAATACAGTTGTCACAAGCATGAGAGGACATCGTGCGACAAATCGACGTTAGAGCCTGTATTAGCAGAGGATGTGAATCCGATAGTGAATTGATCATGACTTTAGCCTTTAGAGTTAGAATTGTAACAGACAAAGATATCCAGGTTTCCTCCAATCTTTCGCAATGAACTGGTCAATAATGACAGAAATTTTGTAATTTTTAAAATTTCTTTACTTCTATTCTTAAAAAAATAATATGGATTCAATGTTTGATTTTTTAAAAGTTTATGAAATATGATTTAAAATAGTTTTGCTTTAGATAAATTTAAAGTATAGATCTAATAGATTTAAATTAAAATACAATAATTATGGTTTTGTATTACTGTGTTTGAATTCACTTAATGGTTATTTCGGAAGTTTTTGCCTGGTTGTTTTATGCCCACCGACTGAGTCACACAGTCTCTATTTTGGTAGCCAACCAATGAAGCGCCTGCCGATTGATACACGCAGTCTCTATTTTGGTAGCCAACCAAGCACCTACCGGCTCAGCCACGCAGTTTCTACTTTGGTACACGACCAAGCGCCTACCGACTCAGCCACGCAGTCTCTGTTTTGGTAACCAACCAAGCGCCTACCGACTCAGCCACGCAGTTTCTACTTTGGTACACAACCAAGCGCCTACCGACTATGCCACGCAATATTCATTCTGGCAGCTAACCAAGCGCTCACCGATTGAGCCATGCAATCTCTATTTTGGTAGCCAACCAAGCGCCTACCGACTGAGCCACGCAGTCTCTATTTTCGTAGCCAACCAAGCGCCTACCGACTGAGCCATGCAGTCTCTGTTTTGGTACCCGACCAAGCGCCTACTGACTGAGCCATGCAGTCTCTGTTTTGGTACCCAACCAAGCGCCTACAGACTGAGCCATGCAGTCTCGGTTTTGGTAGCCAAGCAAGCGCCTACTGACTGAGCTATGTAGTCTCTATTTTGGTACCCAACCTAGCGCCTACCGACTGAGCCACGCAGTTTCTACTTT
This sequence comes from Pteria penguin, assembly GCA_035048485.1. Lineage (NCBI taxonomy): Eukaryota > Metazoa > Mollusca > Bivalvia > Pterioida > Pteriidae > Pteria > Pteria penguin. Next base: position 1,363,344 of record CM068586.1, on the reverse strand, counting down.
GGTACACGACCAAGCGCCTACCGACTCAGCCACACAGTCTCTATTTTGGTAACCAACCAAGCGCCTACCGACTCAGCCACGCAGTACCACTTTGGTACACAACCAAGCGCCTACCGACTGAGCCACGCAATATTTATTCTGGCAGCTAACCAAGCGCTCACCGACTGAGCCATGCAATCTCTATTTTGGTAGCCAACCAAGCGCCTACCGACTGAGCCATTCAGTCTCTGTTTTGGCACCCAACCAAGCGCCTACAGACTGAGCCATGCAGTCTCTGTTTTGGTAACCAAGCAAGTGCCTACTGACTGAGCTATGTAGTCTCTATTTTGGTACCCAACCTAGCGCCTACCGACTGAGCCACGCAGTCTCTAGTTTGGTAGCCAACCAAGCGCCTACTGACTAAGCCACGCAGTCTCTAGTTTGGTAACCAACCAGGCGCCTACCGACTGAGCCACGCAGTCTCTAGTTTGGAAGCTAATGCACTCTCAAGAGTGCAATAACTTCCAATTTTGGAAAGTTATTGAACGGCGATGCTAGACCCCTTACGGATTTATAGGATTTATTGTACGGATAGTTGACTTAAGAGACATAGGTTAGGTATGATACAATATATCATATCATATTAAATCAAACTGCGATTATATCACAGTGATTACCTCTACGTCTGATAGGCATACGATCATATCACAGTGATTACCTCTACGTCTGATAGGCATACGATTATATCACAGTGATTACCTCTACGTCTGATAGGCATGCGGCTACTCCTAAACAATCTTCCCATTTATTGACTCGGTCACAATATAAACATTCCAGACGATTTGAGCGATCTAAAATGCCAGAAAATGAACATTTATCAATCATAAAATCTATCTTAACCGTGTACACGTTAATTTACAAATACGTTATTACTTTGTATTCGTATCTTACATAAATGTCATATTTACTTCCTTGGTAGAATGTTATTCACAAAAATATCCTCTCGGAATGTTCAATCATGCACTCATTCTAAAACGGTCATCCTACTCGTGTACTGATGTTGTATGGCTGTGACACATCCCATTAAGTGGTATTATACTCGTGTACTGATGTTGTGTGACAGCGACACTTCCCATTAAGTGTTACTATACTCATGCACTAATGTAGTGTGATTGTAACACTTCCCATACTCGTGTACCTATGTTGTGTGGCTGCGACACTTCACATCAAGTGGTATTATACTCGTGTACTGATGTGTGACTGCGACACTTCCCATTAAGTGTTATTATACTCGTGTACTGATGTTGTGTGACTGCGACACTTCCCATTTAGTGTTACTATACTCATGCACTAATGTAGTGTGATTGTGACACTTCCCATACTTGTGTACTGATGTAGGGCTGCTGCGAAACTTCCCATTAAGTGTTATTATACTCGTGTACTGATGTTGTCTGATTGTGACACTTCCCATTAAGTGCTATTATACTCATGTACTAATGTTGTGTGACTGTGACACTTCCCATTAAGTGTTGTTATACTTGTGTACTGATGTAGTGCTGCTGTGACACTTCCCATTAAGTGTTATTGTGCTTTTGTTAAGTGTTATTATACTCGTGTAACTAATGTTGTGTGACTGTGACACTTCCCATAAGTGTTATTTCACATTCAACTCATGCTTTCCATCAGATTTTAATCCTTTGTATATTTGGCTATTCGTGGCGGAGATGGCTCGCCTTACTGGAGACGCTTACTCCTCCGTGGCAATTGGTTTTCACAACTGCATGGCAAGTCACTATGTGAAAATGAGATAGAACATAAGACTTTAGAGAACACGAAATCATTTCTTAATAAGATATTTATCTTTGATAAAACCTTAAACGCTACAAGTAGGATTAATTTCAAACCTGGGGTCATGAATGCATTGGTTCTAACAACCGTGGAAAACAGACCTGTAAAACAAAGATAAAATCTATATCGATACATTTACTGCAAGCAAAGTTGGAATTCAAAGGGAAATGCAAGATTTATAGATTTGATTACATCATTCCGAAGTACAGAAAGAGACTGGAACAAAAACATAAAACACCGCAATCATAGTACGGACTTGCTGTATGTTTACCTCGCGAATTTCGATTAATTTCACTAGTTATAAAAAAACCACAACGAAATAAAGATGGTTATCACTTAAGTGTGTTTTGTCTTAAATTATAAAACATCAGTGATTTTCCCTCCTTAGCCTCGGTCACAACTTCCCGTGTGCACTTCTGTCGACATTTTGAATGAAGATCTTGCACTGCACGCGAGGGTTTCTTGCTATTAGCGATAAAACTTGGTGTGAATGGGGTACTCCAAATTCACTACAAACATCGTTGTTTTTCAGCCAGATATCTGTCAAAGAATGGATCCAGAACAAGGTGACAAAGACCCTAACAACTTCATTCCAGGCTTTGGAAGTTGCCAATAGTTACACAGTAACAAAGAGAGCATTATACCCCACCTTCATAGTAACAGTCAGGCATGATATTTAAACAAGCATGGATTTTCATTCTGACTCTTAGTTATTCGGAGTGCGACGTGGTGCAGCGCTTCGAGATCGAGGTCCATCCGGATAAAAGCCATGTTGTCTCATTATAATTCTCTCTACAGAACTCTGAACAGGTCCCGTGCTGGTCGTTGGATCCATCGCCTGACCCAACGGTCAGTTAAAAAAATGTATGACCCGAATATTTGCAAACAATGCATAATTTTAGAAAAAAAGGAATATGTTTGCTTTTCTAGCATCGTAGACGTTATTTATTTTCAGAAATTTGCCAATGTCATTAGTCTTCTGACATCGCAATAATCGGAATAAACAATAATTTGTTGAAAATAATAGCGAGGGCAACCTTAAATACAATGCAAGGAATTATGGGAAAGGGCTATACACGAGGAAACTAAATCTGCATAGACGCGGGCATGCCTACAATGTATGATAGAATAACGTCAAGAGAATATCAACAAAGTGTGAATGACCACAAGAATTATACGAAGAGAAACTATAAAGTTCTATGATCCAAATATCTTCAATAAAAGCATAAATTTAGAAAAATAACGAGTATGTCTATTTTTCTAGCATTGTAAAGGTTGTTAAGTTTAAGAGAGCATATGGTCAACGTTGAATAACGAGGAAAATAAATACCTATGAAACAGGACAACGTGGAGGGAATATTAAGACAAATTCTACAAAGTACAAAGGAAAGGGAAACAAATGAAACATTAGTAGCGTAGTCAAAATAGGCTTTACATCGGAGTTATCCACCTTGTTAGAATGCAAACTCAACACCGAATTGGTACATGTGTCCTGGCTCCTTGTCACCTTGTCACCTTATAACTACATGTATGACCTACTTGTCAGTTCTTCGTATAGCAGAACTCTTTAGCCATGGAAGGAAACTTTCGATTACGGCAACGTAGAAAGGTCATTTTTAAGTCGTACAAACGAGTTACTAAGTCGTACAAACGAGATACTAAGTCGTACAAACGACTTACTAAGTCGTGCAAACGAGATATTAAGTCGCACAAACGAGATACTTAGTCGTACAAACGAAATACTAAGTCGTACAAACGAGTTACTAAGTCGTACAAACGAGATTGTAAGTCGTACAAACAAGATACTAAGTCGTACAAACGAAATACTAAGTCGTACAAATGACTTACTAAGTCGTACAAACGAGATACTAAGTTGTACAAATGAGATACTAATTATAAGTCGCATAACTGTGTAAAAATGATGGACTTATAAAACCTGTTGACTACTTCCGTACGAAGGCCCCCTAAGGGAAGCATGAATAATATAAATAACAAAAAACACTCTGTATCCACAACTTTTCGGTCATTTGGCCTTTATGACTTCGCCTTATTCGCTACGTTGATTTTACCAGCAGTTATGGATTTTACGTAGCTTTGTTTTCTCAGTATTTGTGGTACCGATATAACCGGACAACCAATTCCTTTACGGAAGCCCATCGGTTAGAATGGTTAACTGATCTCTGGACTAAAGCAAGCATCTGATATCATAAATTTAAATTGGAAGTTCAGATTATAGTTGTGGTGGTTAAAAACAACAATGATGAGAGAAAATTCCTTCATCTTCTTTTATGTATATAACATATACATATATTGCGTGTATTTCAGCAGTCACGTTATTCGTTAAGAACGAAACACCAGGTCGAGTTATACCCAAGACTGTGTATGACTACATCTACTTCAATCCCATTCTTCTTCTTCTTTTGCGAAAATGATGTGGACGTTTTTGCGTACAAATGTACGCATGGCTACGCCTCTGGCTAGTAGGAACATGGTGTATTTTACACTATGTACATCGGTTGTATCTGATATACCTCAGTCTCTCCGTTACATGTGTTAGAAAAAAATTAAAAGTATAGGTATACAATTGGCAAAATACTAATCATTGTAGGCCACGCTTTACCCTAAATGATATAAGAAATTATACGAGCTCCCAAGGCTTCGCCCCCAGATCCCCCTACCAGGGTTTTTCCCTGAATTTACTAGACACCACAAAGCAATTACAGACGCATTGCCTTCACATGTGTATTTTTGTTTAAAAATTGCGCTCCGCCACATTTTCATCACTTCCTGGATTCGCCCCTCGTACCTACGGCATATTATGTCGTACGTACGACTTAGTATCTTGTACCTACGACTTAGTATCTCGTTTGTACGACTTAGTATCTCATTTGTACGACTCAGTAAGTCATTTGTACGACTTAGTTTCTCGTTTTTACGACTTAGTATCTCGTTTGTACGACTTAGTATCTGGATTTGTACGACTAAGTAAGTCGTTTGTACGACTTAGTATCTCGTTTGCACGGATCAGTAAGTCGTTTGTACAACTTAGTTTCTAGTTTGTACGACTAAGTATCTCGTTTGTACGACTTAGTATCTCGTTTGTACGACTTAGTATTAGTATCTCGTTTGTACGACTTATTAAGTCGTTTGTACGACTTAGTATCTCGTTTGTACGACTTAGTACCTCATTTGTACGACTTAGTAACTCGTTTGTACGACTTAGTATCTCGTTTGTGCGACTTAGTATCTCGTTTGTACGATTTAGAAAAATTTTCTTCATGACCTTTCTACGTTGCCGTATTCGACACTATTACCTTACATTTTGTATGAAATGTATATTTCATAGACCGAGTTTGTAAATCTAACGACGAATCTTAGAATTACCAATAAGACAATGTGCAGTTGTTGGAACTGCTATCCTCATAAATATATTCATGGCCATAAACATGTGTTTACAAATAACGCTATTTGGCGAGGTGTCGGGTCTTTCGGAGATGGTATTTGACAATATAGAGACGTGAATTTGCTTTGTTCTGTTATGTGAAATCGGTGCATAGTATTATTTCATTTATACTGAGATTCAGGTAATACAGTTTTAAATGGACATGGACAGTGAACTCTATACCTCAGTGTGATCTTCAGTCCAGTAAATCACGTGTTTAAATCACGCATTTCTTCGTCTCCATATTTTCAGTCTAATCCTCCTACAACAGGTCCCCAAACATAATCTTAAGTTAAATTGTTGACAAAATGTTTGAAAATTAAGTATCTTCCGCTGACATTCCACACCCGCCATAATCTAACGCATTGAAGAAATATGTATCCCTTACTGATCAAACATAATCAAAACATTATGAAAATCTGCACACTTAAAGATACACATGAAACTGATCTATGGTAGAGTCCTCACGGAAGTTTTCTCAGCAAAATAATAAAAAAAAAGAATTCCATCAATACATCTACGAGATCCCAACATATCTAAATGTACATGATTACCTTACCAATAATTTGGACTAAGAATCCAAGATGTGATGGCATCGTTATGGTATTGTAAATTGGTGACCTACTCCAACATTTGACCTGCCTGAGATAAGACTATTCAGTGGCCTTTAATCCACTTTACACGATCGCTGGATCATATTTGGTATAGGTGATATCAATTATCCCTTCCTTCTTCTTCTTCCAATATGAAGTGTACTCAAAAGTTGAGCGTTATACTTCATTAAGTTATTAAGTTTAAGAGAACACATGGTCAAAGTTAAATACACGAGGATTATACCTATGAAACAGGACAACGTGGAGGGAATATTAAGACAACTCGTGGTGGTCAAAACCTTTTACCAACATTTAAGTCGCATTCGAAAATGAAACAATGTGAACATCACTGCTGCATCCTATGATAAAAGCTTTACATATAATTATTTCCGATTTGAAAATGGAGAAATTTCCGGTAAGATTGTGGTATGGTATTACATTTCACGCTGAAAATGATTTTTAAGACATTACATGTATAATGGTATAAATGTATTCTCCTAGGCCCTTCACACTTAAGACGCGTAAGAAAACAAACACAATCATAAAGTGGAAACGGCACGCGACAATGCTCGTCTATTTATTTATTTATTTGAAAATCATTATTACATTTAAACTGCAAACAACTCAAACTTCTGCTTAATCTGATCACATCAAAATCCAAAAAACATAACATCCCTTTATGCAATACTGCTTCAGGGATAAACTATATTCAATCAGAATCATCAATGCAATACTGCAATTTGAACACTCCATATTCATCGTAATCATCAATGCAATACTGCATACACCATATTCATCATAATCATCAATGCAATACTGCATACACCATATTCATCATGATCATCAATGCAATACAGCATACACCATATTCATCATAATTATCAATATAATGCAAATAAACTGTGTTCATCATAATTTTGATATATATATATATATATATATATACATATGTACATATCCAATTTTGAAAACACCATTCTATTATGTTGTAAACTAAATTCCATTCAGTTTCTTATTTTGATAAATAACGATCATAAAAATTATTAATACAATAAGCAAAAATATTACTGATAAATAATTCTAAATAGATATTAAATCATGATATATTAACAAACTCCAAACCATAAAATTACTTAATTTATAAGTCAAAAAACCTATTCTGTCAGATAAATAAACTTAATTCTAAACAATAACTTTAAAAATTTAGGTGTGTTCAGCACGAGCACTGCCACGTCGAATGACTGAAATGACCACTATGGTCACACTTCAATGCACAATTCATATCTAACCCGAACAATACTCAGTGTTACCTTAGGAGAAAATAATTTAATTTTAATTCCCTCCCGGTCAAACAAATTAAATTTTATTTCTCCTAGGCCCTTCACACTTCGTAAGAAAACAAACACAATCATAAAGTGGAAACGGCACGCGATAATGCTCGAGCCAAAGAACGGGGAAAATACTGTAATCTGTTATGATATAAATCTTAAATACCTATATTCTTAGAAACAGAAAGCCTTTCATCAAATAAATCTTTCACATAACCATCTTTGGCAGTTTCGGATTTCCATCTGCCATGACGATCAAAAAGCCTATCTGGTACACCAGAATTAGCTGCAGCTGTGGCACCACCCGCACGCAAACTGTGTAAACCAAAACGTGATATATTCGACACAAATGGTGAAAATGCATTAATAAATAGTTCTCTCATTCTGGTATATGACAATGGCTTATTATCAGCCCTAAACATGTATGAATCTGCACATTTCACAATATTTCTAAAAAGATATAAATCAGAATATTTAATGCTTCCAAATTTGAAATATTTTTCTAAATTAGTAACAGGACATAATTTAGAACCAGTTCTAGCTATTATTAACCAATTACCATCCCTATAAATGTCGGTTTTACTCCTTTCAATAAATACTGTCATATGATTTTCATAAAAAATAATATCCGAAACTTTCAAATGTAGAAACTCAGAACATCTCAAAAATCCAGCATAAGACAATAAACAGGCAGATATTATTCTCTGATTACATAAATTGCCTTCTTCAAATAACATATCATACATCTTCTCTAATAAAAATGGAGTAATAGGCTCCTTTTTCTTCACTGATAAAGATAATTTTCTTTTTGCACCCTCCAACACATTACGCACTAAATCACAATCTGTTGGTGACGGTTTACTTATTATCAAATGCGCCCATCTGATTCCATAAAATGCGCTCGTAACAGGATGTGGTGATTGCGACTCTTGCGCCAAACACGATAAATACAAAGCAACATGAATAGCTTTAGCCGGAAGACAACACGTTTCAGGAATATGATGCAAAATTGCCCATCTTTTCCATCTCATAAAGGCAGAAAAATATCCTTTTGTGGTATTTATAGACTTGGATTGAATGACCAAAGAAGTCACCAAATTCATCTTCTCGACTAAAGCGTCAGGAAGCTCCAAAATATCATCTTTAAATGCCTGCAGAAATAGATGTATTAAAATAAACAAATTAATAAAAACAAATTATAAAGCAGAAAAATCAATTCTTAATGCAAGCATTTTAAACTTCAAATCTTTACTACCAAAAAGGGTAGTAATCTTACCAGGTATATAAAACTCTTTTTCTACTGGTAACTCAATACAACCTACAATTGCTTCAATAAATTGTTTTCCATCCATTAGTAATGGCCAAAAATTTGCTGACGGCCAATTTGGTAATACTACAGTACCTTTCGCTGTGCACTGTTGCATATACATAATAACTTTTGGCAATAAACATATGGGTGATACAAACCATCCATTAATTCCACACCAGCTAACGGAAAATGCATCAGTACCTATAGACCTGTTTGAATAATATCTAGTATAAAATATAGGCAACTTAGCATTATATTCCGATGCAAAAAAGTCTATTTCATGTGGGCCCCAAAGACGATCTAAAAACTGGAAAATTGCGTTTGAAACAGCCCAGTCATCAAAATCAACAATGTGACTAATTTGATCGGCTCTTTCATTTTCCTCCCTTGGGACCCATTCTACAAATAAGGAAACATTGTAGTTCAAACACAGTCGAAAAACACTTAAAGCGTAATATTGTAGCTCTTGTTTCATACTTCCTTTCTCTAAAATGCTTACTACATTCTTATTATCTGTATACCATTTCACTGATCTACCTTGAATATTGTCTGTAATGGATAAAAATACTCTATATAATGCAACCAGCTCCCTCCATGTTGAGCTTTTCGATCGTTCATCATAATTCCACATACCGTGAACACAGTCATACGGATTATCAACTGAATAACCCCCATAACCAGGACCGCCGGCATCTGAGTATACAAATGTATTGATAGAATGATCACAATTAAACGATCGCTGACGTATAATAGTAATATTCTCTTTCCAAAAATCAAACACCAATATACTATCTGAAGATAAAGAAATAACTTCGTCCCAAGACGAAGCTTTAAGTATATCTACACTCATAATATACACTACATTTCCTGCAACATAAAACATGGAAATAATCTGTCCCACAAAACTGGCTAACAGTCTAACATGAACGCAACTTTATCTGATAAAATCGAACGAATGTCATGCAATGTTCTTCGAACTTTCTCTATTCTTTTATCAGAAATACTAATAACAGCATTACGTAAATCTAAATGAAAACCTAAAAAGATAACTTCTGAAGAAGGATACCAAATTGACTTATCAGCCTTTGGTACAAAACCACTTTGAATCAAATCATTTTTCACTTCAGTGGCGATCTGAAAACAATTATTAAAATCTGAGTGACATCCCAACCCGTCATCTAAATACATGAGGATGCGCTTACCCTCGCCCCTCCACTTTTTTATAAGGGGTCTAGTAATCTTGGTAAATACGTAACATGCTGAAGATAATCCAAAAGGTAACACCCGAAAACGGAAGTATTTAATAGTACCATCAAAACACCAAGAAAAACCTAAATAATAAGTATGTGGCTCATAAATTTCAATGTGATGATAAGCAGAATGCAAATCAAACTTATAACAAAAATCTCCTTTCTTTAAAAAATTCTTAGCAACCTTAATGTCATCAAATTTTACAGAGGTCTTCCACAAATGCTTATTAACGTGCCTCAAGTCTAAAATAAGACGTTTCTTCCCGCTGTTTTGCACTGATACCGTTAAAGGATTAACAACAGTAGGTATAATCGAACACTCTACTACTAAACCCCTGATAACAAGGTCGTGTATAGCTGACTGAACAAAATTGTCATGCATGAGCGCCGACCTGTTATTTCCTAAACATACAGAAGGTGGTATAGTATACAAAGGTAATTTATAGCCATTCTCAATAATATCAATTACAGAATCGTAAGCACCAATTGATTTCCAAAAACTAACATTTTCTCTTAATCTCCCTTTTACAATTATATCTGCAGAGCCTTGCTCATAATCAAAATAATCATGAGTCAGTGTAATGTCTGATAATAATAAATACTCATCTTTAACCGATTTTTCAATCACACTTTCCTTTGGCCGATGATCCTGATGTTGAACTTGCTGTTGGTCCTCTGGGCCTTGTGTAATCTCGCTCTGGGCACTCACTCCTCCAGTGATTGGGTGATCCACAAGAGAAGCAACATCCGAATTTTTTGACACTCGAACTGGGCTTAGACCATCCAGAGAAGGAAGGATAGGGGGTTGTGTACTGTTGACCACGAAAAAGATAATTGTCACGTGAACAATCAAACCTGCCCGAAACCTGTTTCTGTTTCTGTTTGGCGAGTGAAGCCGCCTTTTTCCTCTTAAGCGCACGGGATTCTGCTCTGTTAATACGACTTTCGTCCTCTGAATCATCTGCGAGGGGGTTATTTTCATATTGCCTGACAGTTTCCCAACCTCCGTCACTAGTATCTGCTATCTTAATCAATTTATTCCGAGGTTCTATCTTGAGAAGCAATTCTGATGAAATTTCTAATGCATAGTCTTTTTTATCATTCTTCAATGCCCATTCCAATTGATTCAAGATCTCTAACAGTTCAGAATTAAAAGAATGCTGAAGTCTATTTCCTTCAAATTTCCACTTAACCGACGCCTCGGTTTTAAATTTTTTCAACTGCGAATTTGAAACTACCTGACTTTTCAGCTCATTCAAATTATTTGAATATTCTTGCTGAAATCGTTCAAAATTCTCACCCTGGCGTTTTACAGCCTTCAAAATTTGACTAAGAGACACGGACTCACTTTCGGACTCCATAAAAATTTAGGTGTGTTCAGCACGAGCACTGCCACGTCGAATGACTGAAATGACCACTATGGTCACACTTCAATGCACAATTCATATCTAACCCGAACAATACTCAGTGTTACTTTAGGAGAAAATAATTTAATTTTAATTCCCTCCCGGTCAAACAAATTAAATTTTATTTACAATATTATTTTACTGTCATCTAATCCTCTTAATTATTATACGTTGTAAGTTAATATATATTAACAAAGGATTCTTAGTTCAGCTCAGTAAAAGAAATAGCACAGACACTGTTCGTTATATATTTCCTATTTTAGTCCATTGATAACCTTCATACTGTATATACATACGTAAAATACGAAAGTAACTGGTGTTACATGACTATGGCACTAACAACAATGTACCAAAGTGGACATTCACTGACCCCTGATATTCAGAGGCGAGACCAGGTGTCCGGGAGGATTGAGCGTCTCCTGTTTGGTTAGCCACAACTGCCGTGAATGCCCTTACATACAGACGAAACAAATATAATTCAGCGCTGTATAAATACATGAATGTGAACAAGCACTATGTAGAAAGTGTCACAGCCACATAACATCAGGAAAATGGGTATAATAAAACTTAAGTCAAACCCTTCGCGGGGGACTTTTTACGAGCTTCACGCTGCAAAGGGAATAAGTGCGACGTTCATGAAAAAACATGCTCTGCCCGTTTGTAAGCGATTTTACCGCTGGGGACAAATAAAATACGATGAAAAGTAGAGAAAAGCCACAATCATGGAATACAGGATCAAGAGGCAGGATAGATAGAGGTGGATTCAATATTGGGATCAGTTGCAAGGAAAGACCATAAATGGTATCAAGTGTCTAAAAAGATCATTAATGTTATCAAGTGTCAGGAAGGGGACCAGAAATGGTATCAAATGCCAGAAAAGATCAGATATATTTTCAGGAGCCAGGAAAGGGACCATAAATGGTATCAAATGCCAGAAAAGATCAGTAATGGGATGAGTCTAGCAAGAATCAGAGGCGGGATTAGGTGCCAGGAAGGATCAGAGGTAAGATCACACTATGTAGTCACCATAAGTATTATAGGTATAACTGTAGTCACAATCAGTAGTCACGATTAGTATCAATAAGGTGATACTACATTCCTACATTGTAACAGGGACTGCAATCAAACTAATAATACCTGTAGTCACACTATGTATTACAGGTATAACTGCAGTCACAATCAGTAGTCACCATTATTATCAATTAGCTGATACTACATTCCTACAGTGTAACAGGTACTGCAATCAAACTAATAATACCTGTAGTCACACTATGTATTACAGGTATAACTGCAGTCACAATCAGTAGTCACCATTAGTATCAAGTGTCATATTACATTCCAACAGTGTAAAAGGTACTGCAATCAAACTAATAAAACCTGTAGTCACACAATGTATTACAGGTATAACTGCAGTCACAATCAGTAGTCACGATTAGTATCAAGTGTGATATTACATTCCTACAGTGTAACAGGGACTGCAATCAAACTAATGAAACCTGTAGTCACACTATGTATTACAGGTATAACTGCAGTCACAATCAGTAGTCACCATTAGTATCAATAAGCTGATACTACATTCCTACAGTGTAACAGGTACTGCAATCAAACTAATAATACCTGTAGTCACACTATGTATTACAGGTAAAACTGCAGTCACAATCAGTAGTCACCATTAGTATCAAGTGTGATATTACATTCCTACAGTGTAACAAGTAGTGCAGTCAAACTAATAAAACCTGTAGTCACACTGTGTATTACAGATATACCTGTAGTCACACTATGTATTACAGATATACCTGCAGTCACAATTAGTATCAATAAGGTGATACTACATTCCCACAGTATAACACATACTTCAATAAAAAAGGGCAACATATTTCAACAAAATTACTGCTATTGCAAACAAATAATTGACTATAAAATTCTTAGGTTAACTCCTGATGAGATCTTAGTGCTATTGCTGTAGTAACTTTTCATTTTTTCACACAGTATGTCTTAATTACTGACAACTTGTGTTGATTCTCATCATTATTTCATGTATTCTGGGGTAAATGAGCAGGGTATCCGTCATCACTGGATGAAATGAAAAGCAGAAAGCGAAGATATATATATATATTAACATATAACATGTTCAGTTTTCTACTTTTTAGAAACGGAGCTGCTCTGACTGGAGCGTTTTCTGTCACGTTGTTCAAGATATCAAGACCTTCAATCACTGGCTGTAATTCCTTCCTAGTACACTCCATCTTTCTTAGTATACATGTGCTCATGTATTATACTAATGTTTACAGCGGAATATTTACCAATTAACATCTTTTCACATACAGCTGTAAATCATAATGACAGGAGCGTTTTTTAGTGCTGATTTTTATTACAGTAACAATACCACATTTATTCACAAGGATAACAATTTTTCTCTTCATGATAACAATAATAACAATGTAATGTTTCCATCACAAAATGCCCATACTTCTATCAAGTTCTGACAGCAGCACTGTAAACACCTCAATAAACATAGTCTTTCATTTGATTAACCAGTCAATAAACATAAAAATAATCCTTTCTGCTGTTATTACTATTAATCTAATATTCATACTCTTAAAAGCAAAGAATCAAATATATATATTTTTCACTTTGATCCTGGCTTCAGCATGGTGAATATCTTGTGACACTTCAGTTGGGATGCCATGTCACTGATGAAGTTATTAATGTAGGAATCCTTCTCGGACTTCTTACATTCATAAATCACCACCACTGTTATTCTCACGTCCACTGGCATCAGGAAATATGTGGTGTGTACAGACTATAAATATCAGAAATAATAGCGGATAAATTATGACCACCATCATATCCACTGGGATCAGGAAATATGTCATATGTACAGACTATAAATATAAGAAATAATAACCATTACATCCACTGGCATCAGGAAATATGTGGTGTGTACAGACTATAAATATAAGAAATAATAGCAGGTAAATTATGACAACCATCATGTCCACTGGCATCAGGAAATATGTGGTATGTACAGACTATAAATATAAGAAATAACCGCGTGGGAATTGTTATAATAACCATCATGTCCACTGGCATCAAAAATAGGTGGATATAGTAATAATGGGATGGATAAAGACAAGATGTGGACATCTTTAATGTAAAGCTAATATGATACATATAAAGACAAAAACATTAAAAAACAAGATCTAAAATAAAAGGTGAAACATGATACTGATAATACATTTTGCAACAAGTATTTGCAAGTATCAATGCAGTGGTAACATGAAAATACAACAAGAAACAGACATTGAAACCCCTTGGAGAATTCTGACTGGTGAAATAACACACATACAAATCATATTAAGGAGAGATCATTTTTTATTGTACCTTGTCATATAGATACTGCACTTTATCCTGGAGAGGATGACTGGCTTCCCGGCGTTCACTGATCATCATCACGACATTGGGCCAATGTGTCATTGGCTTCTCCTAAAACCACAACAGAAATTCAGTTTTTGTCCACTACTGCTGGTCATACAAAACTTAAAATCAGACAATAATGCTTGGTTTTGATTGGGAATGTGAAACTTGAATGTTAGGGTTTTTAATTCCATTCATTAACTTAAAATAAATCCTACAAGAGGTATATAACAATGTCATGGCAAACCACATCCCATACAGTATAAAAAATGACAGAGTCATTTTACCCCCAGGGCAATGACTTGAACCCTGAGGTTTTCCAGTCAGGAGTCTGTCATCCCAGAGCACTGACTTAAACCCCTGAGGTCTTCTAGTCAGGGGTCAGTCATCCCAGAGCACTGACTTGAACCCCTGAGGTCTTCTAGTTAGGGGTCAGCCATCCCAGAGCACTGACTTGAACCCCTGAGGTCTTCTAGTCAGGGGTCAGTCATCCCAGAGCACTGACTTGATCCCCCCAGATATTTACGTACCGCTGGACACGAGATTATGACAGGATAACTGTCCAGCCCCGTTGGTGAGGGTGTCACATGACCAGGTAAGGTGTAACCAGACCCAGATAAACCCTGCTGAAGATCTCCCATGTCCAGTACCAGAGATACATTAAAAGCATCTGTCTTCTTCTGGAACATCATTATCCTAGATAAAAAAAATCAAAACAAAAACACATTCTTATGTACTACATGATAATATCAACATGTCAGTAAAGTGAGGAACTAAATTTTTTCATCTATAAAAGAGAAGACCAAGCTTTATGACACAATTTTATGATTCAGCAAGTCAGAAGCTTCAGAAAAATCTAAATAAATAACACCTGTAAAATTTCCAACAGCTTAAATGCATTAATCACATGTCTCCAACAAAAGATCTTAAATGTATCAATCACATGTCTCCAACAAAACAACTTAAATGTATCAATCACATGTCTCCAACAAAACAGCTTAAATGTATCAATCACATGTCTCCAACAAAACAGCTTAAATGTATCAATCACATGTCTCCAACAAAACAGCTTAAATGTATCAATCACATGTCTCCAACAAAACAGCTTAAATGTATCAATCACATGTCTCCACCAAAACAGTTTCGATGTATCAATCACATGTCTCCAACAAAACAGCTTAAATGTATCAATCACATGTCTCCAACAAAAGATCTTAAATGTATCAATCACATGTCTCCAACAAAACAGCTTAAATGTATCAGTCACATGTCTCCAACAAAACAGCTTAAATGTATCAATCACATGTCTCCAACAAAAGATCTTAAATGTATCAATCACATGTCTCCAACAAAACAGCTTAAATGTATCAATCATATGTCTCCAACAAAACAGCTTAAATGTATCAATCACATGTCTCCAACAAAACAGCTTAAATGTATCAGTCACATGTCTCCAACAAAACAGCTTAAATGTATCAATCACATGTCTCCAACAAAACAGCTTAAATGTATCAATCACATGTCTCCAACAAAACAGCTTAAATGTATCAGTCACATGTCTCTATGGTAATAGCTTAAATGTATCAATCACATGTCTCTATGGGAATAGCTTAAATGTATCAATCACATGTCTCTATGGTAATAGCTTAAATGTATCAGTCACATGTCTCTATGGTAATAGCTTAAATGTATCAATCACATGTCTCTATGGGAATAGCTTAAATGTATCAATCACATGTCTCTATGGTAATAGCTTAAATGTATCAATCACATGTCTCTATGGCAATAGCTTAAATGTATCAATCACATGTCTCTATGGTAATAGCTTAAATGTATCAATCACATGTCTCTATGGTAATAGCTTAAATGTATCAATCACATGTCTCTATGGTAATAGCTTAAATGTATCAATCACATGTCTCTATGGTAATAGCTTAAATGTATCAATCACATGTCTCTATGGTAATAGCTTAAATGTATCAGTAATGACTTTACTGACAGTACTGATACCATCATGTATCGCATAAGGTGAAGTCTCCATTACCTTCAAAGGGCCTCATTTTCCTTTTCTATTGAGTCACTTCAGATCATAAACCTGAGTTCAATCTTAAATCTGACTATACTAAGAATGGAATTACTACTTCTAATGTTGCTGTATGGGATATTGGATATATAAGAAGTTTACTTTGTAACAAAGTCTTCTGGTATCTTAGCACACAAAGTTTTCATTTCATTCTGAGCTGCCTGTTTCTGAAGATTGTCATGAAAGTAGAGAGTGAACTGTAACGAAAGACAAAATTAAAAATCAGAGAAATCTATTCGGCATTTGATTATTTTACCTATATTGTGGTGGCCAGTGTTTAGGGGTGAATAATACCACACCTGGATTATTTTACCTGTATGGTGGTGGCCAGTGTTTATTGGTGGATAATACCACTCCTGGATTATTTTACCTGTATGGTGGTGGCCAGTGTTTAATAGTGGATAATACCACTCCTGGATTATTTTACCTATATGGTGGTGGCCAGTGTTTAGTGGTGGATAACACCACACCTGGATTATTTTACATACATGGTGGTGGCCAGTGTTTAATGGTGGATAATACCACACCTGGATTATTTTACCTACATGGTGGTGGCCAGTGTTTAGTGGTGGATAATACCATACCTGGATTATTTTACCTACATCATGGTGGCCTGTGTTTAATGGTGGATAATACCACACCTGGATTATTTTACCTACATCATGGTGGCCAGTGTTTAGAGGTGGATAATACCACACCTGAATTATTTTACCTACATTGTGGTGGCCAGTGTTTAGTAGTGAATAATATCACACCTGGATTATTTTACTTATATAATGGTGGCCAATGTTAAATAGTGTATAATACCACACCTGGATTATTTTACCTAAATGGTGGAGGCCAGTGTTTAATGGTGGATAATACCACACCTGGATTATTTTACCTACATTGTGGTGGCCAGTGTTTAGTAGTGAATAATATCACACCTGGATTATTTTACTTATATAATGGTGGCCAATGTTAAATAGTGTATAATACCACACCTGGATTATTTTACCTAAATGGTGGAGGCCAGTGTTTAATGGTGGATAATACCACACCTGGATTATTTTACCTACATCATGGTGGCCAGTGTTTAGTAGTGAATAATATCACACCTGGATTATTTTACCTACATCATGGTGGCCAATGTTTAGAGGTGGATAATACCACACCTGGATTATTTTACCTACATTGTGGTGGCCAGTGTTAAGTAGTGAATAATATCACACCTGGATTATTTTACTTATATAATGGTGGCCAATGTTAAATAGTGTATAATACCACACCTGGATTATGTTACGTATATGGTGGTGGCCAGTGATTAGAGGTGGATAATACCACACCAGGATAATTTTACTTTCCGTGTACATGGTGGTGGCCAGTGTTTAGTGGTGGATAATATCACATCAGGATTTTTCTACCTACATGGTGGTGGCCAGTGTTTAGTGGTTGTGGATAACACCACACCAAGATATTTCATCAACATGGTAGTGGCCAGTGTTTAGTGGAGAATAACACCACACTAGGATTATTTCACCTATATGGTGATGGCTAGTGTCTAGTAGTGGATAATACCAGACTAGGATTATTTCACCTATATGTTGATGGTCAGTGTTAGTGGTAGGGAAAACTGAAGTATTCCTTAAAAAGAGGCCCAAGTGGGCCTATATCACTTACCTGAGTACCTAGATTATCAATCATGCAGGAAAGAAGAAGTTAATTACTTTTGCATTACTGTGACAAAGTCAACACAAATGTTGTAAATATGTCAAATTCGGCTCAGGTGAGCTAAGAACCATAGACCTATGTCAGTAATTTCCCCGACTGGGATTCTAACCTAGATCAACCCAAAGATGATAAATGTGTTTCAATAGAGCAAATCATCAACAAAACACACATTCCATTCATACAACACATATTTTTACAAGATCATGGATAAGGTGAGAAGGAACAATCATATACAACTGTTACTTTAAGATTCTTCATAAGCATGTATTTCCGTACCATTAAATTTTTTCGATGAACTAAACAGATGGCTGCATTCATATTCCATGATAACAAATGTATTAGGTACGTAATAATGGGCGGAGCTTGTACATCAGTTGATGTGTTACAATGTGTCATCGGGATATCAAAAGGAGGCTGGGAAAACTGATCAAGTTGTCAGTGTGTCAAAAAGATTTATCCACAAAGTTTAACAAAATTTATGGAATGAATATCTTATGGTTGGTATTCATGGTTTGCAGTACATGGATATTGTGTGTAACACATTGGTTTCTTTTTCCATGAACACCAACAATATGACATTCATTTTTAAAGTAAATGCAGCTATCAAATTACTCTATTCAGATACTTAACATGACTGTGTGGTAAGCTATATTGTAGCACAAATTATGTTTGAAGAGTAAATCTAACCCACCTTTGATAATAAAAGAAGTTTAAATCTTAGTAGCCATTCATATAATGCAGGAAGCCCACTGGTCTTTGAGCCAAACGTTGATTTCTTTACCTAAAAATGACTCGGCCATAAATATGATGTACATAAATATACGAACAATTCCAGAAATCAACTTGCAATATCTATCTCTAAATCATTTTTCAAATATTGGCTTCCATCTAAACTCATCTGAACAAAATATCCTTGACCTTTAATGTGCTTCCTCCAAATGTCAGTAAGATTTTACAACCTTACTAACAAGTCCACGACCACATCGTCATAACTGGTCAGATGCCAAGAAGAGCCAGGAAATAAAACTACAAAAATGACCCGGCCTACTTTTTACAAACTAGCATCCATGTGCGTCTTTTACGTAAGTCACCCAGACTTGTATGGTAAATATTCATCTTGAGCTCTACAATTAAGCTTCTGTCACAAAACAAACATATTACACTAAAATGTTGGAATATGATTCAAAATCAATACATATTAATTAACATAATAGTATCACTGCATTTAAACTACTTTCGACTACAGTAAATCATTAAGATCTTTGATATCATGGATCATGGTATGCATGTAATTCCTTGAACTTGACAGTGTCTTACCTCTTTATATTGTATGTACCCTCCCCAGCTGGTCAGTTTAGTGTGAGCCTGATACAGGTGTAACATGGACTGTAAGAATTGCCTATCATACATCAAAATCTGAGCTTGAAGCAGATGGTTTATGGTATCACACTCGTAACTGAACAAAATAAAGCATTCAATGTTATATGTACACCTGTAGAGGTACATCTGTAGAGGTACACCTGTAGAGGTACACCTGTAGAGGTACATCTGTAGAAGTACATCTGTATAGCTATCCTAAGATCCTGATACCACACTTTCAATAATCTTTAACACAAGAGGGGCCAAATGGCCAAACCTCCAGGCTTGATTCTGGCTGTCAGCTTGAATTCATCTAACTAAAGGTGAGTTATCATCTTCTGCCTCCTATAGACCAGACAGTACAAACCATGGCACATGTCATGGTATACGTTGATCTATGAAAGATCCCTCACTGCTACGGGCAGGTATGTTGAATATGACAAAATTATAAAGAAGATCATTATCCTGATTTCATGTATTATGTATACAGATATATATATCTATACATAATATAGAATTCTGATTACTGCATTTGATATCAGAAAACTTGTGATGACAAATACGTTTTGTAAAGATCTAAAACAATGTCAAACCTGCAAAATACTTTGTAGCTACACAAATTGTGCAGTACACACATTTTGTTGTCAAAGCTAAATTGAATACATGCAGCAACTGACCCACTGCTTTAGTGGAATGCAGCAACTGACCCACTGCTTTAGTGGAATGCAGCAACTGACCCACTGCTTTAGTGGAATGTTTGGTTAATTTTGTGACGTCACAATACATTTTTATTGTCTCACATGAATAGATGGGTCAATTAAGCCCTCATACAGACAAGATAATGCAGATAAAGATAAAGAGCATGGAGTTATAAGTATTACCTACCTGAATGCTGTCTTGAGAGGCTGAAGAAGAGGATGATGGAAATGTTTACTGTGATTATGGATGATTTCAGAGATGACAATCAGCAAGTCTTGCATGTTCACATTCCGTGCCAAACCCATCACATGCATCTGCTCATAACTAATTCTTGAATCAAGGAATGTTGACATAAAAACCCATTTTTTCTAGTACCAATCAAATCATGGAAATGAGAATGAGGCTGATGGAAAATCAATGAACTAAATACTAAAATATAATGTCTTCAGTATCCCTGGGCTTCAGTACAATCTGTCAACAGTTCTCCCTACACCTGGGCAAACAGTTAATTTGGTCAGAAGCACATCTCATTTATTAATACAGGTCTGATCTATTTAGTTAATGGATATGATGTCGAACTATTCAAAGTGCAAGTTGTAATTCACATGCCCTATGATCTTGTATTTGGAGAGTATTGTAGAGACAATTTTAATTAGATTGAGGATAATATGACATTTGGTTAGAGAAAGCTGAAATATGTTGCAATCTTTAATTTTGTTACTTTAAAATCTTAAAATTGAACCCCTCCCCCACCAAAAAAAAAAAGTAAAGAAATAAAATAATACATGTAATCACTAGATAAGCTGTGTTTGTGAAACACAAATGCCCCCGGTGGCACCAAAGTCCAAAAGTTATTCTTAGCGTGACGGTCATTGTCAAAGTCAAATGGTCATTGACCATGGTGTCATTTGAAAAGACTTCATTAGTTAAGTACGCATGTCAAATATGAAGTCTCTATCCCTCACGGTTCAAAAGTTATAGCCAAGGTTAAAGTAAACAACAAACAGACAGGACAAAAACAAAATGCCCCCATCTATCGATCCGGGGGCATAAAATTAGACAACTGCAAAAACATCCCATCTAATGTATGGTAATCTAATTCAAACTTCCTAAGGATACAAGTTCATAGTTTCTAAACGAGAGGTGATGAAGTTGCAGAGATGGCTACAGATGTGAGCCAATAACTTTTCAAACTCTACAGTAGGTCTGGGCATACCAAAGTTCTGACTTTCAAGTCCACGCACCGTCTCCTCTACCTTACGTAATTCCTGAATTAATGACTGGTAACAATTTCTTAATGTCTGCCAAAATGAAAATCTGAGACATATCATAAACAGTACCCTAAAGTCTTTCAAAATAAAAAACTATTACATATCAACATTCCATGATGAGTCTTCTGTTACACATAAGATAAAAATGGCCCTACATTTTCAGCAAAGCAGAAGCCATAGTCCCTATCTCTTTGATAGCCTTCCCATTTACGCACTGTAAAATAAGACAGACAGACAATCTGACCATATAATACTTTATTTATAGCCTTCTCAGGGAGGCACTGTAAAATAAGACAGACAGACAGACAATCCGATCATATAACACTCTATCTATAGCCTTCTCAGCTGGGCACTGTAAGATAAGGCAGACAAACTGATTCTTATAACACTATATCTACGTTGTATAGCCATCCCAGCTTCTTCTTCTTCATCTTCTTCCAATACGAAGTGTACTCAAACGTTAAGCTTTATACTTCATGCTTGGCACTGTGAAAAAAGACAGACAGACTATCTGATCATATAATACTCTATTTATAGCCCTCTCAGCTAGGCACTGTAAAATAAGACAGACTAACTGATTCATATAACACTATATTCACATTGTATAGCCTTCCCAGCTTGGCACTGTGAAATAAGACAGAGAGACAGACAGACAGACAATCTGATTCATATAGACCTATTTCAAAACTACCCACACTTTCTAAAGTAATAGAAAAACATGTTACAACTTCAGTTTTTCTTATCTTAATCAAAATAATCTTATTTATTAGGACCAATCTGGTTTTATAAATAAACACTCATGTAAATCAGCCTTCACAAAGTTAACTGAAACATGGCTCCAACAAATGAATGTTGGAAATTTTACAGGTGTTATTTAGATTTTTCTGAAGTTTTTGACTTGCTAAATCATGAAATTCTGCTAGCTAAGCTTCATTGTTACAACTTTCACAAAGATGCTATCATACGTAAATAGCAGAACATAGCAAGTTGTCATAGGTAATAAGATATCAGATAAAAAATCAATCACAAGAGGTGTACTACAAGGTTCAGTTCTCAGCCCACTGCTGTTTCTTATTTGTATTAATGATATGCCAATGACTGCTCATACATCTGAAATTGACTTACTTGCTGATGACACAACTATTCACAAGTCAGGTCTATAAAATAAAACTATTGAATGTCACTTAGAAAATGATTTAAAAGAGATAAAATTATGGTGTGATAAAAATGATATGTTTATTAATGTAGATAAACCTAAAGCCATGCTCATAACAACTGCACAAAGATATACACGTCTCTCCAAAAATGAAATAAGTCCTAGTGTTAATGGTATTAAAACTGAAAACATTCAAATTCATAAATCATTAGGTATTGCGGTTGACAGATTTCTACATTGGGATGCCCATGTAAAAAACCTGTTTAAATGTATCTATTCCAAAATAACTTTACTTTCAAGAATAAAGAAATATCTCCCAAACAAACAAAAGCCCTTTATTATAATGCCTACATTCTTCCTTTATTCAATTATTATCGACTAAACTTGGAAAAAAAGGCTGCAAAAATAATCATTGGAAATGATATACCAAGCAAAAAGTTGTTCCAAGATTTAAACTAGTTAGAGTTTACCAACAGATTGGAATTTCAAAAAGGTGTACTCATTTTCAAAATTCTAAGTGAAATGACCCCTGGTTATCTACAGGAACTTTTCCAAACCCAAGTTAACTTATCAACTTATTGTCTAAGATCTAAAGATTCAAGGAATTTATTATTGCCAAATGTAAAACTTGAAAAATTCAAAAAATCATTACAACTCTCAGGGGTTGGAATATGGAATAACTTGCCAAAAGAAATATAAAACAGGGACAATAATATATAAATATTCAGAGAAAAATGTTTTACTTTCCTTAAAAATTCTCAGATGTCTAACTCTTCGTAAAATCTCAGATATACATGCATGCTATTGATAAAGACTCTTCATTCTCTACACAATTATATGTACATGAGTAAAATAAGTTAGTTTTGTTCCTATTCTTTTCTATATCTTACATTGTATGCTTGAAGGCCTCAAGGGAGACTAGTTTTTTTATACTAATTGAGCTACCTTCTTTAAATACAGAATTCATTATTATTATATAACACTCTATTTCATAGCTAGGCACTGAAAAATAAGACAGAAAGACTGGCGAATTGATTTGTATAACATTTCTATCTATAGCATTCCTAGGCAATGTGAAATAAAACAAACAGACAAACAGATTCATATAACACTCTATATATAGCCTTCCCAGCTAGACACTGTAAAATAAGACAGACAGACAGACAGACTGATTCATATAACACTCTATCTACAGCCTTCCCAGCTAAGCAATGTGAAAAAAGACAGACAGACAGACAAACTGATTCATATAACACTCTGTATGTAGCCTTCCCAGCTAGGCACTGTAAAATAAGACAGACAGACAGACTGATTCATATAACACTTTATCTTTGAAGGCTTTGAAAGAATATAACTGACATAGCTTTACAATCTATGACTTCTTACATCTTTTGAGCGAGTGAATAATCCTCGTTGTTCAAAAAAGCCTAATGATGAATATGTCTTCTCTGATACTGCTAGCTGTGACAGTGAATGTATAAAGAGAGCCCATGATGACCCAAACACAGTTTTCTGGCCTTCCTTCTTCTTATCCTGAATTATAAGAAAATGAAAAGATAAAATCTGATTTATTTATTCATTTATATATCTTGATCATGATCCAGTTCAATTTACAAATCTCTGATCCCATCATCGTAATATCTACGTTAACAAAAATAATTAACGAAGCTTATCTATTTAGAATAAGTTGGCCACATAAGATTGCTAAACAATCTAGACAGCACTTGAAATATAGGATTTTAACAATAATACACAATGTCAATAAGAATAACAAGTCAATGATTTCATATTTACAAACCTTGATTAATCCAGGAAAATAATATACAGGATAGCAAATTGCAGTACACACAAAATATTTATTATGAATAAATCATTTCAATACGGCAACAGTTGCTGATCCTAAGGTGCATCGCAGAGAGGCATTGAAAAAAAACCCACAAATCTTTCAAATCAAATATATATAATATTTACATCATTTTGTGAAAATTGTTGATCAGAAACCTACCAAAAGCTTGGATGACCTCCCTATATAGACATCCTGTGCTACCAGTAAGCAAATTACTCATTCCAAGAACATTGGATAACCTCCCTATATAGACATCCTGTGCTACCAGTAAGTAAATTACTAATTCCCAGAACACTGGATTTATAACTATATTAAAGACTTACTTAAGAATTTACTTATCATTGGATCTATTACCATATCACACTTTACTTACTTAACATGGAATCTAAAACCATATCAAGGACACTTTACTCACTTAACATGGGATCTATAACCATACTAAGGACATTTTACTTACTTAACATTGGATCTTTTGCCATACCAGTATTACATTGTATTAAAAGACACTTTACTAACTAAACATGAAATCTATAACCATATTAAGGACACCTTACTTACCATGGGATCTATAACCATATTAAGGACACCGCTTACTTACCATGGGATCTATAACCATATTAAGGACACTGCTTACTTACCATGGGATCTATAACCATACTAAGGACACTGCTTACTTACCATGCGATCTATAACCATATTAAGGACACTGCTTACTTACCATGCGATCTATAACAATATTAAGGACACTGCTTACTTACCATGGGATCTATAACCATACTAAGGACACTTTACTTACTAAACATTAAATCTATAATCATATTTAGCTTTTTTAACTTAGGATCTTTACCATATAAAGGGCACTTCATTCACTATACATTAAATTCATCACCCTAGTAAGGACACTTTTCTTAACATGGGATCTATAGTCATATTAAGGATATTTTTCTTATTTCACATTTGATCTATAACCACATCACTGACACATTACTTACGGCTAAATCTTTTGCTTTATCAAACGCAAACTGACTAAGAAGTTTGAAATATTCCTCCAGGAAACTCTCTTCATTTGGGCCAAGAGGAGAGAGGAGCTGTATACTGGTAGATGCCATGCTTACGGCTATAAGGAATTCTTCATACCCTGTACCAAGACAAAAAGTACAAATCTTAAAATTAGGAGGAAGATTTTAAGATCTTTGAAAATTAAAGTATTATTATGAAATTATACAGGTCAAAGGTCATGAATGATGTCACCTAGTCCAAAAAATTTAATCCAGTATAAAGCTCTTACAATAAGGAATAGATTTGAAATATCAAGATCCTATTACTAATTGTTGAAACGAGAAAAACAAAAGTGTGAATGCCATTAAAAAAGTGACAATGTGATCCGTGTATCTCTTGTTGCTTTGCAGGTGACACAAGTGAAACAAGATTTAGATTTAAAAGTACAAATAATTACAGTAACAGTATAACCCAGTTATATTGAAATTAAATGGACCTTACTGTAATAAATGCATAATTCAATGATTTAGGGTTCCAAATCATTTGAAAATAATGAATCATTTCTGCATGGAATTGCTTTGACTTCAGTAAATGTGGATTTTCATCATCTCTGAGTGCAACAATAGGATTGTAATTTATACCTCACATACACAAAGCAATCATATTAACCTATATATCTACTTCAGACCTACAAAAACACTGATCCATTCTTCCATATGATATAGCAAAAATATCATTAATTTGACTCTATTATGACATCATTTCAGATCAGACAATTGATTATGACATCAGATTATTACAAATGAATGTCTGTTAAACACAGTTTTCTTGATAGGAAGAATTGGCATTTTCAATAAGTATCTGAAGATCACAGTAAACTCAGACATACACACTGACATAATGCAAACCAAAATCTAAAATATGGAATCCAGTGTAGATCAATCTATGCATGAGTGAAATATATAAAATGAAAAAAGATCAATTGTTTTCTTTATATCAATTATTTTTACCAAAGATCACCCATTCTGATATCATTATTGATTAGTCATTATAACCCAACCTTTAATTAATACATTAGTGGATCAATTTTGTAGCACGATTTCCAAACCCCTCTCCATGCAAAAGACATATGAGAAAGAAGTTGGGGAAAGGATACACTACTTCTACACCTACATCTACATCTACGTGGTCTGACAATCCATCACTCGTGATGACTATTTGTCGGTACAGCGTGAACAGACTGCTATTTTAAAAAGTGCAGAAGAATATATAAACACGTGCAAATAAAAACAATTGTGTACTAAAGAATTTGAATGACATAAGTTGTGTGACTTAAAATTTGAACCAAGGTCCAAGGAGGTTGCCACTACAACTGAGTGTGGCAAGGCATTCAATAGTGTGACTGTCTGTCACACTAACTCTGAAATAATCTGTATGTGTGCTGTAAGTCTGATAGTATAGTGGATTAGATTTACGAGTATAAACCTTTTCACGATAACTGCGATCTTACAATCTGTGTATGCACAATAGCCCTTTCATGAGGTTAGCTACAAATCTGAAAGAAAAGTGATATCCTACATTGCTGAGCAATGTTCAATACGTTCAAATTTTGTAGCTAACCTCCCGGAAGGGCTATTGTGCATATACAAATTGTAAGAGCGCAGAAAAGGTCTATTGGTAATTTAGTCCGAGATTCTATGTCCTTCTCCCACCTTTGATATCTGCGGTTTGTGGGAGAGGGTCAGAGGGGACAACATACCTTTCGCATCCCAACAACAAAAAAGGATGTGTACCAGTTCTCCTTCTTTCCACGTACCATCAGGGATTGGCACAGACTTCCATCAGCAATGACATCAGCATGTTCCTTTGTTGATTACCCCACTGCAATGGGCAACATACCAACTGCCCACTTCAGCTTAGGGTGAGGATCAAGGATTTTAACTTTTTAACTGCATATCATAATGCCCTGTGAAGTTTTTATCTTGACTGCCACATGAAGTATAATGCTCAACTTTTGAGTACACTTCATATTGGAAGAAGAAGAAGAAAATTGGAATTTCAGCGATACCAGCCAGTATCGGGATGTACAAGCCTTTGGTGACAAATAAGTGTTTGCACAGCCAATTTGCAACCTGTAATCCAATAAATGAGCATTTAACTTACTCCATCATAGCAATATCTTTTCCAAATAAGGTCTATAACCTCTGCTAGCTGCCTTTTCATCTGCAAACACGACAATATTCTCACTTATCCATTTGTGTTATAATACAGTATGACATCAGATCTCGCAGAATGCGATTCACAGTCATGACACTTCAGCAGCTGACACATTTTCGTAAAGATAAACACGAAGCAACCTCGTCACAAATGCAAAGTCGCGTTCGGTGAGATCTGACGTCATACTCTTATACACAAATGACGAAATGGAGAATCTTGTTGTGTTTTCATAATAAAACGGCAGCTAGTAGTTATAGGTCTTATTTGGAAAAGATATTGCTATGATTGAGTAAGTTAAATGTTCATTTATTGGATTATAGGTTGCAAGTTCGCTGGGCTGAACCGTTTATTTGTCACCAGAGGCTTGCATGTACATCCCGACACCGGCTGGTATCACTGAAAATCCAACTTTTGATGAAAAAAGTCTCTCTGACCCTCTTCCACAAACTGCATATATCAAAAGTGAGAGAAGGACTCGGACTATTGGAAATTGTTTGTGGGGCTGAATGCAGGTTTGGATTTATGGCTACACAGTTTAGCTTTCCATCCAAAACTCAATGTAGACTATTCACAGGCTTGAGCACTCTGTTTCAAAGAAATTAGTTCGATCCCACAGCTGTCTTAGTGTCTAGTCTCAGATTCGACGAATACGGCTGAGCGTAGCTTCAGTATTTCGCCTTTCCTCACACTTGTTTACTATTTGGTCATTTCGTTATGTGTGGGGAGGGGCTTCTGATAAGTTCCTTCCCATACGGTCCTGTAGCGCAGGCTGATTGTGATACACAATCAAACTATTCTCTATTATATACATGGAATAAACTTCAAAATCTATGTAAATCTAGTTAACAATGAATAATTTTGTATGAATCTAACTAAAATTATCCATTGTAGTCTGATTTTTAGGCGATTGTAATCGAAAGCGGTTTGAAAACTTACCGCGATTTTAGAGAAATTGGGAGCAGGGTGAAAATTTTTAAATTTTTGGATAATAGGCTACCATCTTAAAAAGATTCTTTGTAGAAAAAAATGTAGTAGATCTATTAAAATTCTATAAGAAGATCTACAATTTCGTGGCGTTGTTTTCTAAATGTCATACCAAAAAGTGCGATTGTGTATCACAATCGGCTTGCACCACAGGACCGTATGGGAAGGAACTGAAGCCTTCCCCACACATAACGAAAAGACCAAATAGTAAACAAGTGTGGGGAAAGGCGAAATACTGAACTTCTGAAGCTAGGCTGAGTGGTGTCGAGACTCTGTCACTATTTTTGTTATAACAAAATAAGTACCGTTGCTGTCCTATATTCACATGGGAAGCAGACTTGACAATCATTTGCCACAATATAAGAATTTAAGTTTCCAGCAACTAGCAGTAGGCTGTCTGTCAGTTCTAATTTCTCTACTTTCACTTTAATCGCAAGGAAAGAAGGACAACTCTGTAGAGTCTTCTGGACAATCGCTGTGGCGCGACATTCGTTTTATAAAAGTTTAAGAAAAGCTTGATAACGAGTTCAAGATTTACCCAGCAGAGTTTTGCCATTTTTGCATAGTTTTATGTGATTTTTTTTAATTTTTTGTTAAAGACAGTTTATAATTATCATGAAGTATAACACTCAACTTTTGAGTACACTTCGGAAGAAGAAGATAATTAATTGTTAATTTAGTTCATCCGTGACCGTGTAACCAGAGAAATATACACATGTCTCTGGTGTATATCTTATCTTTAACTTTAATCTTTTGATTAATTTTAATATTTTAACTTATTTTATATTTTATTTAGAAATTGGAATGCAACATTAATTTATAGGGTTTTTTCTAGGTTTAAAGGAGGGTGGGGAGGGCACTATTTGTGCGTGTGTGTAGGTGTGTGTGTGTGTGTGTGTTTCTTCAGAACTATAAAGGGAAGGAATTTGGTGTTCCTAAACATTTTCGTAAAGAACTTACTGTTTTCGACATCCAAACATAGTTTCAAAGGGTCAAAGACCGGTTGTGCCGGAATCAGTAACAAGATATGAAGTATATCTGTTTTGTATAGCCTTCAACACACGAGAAATTGAATCTGTAGCCCTTGGAATAATGGAATAATTGCATTTTGTCACAATCTAAATAGAAGAATATCGCAATGCTAACTTCCATGTGCTTTTTTGCATGCTAGGTGACTAATATCAAGGACTTTTATAAGTCCTTGCTAATATTCATATGTTTACAAGTGCTGCTCGGCACTGCATATGAAGACTGAAGGTCGTACAGTAAACTGTTTGATTGATTCTTATTTTACGTCACTCTTATATTGCCCTTACACATGTATACAGTCACGACTTCTTCCAGACGCATTGCACAGAAATTTCCATCCGACCCATCTAAGGCATGGGGGATATTTTTTACTTGCAACGTCCACCGTGACACGTGACCTCGCCGGGATTTTACTGTCCCACCCAAAGGACAAGGCACCGTCGCCGAATCATCAGTAGGGCACGGACGCAGGACCACTCGGTCACGAGCCGAGCACCTCATCCACTGAGCTACGCCTGCTCACACCATCTCATCCACTGAGCTACGCCTGCTCACACCATCTCATCCACTGAGCTACGCCTGCTCACACCATCTCATCCACTGAGTTACGCCTGCTTACACTGAGCTGCGCTTGCTTACACCATCTCATGCACTGAACTACATCTGCTCACACCATTTCCTCCAGTGATCTACGCCTGCTTACACCATCTCATCCATTGAGCTAAGCCTGCTCACATCATCTCATCCACTGAACCACACCTGCTCGTACCATCTCACCCACTTAACTACACCTGCTCACACCATCTCCTTCCATAAGCTAGGCCTGCCTACACCATCTTATCCACTGAGCTATGCCTGCTCATATCATCTCATCCACTGAGCTATGCATGCTCACACCATCTCCTCCACTGACCTACGCCTGCTTAGACCATCTGATCCACTGACCTACCTCTGTTTACACCATCTCTTCCACAGTTCTATGTCTGCTCACACCATCTCATCCACTGAGCTACGCCTGCTCACACCATGTAGAGTCATCCACTGAACTACACCTGCTCACACCATCTCCTCCAATTATCTACGCCTGCTTACACCATCTCATCCACTGAACTATGCCTGCTTATATCATTCCTTCCACTGAGCTACATCTGCTTACACCATCTCATCCACTGAACTATACCTGCTCACACCATCTCATCTGCTGAGCTACATCTGCTTACACCATCTCATCCACTGAGCTATGCCTGCTTATACCATATTATCCACTGAGCTATGCCTGCTCATACCATCTCATCTACTGAGCTATGCATGCTCACACCATCTCCTCCACTGAGCTACGTCTGCTCACACCATCTCATCCACTGAGCTTCGCCTGCTCACACCATCTCATACTATGAGCTATGAATGCTCATGCCATCTCCTCCACTGAGCTACGCCTGCTGGATTCGAACCCGGTACTCTCTGCACCACCAAGTTAGCTAACTGAATGCTTTCTCTCGGGTTTTTTTTCGGGGGGGGGGGGTTGGGGGGTACCGCCCCCCCCCCCTCTAAATCCCCCACTGATGTATGTCATTTACGTAGTATGCATTACTATCTGCTTCTTTCAAACCTCCTCAATATATCGCTACCAGGAAAAGTACGCCATGTTTACTGCTCAAAGTGAAATGTAGGTTTACAATGATTCAACTAGTAATCATCAAAATAAATCACAAAGAGCAGCAGCATCATTTATAGCATCATGACCCGTAGTAGCATCATTTATAGCACCTTCATGACCTGCAGTTTACTACAAGATACCTGGTAGGGACAAGATAGAGTAGAAGGCACTTCCTGTAGATCGCTACACATCGTGAACTATGTACAATTCTCACTAAATGATACCTGGTAGTGACAAGATAGAGTAGAAGACACTACCTGTAGATCGCTACACATCGTGTAGTATGTCCAATTCTCACTAAATGATACCTGGCAGTGACAGGATAGGGTGAAAGACTTACTTCCTGTAGATCGCTTCACATCGTGAACTATGTACAATTCTCACTAAATGATACCTGGTAGTGACAAGATAGAGTAGAAGGCACTTCCTGTAGATCGCTACACATCGTGAAGTATGTACAATTCTCACTAAATGATACCTGGTAGTGACAAGATAGAGCAGAAGACTTACTTCCTGTAGATCGCTACACATCGTGAAGTATGTACAATTCTCATGAAAATGAAATCCAGAGTATTCACGCCCAAAGCGCCCAGATGTACACAGTGAGCTGTAATGACGGGCGATTTCGTTCCAGAACCAAATTTAGTAAAACTTTAAATTTTCCTGTCAAAAATTGTTGCAAAGTGGGGTTATACGTCTAAATGGCTTGCCGCACATTTTGGCCTCTCTGTCGGATTGGTTGCACACTAAACAATAAAACTTTTATTTCATTATCTGAACTACATTTCTTATGGTCTAATCTTAAAGTTTTATCAATTTGAGCAACCACATCTCATAAAACAACTAGAGCTGTACCAACGGGACAGATACCCCCCCCCCCCCCCGCAAAAACCAAATCCCCCCCCCCCCCCCCCCCACCCCGCAATAACAAAGTGGAGACAGGCAATAATTCATCCCTTTATGACAACCCATGAGGCATCCATAGAGCAGGTATAATAATCCTAGGTGCTATTTACTATCATAGAGGTCAAAGTCAAGGTCACAGTGACCTAGTTTTGGTACATGACACATCCCCTTCCCATGATGCATCCACATGTAAGGTATGATAAACCTAGGTGCTATGGTTCAAAAGTTATGCTCCGGACATGAAGTGGCCCAGGTTTTACTATCAAAGAGGTCCAAAGCCAAGGTCAAGGTCACAGTGACCTAATTTTGGTATCTGACACATCCCCTTCCCATGATGCATCCATATACTAGGTTTGACCATCCTTAGTCCTAAGGTACAAAAGTTATGCAGCGGACATGAATCGAGACTGACGGACATGGTGATTCCTATATACCCCCTAAACCTCTTTTGTGGAGGGTATAATAACCTTTTGACCTTATAAGTTTCCCACACTAAGAGAACAATAACTTCTTGACCTTGTAAGATACACACATCTAAATAACAAGAACCTTTTGACCCTTTATGCTAGACAACAATAACATTTTGACCCTCTACACTACACACAAACAATACAGAGTGATACATAATAAGATATCAATTTGAATATTTTATTTCTCATTTGTAACAATATATACATGTATATATATATATATATACAATGTCTATAAAACATAAATAACAATAACAAGGAGTTAATAAACTGTGATTTTGAATAGAAAATAAGATATAAAATTATTGCTTTTATACAACATTCATTTCATAATTATCAATATACAAAAATATAAATAATATGTAACAATATATGCAATCTCACTTTGATGACAATTTATTTTCAGGTGCATCACAAATTTTCACCTGCATACATAACTAAGTCACATGAATAAGAACTTTAATAATTAATGTCAGCCCAAATACTCTGAGGCCAATTTTATCTCAAACCATATCTACTCACCAAAACAGTAAAGAATGTTGTTTGCTGCATTGACTGTTTAGAATGTGTTGCAACTCAATCATACAGCAGGATCGAATGCAGCCAGGCATCACTGCACAATATTCATAGTATCAATCATACAGCAGGACCTGAATGCAGCCAGGCATACTGCACAATATTCATAGTATCAATCATACAGCAGGATCGAATGCAGCCAGGCATCACTGCACAATATTCATAGTATCAATCATACAGCAGGACCTGAATGCAGCCAGGCATCACTGCACAATATTCATAGTATCAATCATACAGCAGGACCTAAATGCTGCCTGGCATCACTGCACAATATTCATAGTATCAATCATACAGCAGGACCTAAATGCTGCCTGGCATCACTGCACAATATTCATAATATCAATCATACAGCAGGACCTGAATGCAGCCAGGCATCACTGTACAATATTCATAGTATCAATCATACAGCAGGACCTGAATGCAGCCAGGCATCACTGCACAATATTCATAGTATCAATCATACAGCAGGACCTGAATGCCAGCCAGGCATACTGCACAATATTCATAGTATCAATCATACAGCAGGACCTGAATGCCAGCCAGGCATACTGCACAATATTCATAGTATCAATCATACAGCAGGACCTGAATGCCAGCCAGGCATCACTGCACAATATTCATAGTATCAATCATACAGCAGGACCTGAATGCAGCCAGGCATACTGCACAATATTCATAGTATCAATCATACAGC
This sequence comes from Pteria penguin, assembly GCA_035048485.1. Lineage (NCBI taxonomy): Eukaryota > Metazoa > Mollusca > Bivalvia > Pterioida > Pteriidae > Pteria > Pteria penguin. Next base: position 1,329,116 of record CM068586.1, on the reverse strand, counting down.
AGGACCTGAATGCAGCCAGGCATCACTGCACAATATTCATAATATCAATCATACAGCAGGACCTGAATGCAGCCAGGCATCACTGCACAATATTCATAGTATCAATCATATAGCAGGACCTGAATGCAGCCAGGCATCACTGCACAATATTCATAGTATCAATCATACAGCAGGACCTGAATGCTGCCAGGCATCACTGCACAATATTCATAGTATCAATCATACAGCAGGACCTGAATGCAGCCAGGCATACTGCACAATATTCATAGTATCAATCAAACAGCAGGACCTGAGTGCAGCCAGGCATCACTGCACAATATTCATAGTATCAATCATACAGCAGGACCTGAATGCAGCCAGGCATACTGCACAATATTCATAGTATCAATCATACAGCAGGACCTGAATGCAGCCAGGCATCACTGCACAATATTCATAGTATCAATCATACAGCAGGACCTGAATGCAGCCAGGCATCACTGCACAATATTCATAGTATCAATCATACAGCAGGACCTGAATGCAGCCAGGCATTACTGCACAATATTCATAGTATCAATCATACAGCAGGACCTGAACGCAGCCTGGCATACTGCACAATATTCATAGTATCAATCATACAGCAGGACCTGAATGCAGCCAGGCATTACTGCACAATATTCATAGTATCAATCATACAGCAGGACCTGAATGCAGCCAGGCATCACTGCACAATATTCACAGTATCAATCATACAGCAGGACCTGAATGCAGCCAGGCATCACTGCACAATATTCATAGTATCAATCAAACAGCAGGACCTGAATGCAGCCTGGCATACTGCACAATATTCATAGTATCAATCATACAGCAGGACCTGAATGCAGCCAGGCATCACTGCACAATATTCACAGTATCATTTAATCTTTAAAAGAGATAAGAGGCTATCGAATGTGCATTTTCTGTCCACTCGGCCAGTGATGTAAACCATTTAACAGGTACTTTACACTGCATATGAACGTCTTTATTATTACTGGCATTCAATAAAGGAAATTTCTAAGAAAATACATGTAGTAAGATCTGTTAAATCACATACTCTCTAAATCACATACTCTCTAAATCACTCAGTGAGATTACATTATAAATATTATCTATAAAGGGAAATCTTTACATTAAATTTAGTAACATAAATATAATCATGTATAAATGTAAAAATACATAAAATTGATTGCATAGCATTTATGAATTTCCTTGGCACTTGACAAATCAGGTATGTTCATTGAAGCAAATGCTGATTGCTAATATATCAAAAACTGTACCACAGCATAATCAAAGACTAACAATAACCACAGAGTAATAATAATCAGAGACTAACAATAACCACAGAGTAATAATAATCAAAGACTAATAACCGTCATATCTATCTAACGTTTGATAACAAGATAAACATTTATATTTTAAAAGATAAGATACAACATTCATATAAACATTGTATCAAGTGAAATATCTTCTGTAAATGTGTGAAAATGGCATTATATTTCGCTACATTGCTATGTTAAGAAAATGCAATAGTTTTACTAATATCAAATACTGGCATATTCAGACAGTGGATTCCATTTACAATAAATTGCTTGGAAAGTAAACATTTGAAATATAAGGGTTCAACAGGAACTTGTGATTTACTTTCATATTGCATATTTTCTATAGTTACATGGAAGTAGGGAGAGTTCACCCACCTCATAACAAAGTGGTCAAATCAAGGACAATGGCTAAATCATCACACCCATCTGGCAACAAAGTGGTCAAACCAGGGACAGTGGCTTAACCTCCACACCGATTGCTTAAATCAAATTATATGAAAAAAAGTCGAAAATTGCATCTAATGTTGTGGTCATATGATACAGGACACAGTTATACAAAAATACACAAAATAACTACCATCATTTGACTGCAATATAAACAGTATTAAGAATAATAATAACAGGATATGTATAACAATCTATATTATCATCTCATGGGTCATAAACTGGGACTATGACAGGCCTGCTTCACCATATTTTAAACACCCCCTCCACTTTTGAGTTCCTCTGATCATACCTTTATTGTCATTTTAACTGAATTCACCAACATCTAGAGGCACAAACTTAAGAGGAAGTGAATTAGTGTACATTGTTTAATTATGTGAAACAAAAGACTACCTACATCAACTATAGAAAGCTTTATGTGTCTCCCCTGAGTTGCTGATAATTTGATGAACTAATACTATTGTCAGATTATCACAATGAGTTGATTTCTGGATCACCTGTCATTACAATTCAAACACCTAATAACATCTACATCACTATATGACATACAGTTAAGGATTACGGATGTTACTAGTGCTGTGGGATGACTGTATTCAGGGATCTCTCCCTATACACTATCCACAGTAAGAGCCAGACACATCATTATACACCAGTGTATTATCACATGGATGACTGTATTCAGGGATCTCTCCCATGCACTATCCACAGTAAGAGCCAGACACATCATTATACACCAGTGTATTATCACATGGATGACTGTATTCAGGGATCTCTCCCTATACACTATCCACAGTAAGAGCCAGACACATCATTATACACCAGTGTATTATCACATGGATGACTGTATTCAGGGATCTCTCCCATGCACTATCCACAGTAAGAGCCAGACACATCATTATACACCAGTGTATTATCACATGGATGACTGTATCCAGGGATCTCTCCCATGCACTATCCACAGTAAGAGCCAGACACATCATTATACACCAGTGTATTATCACATGGATGACTGTATTCAGGGATCTCTCCCTATACACTATCCACAGTAAGAGCCAGACACATCATTATACACCAGTGTATTATCACATGAATGACTGTATTCAGGGATCTCTCCCATGCACTATCCACAGTAAGAGCCAGACACATCATTATACACCAGTGTATTATCACATGGATGACTGTATTCAGGGATCTCTCCCTATACACTATCCACAGTAAGAGCCAGACACATCATTATACACCAGTGTATTATCACATGGATGACTGTATTCAGGGATCTCTCCCATGCACTATCCATAGTAAGAGCCAGACTCTGTTGTCTTATCATTTGGAGTCCATATTGCAATTTTTCCATCATTGCTACCTGCACCACTCATGATGTAGCGACCTTCAGCATTACAGAGGGATCGTACAGCATCATCATGAGCTTTTAATACCTTTACACCTTTCCTGGTATCTGCATTTATCACATAAATCCTTCCATCTTTTGATCCAACCCATACCTGTAAAACAGCAGAAAAAAAATCATTTACCACAATTTTCTTCCATACTTTTAATATGTAGACTGGAAAGCTATGTAAAGTGTCTACAGACTTACTGCAGGGTTCTACGCTCTCTCTCTCTCTCTCTCTCTCTTTTCAGATTGTTGTAGTTTCAGCAACAGGTAAGCTGTAGTTTTTATTACCATATACGTTTGTTTTCTCCTTGTTTAACATCATGCCAAGATGATTTCATCTACAAGTTACAGCATCTGCTTGATATATTGTATAGAAATTTAGACCTATGTGGCAGACATTGTCATAATTTACCTGACAACATCTATGTAAAACAGAACTCCTGGTTTTACTATTCAGCAAAAAACAACGAGCCATCAGAAGACTCAAATCTGGGACAAACAAGCACATTGTGCACTATGTAAAGAAGATTACACTGTTATTTTTACCCTATACTCCTGTGTCACAAGATCACTGATGCCCCTGCAATCAAGCTCGATCACTGCCTCAGTTTCCTTGGGATTATCCTTCTTCCAAATCAACACCCTCCCTTCTCGACGACATCCAGCCCAAATCTGTAAATAATGTACAAATACACCAACAAGTTCTTTTTATCTTCTTCAATTACCTATAGTGAATACTAGATTGCTTGAAAAGACAGTTTGTTGAACTGTTGAATGACAGTCACTGACTGTCTGTGGGGCTGTTGAATGACAGTCACTAACTGTCTGTAGGGCTGTTGAATGACAGGCACTGACTGTAGGGCTGTTGAATGACAGTCACTGACTGTCTGTAGGGCTGTTGAATGACAGTCACTTACTGTCTGTAGGGCTGTTGAATGATAACTTTTCACATAGTATCCTTTCTAGCTCATTCTCTGAACATACCATTTTTTTTGTTTCTATTCAATTTTAACCCAGCAATTTCATTGGATGTTTTCTCTTTAAATCTAATGTAGACTAGTGTTAGTTATAGCCCTAGCCTCTTCACAATAAATATAGATACAGTATTAAGAGAATCAGAGGATACACGGACAGATTCATATAAAATGTCACAATAAACACTTGCAAGATACTATGTCCTAAGGAGCTTACAAATAAAGTTAAGACTTCACAATAAGTACTTGTACAATGCTATAGCCTCTAAGCATATACACAGACAGACTGACATCACAATGAGTACTAGTACAGTGCTATAGTCCCTCAGTAGATACACAGACAGACTGACATAATACGTCATAATTAGTACTAGTACAGTGCTATAGCCCCTCAGTAGATACAAAGACAGACTGACATAAAACATCACAATGAGTACTAGTGCAGTGCTATAGCCCCTCAGTAGATACACAGACAGATTGACATAAGACATCACAATGAGTACTAGTACAGTGCTATAGCCCCTCAGCAGATACACAGACAGACTGACATAAGACATCACAATGAGTACTAGTACAGTGCTATAGCCCCTCAGCAGATACACAGACAGACTGAGATAAGACATCACAATGAGTACTAGTACAGTGCTATAGCCCCTCAGTAGATACACAGACAGACTGACATAAGACATCACAATGAGTACTAGTACAGTGCTTTAGCCCCTCAGTAGATACACAGACAGACTGACATAAGACATCACAATGAGTAATAGTACAGTGCTATAGCCCCTCAGCAGATACACAGACAGACTGACATAAGACATCACAATGAGTACTAGTACAGTGCTATAGTCCCTCAGTAGATACACAGACAGACTGACATAAAACACCACAATGAGTATTAGTACAGTGCTATAGTCCCTACGCAGATACACAGACAGACTGAGATAAGGCATCACAATGAGTACTAGTACAGTGCTATAGCCCCTCAGTAGATACACAGACAGACTGACATAACACATCACAATGAGTACTAGTACAGTGCTATAGCCCCTCAGTAGATACACAAACAGACTGACATAAGACATCACAATGAGTACTAGTACAGTGCTATAGCCCCTCAGCAGATAAACAGACAGACTGAGATAAGACATCACAACGAGTACTAGTACAGTGCTATAGCCCCTCAGTAGATACACAGACAGACTGACATAAGACATCATAATGAGTACTAGTACAGTGCTATAGTCCCTCAGTAGATACACAGACAGACTGACATAAAACACCACAATGAGTATTAGTACAGTGCTATAGTCCCTACGCAGATACACAGACAGACTGAGATAAGGCATCACAATGAGTACTAGTACAGTGCTATAGCCCCTCAGTAGATACACAGACAGACTGACATAAAACATCACAATGAGTACTGGTACAATGTTATAGTCCCTCAGCAGATACACAGACAGACTGATAGAAGACATCACAATGAGTACTAGTACAGTGCTTTAGCCCCTCAGCAGATAGACAGACTGAGATGAAACATCACAATGAGTACTAAGTAGTTAAAGAATGAATCTAATCTTTTTTGTTGGACGGAGGTATAGGATGAAAGAAAACGATGGAAAACTGCATGTAGCTCATGATGCATAAGTTTTCGGGGGTTTTTTTTGTGGTATACCTTTATCCAACGAAAAAGAGATTAGATTCACTCCCTATCATTGAATTCCTTTCAAACATATTTAATATTCTCAGAAATTTGTAGGCCTATATATATGTTATGTATGAAATATTTCTCAACATCTCTAAATTTCTGCCGCGGTGGAGTGAATATTGACATCACAGTTTATAAAACACTGGAAATTATGTCAGAGAAAAAATTTCATGGATGAGATAAACCACAAATTTTCAAACCACTCAAAATGCGAGTTACATATAAAATTAAATGATAGTGCTATAAACTGTTGAAAGTTCTCTTACCTCATCATTTTCCACTAAAAGGAAGCAGTCGATCTCAACAGGTTTTCCGTATAGTGTTGCTGAACAATATTCATAAGTTTGTAGTATTTTGCCATCAAGATCCACCCTCAGGACAGAATGCCAGGTACCTTTTTTTTGGCAGAATTCATTAAATAGCATAGCATAATCATTTTCCTATAAATTTTATAAATCTGTTTGATAGAGTTATCACTCGTTTGATAAGAGTTATCATTTGTTATTTTACATTTTACCAGGATAATTCAAATATACCTGGGCAGCTGAAGATCAGTGGATGTGGAGGAAACAGGTAGGTACATTGTTGAACCATTTGGTTTTTTGGTGGACCTTTCCACATGACTACCTTGAAACAGCCCTGACATGACAGAGGTGAGAGTCTACAGTGGGTACTAGCGCAGTGCTTTGGCCTACTCCCTACTGCGGCCCCTGAATCCTGACCTGATGTACTGAGAGTCTTCAGTGGGTACTAGCACAGTGCTTTGGCCTACTCCCTACTGTGACCCCTGAACCCTGACCTGACAGACTGAGAGTCTTCAGTGGGTACTAGCACAGGGCTTTGGCCTACTCCCTTCTGCGGCCCCTGAACCCTGACCTGACAGACTGAGAGTCCTCAGTGGGTACTAGCACAGTGTTTTGGCCTACTCCCTTCTGCGGTCCCTGAACCCTGACCTGACCTGACAGACTGAGAGTCTTCATTGGGTACTAGCACAGTGCTTTGGCCTACTCCCTACTGCGGGCCCTGAACCCTGACCTGACAGACTGAGAGTCTACAGTGTGTTCTAGCACAATGCTTTAGCCTTTAAGGTCACTATACCTTTATTTAGGATATTTTTAATTACCTTTGACAAGAACTTTTTACATTATGGAGCAATATCTTATAATATTAATTATTACCTAGCATGTTACTTTATATGTAAATATGAATTTTTAGGAACGTTTAAAGACATAATCTCTTATCACTCTTATCATGAACATTTATAAACATACCAGTAATATCAGCATAAATTTTCAAGAATGTTTGGTCTTTGTGAAAGGTTTTGTTCCCTATAATATAATAAAAGGGGACATACCACACCATAAATGATTTCCATCAAATTTCAGAGAACGCAAGTCATATATGTCTTTCAGTTTTATTGTGTCATTACATCTGGTTAACTTCTGTACATCCCATTTCATGATAACTCCATCTATACTGGCAGTATAGGCATACCTGTAATAGAACATTGATACTGGTAACAAATATCTGTAATACTGGCATCAGAGAATATCATAGGAATATCTGTAATACTGGAATCATAATATCATAAGCATATCTGTAAAACTAGAGGATCATAGGAAAATCATAGGCATATCTATAATATTGGTATCACAGGCATACCTGTAATAATAATGTACAACTGGTATCACAAGGATATCATATCTGTAATATCTGTATCAAATGCATAGCTGTAATACTTATATCACAGAAAGATCATTGGAATATCTGTAATACCAGTATCATAGGCATATCTGTAATACCAGTATCATAGGCAAATCTGTAATACTGGCATGAAAGGAATATCTGTAATACTGATATCACAGGAATATCTGTAATGTTGATATCAAGAGAATTATCTGTAATACTGGTATCATAGACATTTCTGTAATACTGGTATCACAGGATTATCTGCAGAACTGGTATCACAGGATTATCTGTAATGCTGGTATCACAGGATTATCTGCAATACCGGTATCACAGGATTATCTGCAGTACTGGTATCACAGGATTATCTGCAGTACCGGTATCACAGGATTATCTGCAGTACTGGTATCACAGGATTATCTGCAGTACTGGTATCACAGGATTATCTGCAGTACTGATATCACAGGATTATCTGTAATACCGGTATCACAGGATTATCTGCAGTACTGGTATCACAGGATTATCTGTAATGCTGGTATCACAGGATTATCTGAATGCTGGTATCACAGGATTATCTGTAATACCGGTATCACAGGATTATCTGCAGTACTGGTATCACAGGATTATCTGCAGTACTGGTATCACAGGATTATCTGTAATGTTGGTATCACAGGATTATCTGAATGCTGGTATCACAGGATTATCTGTAATACCGGTATCACAGGGTTATCTGCAGTACTGGTATCACAGGATTATCTGTAATGCTGGTATCACAGGATTATCTGAATGCTGGTATCACAGGATTATCTGTAATACTGGTATCACAGGATTATCTGCAGTATTGGTATCACAGGATTATCTGCAGTACTGGTATCACAGGATTATCTGTAATGCTGGTATCACAGGATTATCTGCAGTACTGGTATCACAGGATTATCTGTAATGCTGGTATCACAGGATTATCTGCAGTACTGGTATCACAGGATTATCTGTAATGTTGGTATCGCAGGATTATCTGAATGCTGGTATCACAGGATTATCTGTAATACCGGTATCACAGGATTATCTGCAGTACTGGTATCTCAGGATTATCTGCAGTACTGGTATCACAGGATTATCTGTAATGCTGGTATCACAGGATTATCTGAATGCTGGTATCACAGGATTATCTGTAATACCGGTATCACAGGATTATCTGCAGTACTGGTATCACAGGATTATCTGTAATGCTGGTATCACAGGATTATCTGAATGGTGGTATCACAGGATTATCTGTAATACCGGTATCACAGGATTATCTGCAGTACTGGTATCACAGGATTATCTGCAGTACTGGTATCACAGGATTATCTGCAGTACTGGTATCACAGGATTATCTGCAGTACTGGTATCACAGGATTATCTGTAATGCTGGTATCACAGGATTATCTGTAATACCGTTATCACAGGATTATCTGCAGTATTGGTATCACAGGATTATCTGTAATGCTGGTATCACAGGATTATCTGCAGTACTGGTATCACAGGATTATCTGTAATGCTGGTATCACAGGATTATCTGCAGTACTGGTATCACAGGATTATCTGTAATGCTGGTATCGCAGGATTATCTGAATGCTGGTATCACAGGATTATCTGCAATACCGGTATCACAGGATTATCTGCAGTACTGGTATCACAGGATTATCTGCAGTACTGGTATCACAGGATTATCTGTAATGCTGGTATCACAGGATTATCTGAATGCTGGTATCACAGGATTATCTGTAATACCGGTATCACAGGATTATCTGCAGTACTGATATCACAGGATTATCTGTAATGCTGGTATCACAGGATTATCTGAATGCTGGTATCACAGGATTATCTGTAATACCGGTATCACAGGATTATCTGCAGTACTGGTATCACAGGATTATCTGCAGTACTGGTATCACAGGATTATCTGCAGTACTGGTATCACAGGATTATCTGTAATGCTGGTATCACAGGATTATTTGCAGTACTGGTATCACAGGATTATCTGTAATGCTGGTATCACAGGATTATCTGCAGTACTGGTATCACAGGATTATCTGTAATGCTGATATCACAGGATTATCTGAATGCTGGTATCACAGGATTATCTGTAATACCGGTATCACAGGATTATCTGCAGTACTGGTATCACAGGAATATCTGTAATGCTGGTATCACAGTATTATCTGATATCACAGGATTATCTGTAATGTTGGTATCTCAGGATTATCTGTAAATCGTGTATCACAGGATTATCTGCAGTACTGGTATCACAGGATTATCTGCAGTACCGGTATCACAGGATTATCTGCAGTACTGGTATCACAGGATTATCTGCAGTACCGGTATCACAGGATTATCTGCAGTACTGGTATCACAGGATTATCTGCAGTACCGGTATCATAAGCTTATCTGTAATTCTTAAAGCAAAGATATATTTGTAATACGGCTACCACAGGAATATCATAAAGATATCTGTAAAACTGTTGGTCAATTTACTCTCAACCTGACTGTACAGACCACTAAACCCATGTGCCTAATTGATTGATTACTGAATCCTGGCTACTCGGTCATGAGAAGAGCACCTCATTCACTTTGATATACCAACTTTGTGTACTTGAAAAATCATATTTATATGAATGTTTCTCTTGTTACCAGCAATGCCCTTATTCATGTCTATCAAGTTTGTTGTTAGTAATGATACCAGTTTTCATACAATTAATAACAAAATTAATGTACTGTGATAAATGTAAAATTTGACAGGGATATTAACACTGCCAAGAACAATAACTCCTTGTGAGAAATAATTTTTATCTTATATCTCTTAGTGAATTCTTTTACGACAAAAATTTCATTCTAATTAGAATGTCATGTTCTCATATTCTACACCTCCAATTTTATCAAGGCTAAAGCCCTATTCAAAGAGACTTGGGCTAGAATTAAAAGATTATAGCTCCAAAGTGTCAAGTAATGGTGAGTTTTGGTTACAACCAAATCATTCTTTATCTAGAAGCTTCCATGGTCACCTCTTCAGGTATTTTCAAATAATTGCAATTTTTCAGATGCACAGACTTAGTGGTCTTGATGATAATGGAAGAAAGCTTGAGATGACATAAATCTGAGGCATATGTCTGATAAAACTGATAACACCTGAACAGGGATCTCACAGCAATAAGTACACCTGAACCGGGATTTCACAGCAATCAGTACACCTGAACAGGGATCTCACAGCAATCAGTACACCTGAATAGGGACTTCACAGCAATCAGTACACCTGAATAGGGACTTCACAGCAATCAGTACACCTGAATAGGGACTTCACAGCAATCAGTACACCTGAACAGGGACTTCACAGTAATTAGTACACCAGAATAGGGAACTCACAGCAATCAGGACACCAGAATAGGGACTTCACAGCAATAAGTACACCTGAACAGGGACTTCACAGCAATCAGTATACCTGAATAGTGATCTCACAGCAATCAGTACACCTGAAAACGGGTATCACAGCAATCAATACACCTGAGTAAGAATCTTACAGCAATCAGTACACCTGAACCAGGACTTCACAGCAATAAGTACACCTGAACCGGGATTTCACAGCAATCAGTATACCTGAATAGTGATCTCACAGCAATCAGTACACCTGAAAACGGATATCACAGCAATCAAAACACCTGAATAAGAATCTTACAGCAATCAGTACACCTGAACCAGGACTTCACAGCAATCAGTATACCTCAACAGGTATCTTCAGCAATCAATATACCTCAATAGGGATCTCACAGAAATCAGTACACCTGAACAGGGATATCACAGCAATCAGTATACCTGAATAGGGATCTCACAGCAATCAGTACACCTGAACAGGAATATCACAGCAATCAGTATACCTGAATATGGGATCTCACAGCAATCAGTACACCTGAACAGGGATATCACAGCAATCAGTACACCTGAACAGGGATATCAAAGCAATCAGTACACAATAATTAGGATCTCACAGCAATCAGTACACTTGAATAGGGATCTCACAGCAATCAGTACACCTGAACAGGGATATCACAGCAATCAGTACACCTGAACAGGGATATCAAAGCAATCAGTACACCTTAATAAGGATCTCACAGCAATCAGTACACCTTAATCAGTTCACATGAACAGGGATATCACAGCAAGTGGTACACATGAACAGTGACTTCACAGCAATCAGTACACATGAAATGGGATCTCACAGCAATTAGTACACCTGAACAGGGTTTCACAGCAATCAATACATTTGCATAGGAATCTCACGGCAATCGGTACACCTGAACAGAGACATCACAGCAACCATTATACCTGAAAAGGAATCTCACAGCAATCAGAACAACTGAACAAAGACTTCACAGCAATCAGTAAATATGAAATGGGATCTCACAGCAATTTGTACACCTGAACAGGGATCTCACAGCAATCAATACATTTGCATAGGGATCTCATAGCAATCAGTACACCTGAATAGAGACCTCACAGCAATCAGTAAACCTGAATAGTGATCTCACAGCAATCAGTACACCTGAAAACGGGTATCACAGCAATCAATACACCTGAGTAAGAATCTTACAGCAATCAGTACACCTGAACCAGGACTTCACAGCAATAAGTACACCTGAACCGGGATTTCACAGCAATCAGTATACCTGAATAGTGATCTCACAGCAATCAGTACACCTGAACAGGGATCTCACAGCAATCAATACATTTGCATAGGGATCTCATAGCAATCAGTACACCTGAATAGAGACCTCACAACAATCAGTAAACCTGAATAAGAATCTCACAGTAATCAATACACCTGTATAGGGATCTCACAGCAATCAGTTCACCTGAACAGAGACCTCAGTGCAATCAGTAAACCTGAATAAGAATCTCACAGTAATCAATACACCTGTATAGGGATCTCACAGCAATCAGTTCACCTGAACAGGGATTTTATATACATCAGTACATGTACTGTTTTAAATGGAAGTCTGATTTATCAATGTCAGACTGAGAAGAATCGACAGTACAAACAGTACATCTTCATACAACATACACTCTGTATACAATTCTGGGAATATTGATATATACTAATTTGAATTCTGTCAATGTTTCATGTATTGTTATGTAAATATGCAGTTCCTGATAATAGGTTCTACTAAATAAGTTTGAAATATATGTACCATTATCAAGCAACTTTCAAAATTTCTAGTTTGAGTGTAATGATTTTATGGAGTTTATCACTTAACACTCTTGGATTAGACCGATCAGTCTTATATGATACCTTATCATAATGTTATCTGTAATCAGTATTAAGGTGGGCCCGTAAACCAGTTAACCACACCAATTGAGTACCGTTTGTTACTAAGTTGGTATCGCATCTGTCATACAATAAATATTTTTGTAATGTCATTGCATGTCTTTCATTACTTTTGACCAAGTTTCATTGTACATCTCCTTGGTGACTTCTGTCCTACAGCTAAGTCAGACGTCTTTCCTTTTCCTTTCCATTCCTAAAAGACCATTACAGAAAAGGAACTTCAGTATTAAACTGTCATATACGTGGTCTAACTACATGTAAAGGGAGACTTCATGATAAAATGTGTACACCATCGTAATATATGTGAAATGCTGCTCTGGTCTTTGACTCTGTGATGAACAGTCTCTGAGGAAACACTAACTACTACGAATGCAATCACACCTTGACCATATAGCTGACCAATACAGACAATAGTTATCTTTCTGTGATGAACAGTCTTAGAGAAAAAGCTAACCACTGCAAATGCAATCACGCCTAAACCATATAGCTGACCAATACAGACTATAGTTATCTTTCTGTGATGAACAATCTTAGAGAAAAAGCTAACCACTACAAATGCAATCACGCCTAAACCATATAGCTGACCAATACAGACTATAGTTATCTTTCTGTGATGAACAGTCTTAGAGAAAAAGCTAACCACTACAAATGCAATTACGCCTAAACCATATAGCTGACCAATACAGACTATAGTTATCTTTCTGTGATAAAAAGGCTTAGAGAAAAAGCTAACCACTACAAATGCAATCATGCCTAAACCATATAGCTGACCAATACAGACTATAGTTATCTTTCTGTGATGAACAGCCTCTGAGGAAAAGCTAACCACTACAAATGCAATGACAACTATACCATATAGCTGACCAATACAGACTATAGTTATCTTTCTGTGATGAACAGTCTTAGAGGAAAAGCTAACCACTACAGAAATGGTGACTAATGGGTATCACATAAGCCTGACAGGGTTTGATCAGCAGAGTTAAAATCAAATCTGATACACTAGCTGTCAAATATCTATCAGCCTAAATTTATGATTTTAGTCTTCTGTACATACCGGCCATTGTCAATGACAACTATATCCATGACGATTTCTTGGTGATCCATGAGAGTTTTGTTGCTACGTATAGTTTCTATGTCAATGATGAATATTCCATACGAGCCGGCCCACACATGTCTCTTATCTACAGCCACCAAACATGTCTATAAAAAAAAAAAATTTAAGAACAAACAAGAAATACATGTACATATATAGATTTTCTTCAATTTCAACTGCAATATTTCAACAAGGCTCTTCTTCATTATTTGTCAATTTATAAGGCTGATTCTATAAGAAACCAATGTAAGTAGAAAACAGAGACAATGAAAAAAGTGGTAGCAATAAGTATTGCATTTTCTGATAAGTGAAGAAATGAAAGGAAAATGAAGAAGCCACTTTCATATACTATGTGTTCATGTGCCTTGTGTTAGAATAAGCAAAAATGAGAAAATGTCTTCAAGAACCATAGTAATTCGCTTTTGTTAGTATTTACTGATAATACTGTATCATACAGTAATATATATTATCATATAGAATTATTTACTGATTCCTGTATAATTTCAAATTGAATCAAATTATAAACATATTTTAAAAATTCATAATCTAAAATAAAAACACTGAAATTTCACTCAATACAAGGCTTGTATCCCTTCTCATTTATACACATAATTGTTTTAAGTGTTTTCGTTACACTGTAAATATCTGATTATAAATGGGTCAAGTCTCCAATTAGATTTGAGCCTAAGCCAGGGTACTTTGAGCTTTTACTACATGGTCCATATATTTCATTGGAAGAAGTCTCATACATCACTGTGTTGCAGTATTACTGATAAATTGTTCCTTAAATTTTTGCATACAGAACTCATTAACAAAATTATTAATACAAGAGCAAAGTTCAAGGTCACTAGATCAAAAGTGTTGGTATCAAAATGTAGAACTTGTTATAGTGAATGTGTGTGTGAAATAAGAAAGCCCTATCTCTTATACTGTAAGAGAAATCTTCTAACAGAACTTCTTAACAGAACGGGTGGACTAACGGATGGACCGACAGGGTGATTCCTATATACAATCCAAAATTGCAGGGGGCATAATTAACACATAGGGGTTGGTTGGTACAAGTTACATATCACAGTCAATAAAGGCAAATGCTCTCAAGCATACATACAATCATGAATAACACCGATACAAATGCATGCTTACTGACTTCCCATGATGCAACATAATATATTCATCAAATTGTTAATGGTGAAAGGTTATAAATAAAACACCAGTCTAAAGCAAATATAACCAATCAGTAGTGACAGGATGAAAGTGTGATTTCATTGTTAGAACAAGGTAACATTTTATTTCAAATTACGTAATTTATTGCTATTTTCCTTTTGTTTGTTTTTTTAATAAGTAAATTCAAATGTTGAAACAGGCACTCAAAAAAGACATCTTAGACATACATTTATGCTTAAATTGAATAATCGTAAGTTAAATATCACTTTTGCTCATCTAGAAAAATTATATATATATAAATATACTTAACTATGCAATGATATTTTCCTCTGAGGACAATATCTTATACATTAATACTACAGGCGATACAACACATACAAATACAGCAAACCATAGCATTGCTACCCATTTTCTATTTATAGCACTTCATTTATGTGTACGATCAAACCAGAGTTTGTCTGTGAATGGGATTAATACTCCTAACCACAACAAATCTGGGACAGAATCATGCTCAATATCAAAGAAAGTTTAATTTTTAAAAAAGTAATATCAGTAGGTCAAGGTCAGAAGGTCAAAAGCCATGATCTCAAATGAAAACACTTGTCATTATGTATACGAAAAAATAATAATAATTATTAATTATTTCAGTTTAAAAGTAAGTAAAATATCAAGGTCAGGGAGAAAAAAGTAATAATCTCACATGAAAGACCTTGTCAAATTGCACTGTGCCTCCACATGTATTTGAAATATGAAAGTTCTATCACACACCATTTAAAAGCAGGTCATTTGTCATGGTTGCTAAGTGAAAAGTCAAGATCTTGAATAAAAGTCCTAGTTATATTGTAACTTTATTTGAAACATACAAATTCAAACTATTATCATTAAAAAGAGGGTGGAATTTCAAGGCCAAGGTCATTAAGTCAAAAGTAATGATCTTAAATGAAAGCTCTAGTCATAATGTATCTAAAATTGAAATATGAAAGCTAAAGTAAGTCACACGTCAAGGTCTGAAAATCAAGTCACAGTACCAAATGAAAGCTATAGTCATATGATAAAGATTAGAAGTTTTAAAAATCAAGGTCAAATTCCAGGGTCAAGGTCACTAAATCAAACATCATGAAGTAAATGAATCGCACTTATCATAATATATCAAAGCCCTATCCTGATCTATACTAAAAATATGAGCTTTTAAAACTTCTTGTCCAGACAGACAGGGTGATTCCTATATAACCTCCCTCCCAACCCTTTTGGGGATAGTGCAATATATGCAAGCGGTAATATTATCAATCAAATACTATCAACTATTATAAAATAACAAAAACATATAATGGGCAGCCTGATACATCACACTGCTATACGACTTGGATATCGAAAAGTAATAAAATGTATAACTACAAAAACTTCAAAAAAGTTTACAGCTTTATATTGCCGTCTTACTCAAAATGAAGATACACAACTCTTGTTATGCCATATTCATATTTTCAAAAATTAATATGAAGAAACAAAGAAAAACTGTGAATGTCCAAAGAGTTAAGAAAACATAATGTATAGGAGTAACAAAATCTATTACACATGCTGTTTTAATATCAATATTGAAATTGAAAAGCTTATTTTAAAATTTCCAAATAACTGAAATCTAGTAAAATTCTTGAATAAATCTAAGGTGAAATTCTGTATAATTCTAACAAACATCCTAAAATTGGAGTCTGAAATCTCAAAGGTAAATAATGACCTTATTTCAAGATCTTAGAACATGCACTTCATGAATTAAGATTAGAGAATATTAAAGTCTGATTAGAAACAATAACAATGTTACTCAAACATGAGTCTATCATAGCTCTGATGCCCACATACCTAGCCCTACTTTAAAGTTTATGGAATCTGAAATTGTTTATAAAACTTGTTCCTAATCCATTTTAAGGCCATTAATAATAAAGTTAGTACAGAAAGCTCTCAGTGTTTATGTTAATTTGAGTTAAGAAGTATCTCATGCAAAGTTATCCACGGAATAGATACACTTACACAACCACAAACTAATGGCTCCTTCCTCTTATTACTCTGCTGCAATAAACACAATAAAACAAATCTGTCACTTTATATCAAAATCAGTTCCTCATTTCCCCTTTGATGCTTTTTAAGTTTCTATTTCTTCTTTGGTAATTTGTTTTCTTGCTGGAATTAATACTTTTCACTTGTGTATTAATACACCGTTCCACATTTCAGCATAGAAAGCGATCTTTAGCGGATTTTTGATTGTTATACTTATGACGTCATAATCAAATGTCGGACTTGTCCAACCTTGCATGACGTCATCATAGTCAGATTTTGCGCTAAAGTGCTTGACTTTTGACGAAAGTGGAACGGTGTATTAAAGTATTGTATATCATTATCTTTTTGTGTGCAACACTACTACTGCATTTGTGAATTATCAAGAATAGATAAGTGTTGAAGAGTGCCTGGTGTTGAACTTGAGGCTTAAAATGTAAAAATCTTGTACGCACCACACTCTGCTTAGTCTGAATGAACTCTGCTTCAAGTGTCCAGTGTGATGCATTATACACCTTGATCTTTCCGTCTCCAAGGCCTACCCACAGTCGAGGTGAGATTCCCTGATCTGGAACTAAAAAAAAGTGTTCAGTGAAAAAATTCATTTATCTATGACTGGTACATCAAAAGTGTCAGAGAAAAAGTCCTTTATTCACGATTCAAAAATTGCTTATATGTAGTACTATGAAGAAGTTTTATCATTTACATCTTATAATCTGTTATACTCAACACATTTCTATATCATAATCAATAAAGATAATTTTAATGGTCTCTTTGAAACAGAACTTTAACAAAAAAGAAGATGCAGACAAAGAGAATGCCAGACTAACCCCCGGGAGAGTAGAGCAATGCATGAACAGATTTCCTCTCCCTTTCCCCAAAGTTAGGATCAAGCCGTTTCTGTAGAGTGTCTTTAGTGTCTTGTGGAAGGTCATGATGCCCAGCCTCAATATAATTCTTGTAGTAACACAAACAGCTGATAGCCTGTGTGTTACCATGGTGAGCTGTATTTTCTTCTTGACCACTGAAAACCAATGAATATGACGGATATACATTTCACTAAATCTGACCACTGAAAATCACCAATATATTTTTTACAAATAAGACCAATGAAAATCATGATATAAATTTTACCACTTATGTCTTAAGATACCAATGCACTTCTCCAACATAACTTTATGCACATTTATCCTTTACAATGATTTACCACACAAAACACATCAAACTCACAATGATTTACCACACCAAACACATGACATTTAATTTGTTTTACCTTGTAAGCACAGCATCTATTAACAGCACATTCTGTGCTGCTTTCTGTATAGCATGTATATCTTTTGTTTCTATGGATACAATTTTGGCTGAATGCATTTCCTGAACTAACAAAGAAAAGTGATCTCTTTCTTCCTTCAACCAAGCAGTAAATTTGAATCCATCTGTAGTGAAAACAACAGCATATTATTATATATAACTTGGGAGGATGAACACAGTTTTATATATTTATCCTTATCTAAATTAAATCAATTATTTCAATAAAGGTTATAGTAGGCATTGTTCCAGCATTTTTTGTCAGAGGGTGGGGTGAGGGTGGTGCTCAGAATCATTAAGGACCAGGTAAACCGTAAATTTTCCCTCCCCCTTCCCCTTTCCTTGGATCCATGCATGTATAACTTATATTAATAGAATTATTTTAATGTAAACTCATACAACACACTTTTCAAAGGGAGACAAAATAATGACTAAGGAACTGATTGTATCATAGTAATAGTGTTTATACAGTGATTATCTGTTACTCTAGCTACAGTTATTCACAATATTCATTTATCTGGATAAACAGAACAGAAATGGATATCCAGAAGTTTATTTTTTCAATTTCAAGAAAAAAAAAATTCAAAGAGCTGTTTTGCATGATGGAAATGCCCTGACGGCAACTTTGTTAGTATATAAACTGTTATCCTAAGACTAGATCAAACTCCAAGGTCAAAATCTTGGTATATACAAAAAGGTCTTGTCACAAAGAAAATACATGTGAAATATGAAAGCCCTATCACTTACCATTCAAAAGATATACCCAATGTTAAAGTTTTTGAAATGTAGGTGAAAGGTCACAGTCAAGGTCATGAGGTAAAACATTACTGTACCGACAAGAAGGTCTTGTCACAAGGAGTATGCATGTGAAATATGTAAGCCCTACCTCTTACAATTCAAAAGTTATAACCAATGTTAATGTTTTTGAAATATAAGTTAAAAGTCACACCCAAAGTCATGAGGTAAAAAATTATTGTACCAATGAAAAAGAATATGCATGTAAAATATGAAACAGAAAGCTGTATCTCTTACAGTTGAAAAGTTATGTGGAATGTTAAATTTTGTTGCCACAAACATATCGATAAACAGACAGGCAGGCCAAAAACTAAATGCCCCGAAATCTTTGATTCCGAGGGCAAAAAAGCGTGTAACAAATAACTCAACAATTTGATAAGCATCATTTAAATGGACCACACTTTTACACGTGCAGCTTGTTTAACAATGGTAATTTCATAACCCACTGTCAACAATACACAAAAGTGGTTTATATCAGAAAAATTAAGTGGGATTTATTAGTGTTAAACACTGCTACCTTGTTTATATTAGGGTTTATTGACAGAAAACATGTTTGAGACTTAGATAGAGATATCCTGCAAACCAAAACTAAATGGCTGTAAAGTTAACATGATTAACAGTGAACAAACTCCTCATGATGATAAACTAAATGGCTGTAACGTTAACATTATTAACAGCAAACAAAATCCTCATGATGATAAACTAAATGCCTGTAAAGTTAACATGAGTAACTGTAAACATCTTTAAAAAGTAAAACTCCTCATGATGATTAACTCTTTAACACTGTATAATTCAAATTTTTTATGAAACAAGAAATTTGATTGGCCATTGAAAGCATATTATAGCTTCATAAATTGGTTTGGTCGGTTGCTAGGAGCAACCAGCTATGCGGATATTTTCCTCCGCTCTTGTTACATTTTCATTTGCAGTTTAAAAAAGAATCTAATGTTGATAATTCAGATTATTCAAATTATTCTAGTCTTATGTTTATAGAATAAGTGTCTTATTTTTTTTTTTTTCATGAAGGAATAAATTACAATGGCTGCCGGATGCATTTTAGCGCATTATATCTCATAAATGCATCAGACATTCCTGCATGAAAACACAAAATAAGACAATTATTATATATATGAACTTTTAACGCGAAAAATATCATACAGGAAACTTCCATTTCCTATTCATAAACTGCATCAGCAAATCATTTCGGAGGGAAATTATAAATTGAAAGGAACAGCTTATGTCCCACAACAATGTAATATTTATCCAGAATGACATACTTTCGTCAGCTGTCAAGCACTTTAACGCAAAATACCATTTTGATGAGTTCAAGGTTCAAAATGTCGAACATTTCATTATGACATCAAAAGCATAACTATTAAAAGTCTGCCAAACATTGCTTTTTGTGCTAAAAAGTGGATCAAATACGGGGCGTTATGACATCACTGATCAATGAAATTTATACAAAAATAAACAACATAGGTCTTGAAAGTTTTATTTCGGGCAATTACAATGGTTATGCATATATTAAATTATAAGGATTAACTTTAACAATTTAGCAATTTATTGAGATATAATATGGTTTGAGGCGGTCTTTTTCATAATCCTCTTCCCAGATCATAAAGTGTGCACCACCTCAAACCATATTATAACTCAATAAATTGCAAAATTGTTAAAGTTAATCCTTAAATAAAATCTATTTAGATAAAGTCAATGTCAAAAGCATAAATATATATAAAAAAAAACCAGAAGTCTCTGTCGAGAGTGGAGCTCTACTGTTATCCTCTACTCAAACAACAATTTACCTTCAGAGAAGAAGGGGTAAAAATATATTTGGACCACACATGTATGTTTTGTATTGCACATGCACAACTAGACCACCTACCAAACATGATGAGATCATAATTAAGTCTCACAGACATATACAATAAGAGAAGAAGTGGGAACAAGATTTTGGGACCATGCCCCTTTGTGGGGCCCCAGGGGGTCCGAACTGGTCCAAAATTGCACATGCACAATTACACCACCTATCCAACAAAAGGAGACCATAATTAGGTCTCTAGGCTATATACTTTCAAACAAAAAGAGGGAACAAGATTTTGGGACCACACCCCTTTGTGGGACCCAAGGGGGTCCGGACTGGACCAAACTTATACATGCACAACTACATCACATATCAATCATGATGAGACTATAATTAGGTCTCTGGGACATATACCTTCAGAAAAGAAGAGGGAACAAGATTTTGGGACCACGCCCCCTGTGGGGCCCAAGGAGGTCCAAACTGGTCCAAAATTGCACATGCACAACTACACCACCTATCCAACAAAATGAGACCATAATTAGGTCTCTAGGATATATACCTTCAGAGAAAAAGAGGGAACAAGATTTTGGGACCACACCCGTTTGTGGGACCCCAGGGGATCCAGACTGGACCAAAATTATACATGCACAACTAGATCACATACCAAACATGATTAGACCATAATTAGGTCTCTGGGACATATACCTTAAGAAAAGAAGAGGGAACAAGGTTTTGGGACCACGCCCCTTTGTGGGGTCCCAGGGGGTCTGGACCGGACCAAAATTGCACATGCACAACTACACCACCTATCCAACAAAATGAGACCATAATTAGGTCTCTAGGATATATACCTTAAGAGAAAATGAGGGAACAAGATTTTGGGACCACGCCCCTTTTTGGGACCCCAGGGGGTCCGGACCAGACCAAAATTATACATGCACAACTACATCACATACCAAACATGATGAGACCATAATTAGGTCTCTGGGACATATACCTACAGAAAAGAAGAGGGAACAAGATTTTGTGACCACGCCCCTTTGTGGGGTCCCAGGGGGTCCGGACTTGACCAAAATTGCACATGCACAACTAGACCACCTATCCAACAAAATGAGACCAAAATTAGGTCTCTGGGACATATACCTTAAGGACAGAAGAGGGAACAAGAATTTGGGACCACGCCCTTTTGTGGGACCCCAAGGGGGGGGGGGGGCGGACCAGGCCAAAATAATAAATGCACAACTAGATCACATACCAAACATGATGAGACCATAATTAGGTCTCTGGGACATATACCTTAAGAATAGAAGAGGGAACAAGATTTTGGGACCACGCCCCTTTCTGGGAGCCCAGGGGGTCCGGACCGTACCAAAATTGCACATGCACAACTAGACCACCTATATAACAAAATGAGACCATAATTAGGTCTCTATGATATATACCTTCAGAAATGAAAAGGGAACAAGATTTTGGGACCACGCCCCTTTTGTAGGGGCCCCAGGGGGTCCGGACGGGACCAAAATTGCACATGCACAACTAGACCAGCTACAAAACATGATGAGACCATAATTAGGTCTCTGGGATATATACAATCAGAGAAGAAGAGGGAACAAGATTTTGGGACCACGCCCTTTTGTGGGCCCCCAAGGGGTCAGAACTGGACCAAAATTGCACATGCACAACTAGACCACCTACCCAACAAGAAGAACCCATAATAAGGTCTCTGGGGTATATACCTTCAGAGGAGAAGAGGGAACAAAAAATTGTTTACGGACGGCCGGACATCCGTACAACGGACGAAGGACCATCGCATGAGCTCGACTGGTCGAGACCAGTAGAGCTAAAAACCCAAAACCCAAATCATTGAGGAATATTCTGTTCTCTATACATGTACATATACATGTATACACTTGATTAAAAAAGATATAAACATATATTTTCTGTTGAGTCGCAACATTCTGGACAAAATGATCCAGTAATGCAAAAAACTTATTTATCTGGAAAAACTGGCTCGGTGCATACATTACTTAACCACACCATTTGTTTGGCTTTTGTCAAATTAAATGACCGTCCTAAGTCGGTATCATAATTGCACTACAATCAAATATTTTTGTAATGTGTTATATATGCTAGTATATTATTTATATTCATGTTTTGTATAGCTCCATGGTGACTTCTGCCACATAACTGAGCCAGTAACTCCTCTTTTTTCTTTAATTTGCAGATTATTATTGAAAAGTAATTTGTTTACGTGGGAATGAAAAATCAGTTTTTGATAATTACATATAATTATTTTCAATTTTTCGAGTTTTATCATTTTTAAGGAAGATTATATTTTAAGCATTTCCTAACCGTTATTTTGATGTTAGATCATTGTACTCTCGTTTTACTGCTCATTGACAATTTACCTTGGCCCCTTATTTTAAGGACCTTGACTTGCTTTAGGAAAGATGTTTGTGACTTCTTCTCCAATGAACCAATGTTTCTGAGTTTGATGATTTCTTTCAAATCTGATGACATGTCCTTCACAAAACATAACCTAACAAAGAAAAGAACAAATTTACAGACTATTGATACTGCACACAGACTATCAATACTGCACACAGACTATCAACACTGCACACAGACTATTAATACTGCATACAGACTATTAATACTGCATACAGACTATTAATATTGCACACAGACTATCAATATTGCATACAGACTATTAATATTATACACACACTATTAACACTGCACACAGACTATTAATACTGCATACAGACTATTAATACTGTAAACAGACTATTAATTTTGCACACAGACTATCAACACTGCACACAGACTATTAATATTGCACACAGACTATAAACACTGCACACAGACTATTAATACTGCATACAGACTATTAATATTGCACACAGACTATCAACACTGCACACAGACTATCAAATATTGCACACAGACTATTAACACTGCACACAGACTATTAATACTGTACACAGACTATTAATATTGCACACAGACTATTAACACTGCACACAGACTATCAACACTGCACACAGACTATTAATATTGCACACAGACTATAAACACTGAACACAGACTATTAATACTGCATACAGACTATCAATATTGCAAACAGACTATCAACACTGCACACAGACTATTAAATATTACACACAGACTATTAATACTGTACACAGACTATTAATACTGTACACAGACTATTAATACTGTACACAGACTATTAATATTGCACACAGACTATTAACACTGCACACAGACTATTAATATTGCACACAGACTATTAACACTGCACACAGACTATTAATATTGCACACAGACTATTAACACTGCACACAGACCTTTGATACTGCACACAAACTATTAACACTGCACACAGACTATTAATACTGCACACAGACTATTAATATTGCACACAGACTATTAACACTGCACACAGACTATTAATACTGCACACAGACTATTAACACTGCACACAGACTATTAACACTGCACACAGACTATTAATACTGCACACAGACTACAGACTATCGATACTGCACACAGACTATTAACACTGCAAACAGACTATAAACACTGCACACAGACTATTAACACTGCACACAGACTATTAACATTGCACACAGACTATTAACACTGCACACAGACTATTAATACTGCATACAGACTATCAATATTGCATACAGACTATTAATATTACACACAGACTATTAACACTGCACACAGACTATTAACACTGCACACAGACTATTAATATTGCACACAGACTATTAACACTGCACACAGACCTTTGATACTGCACACAAACTTTTAACACTGCACACAGACTATTAATACTGCACACAGACTATTAATATTGCACACAGACTATTAACACTGCACACAGACTATTAACACTGCACACAGACTATTAACACTGCACACAGACTATTGATACTGCACACAGACTACAGACTATCGATACTGCACACAGACTATTAACACTGCACACAGACTATAAACACTGCACACAGACTATTAACACTGCACACAGACTATTAACATTGCACACAGACTATTAACACTGCACACAGACTATTAATACTGCATACAGACTATCAATATTGCATACAGACTATTAATATTACACACAGACTATTAACACTGCACACAGACTATTAATACTGCATACAGACTATCAACATTGCACACAGACTATTAATATTGCACACAGACTACAAACACTGCACACAGACTATTAATACTGCATACAGACTATTAATATTGCAAACAGACTATCAACACTGCACACAGACTATTAAATATTGCACACAGACTATTAATACTGTACACAGACTATTAATACTGTACACAGACTATTAATATTGCACACAGACTATTAACACTGCACATAGACTATTAATATTGCACACAGACTATTAACACTGCACACAGACTATTAATACTGCATACAGACTATTAACACTGCACACAGACTATCGATACTGCACACAGACTATTAACACTGCACACAGACTATTAATATTGCACACAGACTATTAACACTGCACACAGACTATCGATACTGCACACAGACTATTAACACTGCACACAGACTATTAACACTGCACACAGACTATCGATACTGCACACAGACTATTAACACTGCACACAGACTATCGATACTGCACACAGACTATTAATACTGCACACAGACTATTAACACTGCACACAGACTATTGATACTGCACACAGACTATTAACACTGCACACAGACTATCGATACTGCACACAGACTATCGATACTGCACACAGACTATTAATACTGCACACAGACTCATTATTGCAGTGAGCTGTAAATGACGTTTAAATCTGTGTATAGCATTATATACAGGAAATATATTGAGCACCATCTTACCTCTTATCTGTAAGAGCCACTCTTCCTGTTCCGAAGTCTGTCTTACATAATGATGAGACCTTCAGTATACACTCAGAGTCCAGCATTAACGCCTCATTGGCCTGAAGGCTCAGGCATTGCTCGTTGTTCTCCTTCCAGCAATGACAGAAAGCCTCAAATGTTTCCTGGTCCACATCTGTATAAAATGGCATTTAAAGTCGCTGATATTCAAAAGGAATCCTATCTCTACTACTATTACTCACATTTGATATGTATTGTTTATTACTACAGTGAAGTATTGCATTTATTGATTATTGGCTAATGCTAGTTGGTGGATGAGGCCATAGTCCTCACTGTAGATGTACTATCTTACCTCTTACCAAACCAGACATGACTAAGGTGAGAGTCTATAGTGAACTCACACAGGAAGCATGGTCATGCAAACATTGGATAAATGACGCATATGCTTATGACATCATAAAAATAGCAATACAAAGTCTGGTAAATGTCACATCATATCATGGAAAGTGACAGGTCAATTATGCCAATAATCATAATTATGAAAATAGAAAATTTTCTAAGCTCTATTTAACAAAGAATAGAAGGACAAATTATTTTGATACACATGTATTAAACTGTACAGGACAAAATCTCAACTCCACCTGAAAGTCTCTACTCACAATTTTGATGAAGGTTAGGCGGCAGTAATGCTGTGAACAGTCTAGCAATGGTATCAAAGTCATCTGTCATCTCAAGTAATGACACAAAGTCGGCAAAGTCCTCATAATCTATAAACATAACGCACAATTGATGAGAGGATCAGTTACACAATAAGTCATGTAGATGAAAATTTATGTTTTTCTTACGGATTCAATACGAAGTTTTAGACAAATATGATCCAAAGTCTGAAATGTCAGACATGAATTAAGAATAATGCAGTGTAGTCTGAAATGTCAGACATGAAATAAGAATACTGCAGTGTAGTCTGAAATGTCAGACATGAAATAAGAATACTGCAGTGTAGTCTGAAATGTCAGACATAAATTAAGAATAATGCAGTGTAGTCTGAAATGTCTTGAGTTTGACATGTGACATTTCCAACAAACTGCAGTGCTTTTGAGGAAAAATAGATACTATATATACATGTATATACATTTGTTTTATTGTCTCATCTAAAAGACACTGATAAGTCACCATCGGGACTCAAACTTACGACCTTGAGTTATGATCTTGTGTTATGAACCAAGCACCTATCCTATTGAGCTACACCAGTCATGTCAGTGTAGTGACAATACATAACATATACAGTAAGATTAGTAACTTTTACACATTTATTTAACTTTATTTTTATTTATTTATTTACTCACACATTTACTGCCCTGCTATGAGGAAGATATGAAGATCTGTTGATTGCTCTTATGAGACATTATTTGTCTGGGTTTAACAAATCTTTATATCTCTCATGACAGGGTACCGGTAAAAACTTCTTTATCATATAAAAAAGGTGTGGCTGTGATATAAGGTTTGTCAGCTGATCATGTATTTTTGAGGGAGAAAAAAATAAAAAATTCTCAATCACATGATTTGATCAACCAGTCATATTTCAATTAACCTTGTTTTATTTCCATGAGTTTTAATAATAATGTTTGACCATCTAAGCACACAGCTTCAACATAAAATAACAGATCTGCCTGGATTGGCTAATGCATATTCTCAATTGTCAAGATTACATTATTGATTTTTCTGAATATTTTCAGTTGTCTGTAATAACTGATGTCAGAAAGTTGAGAAAGTGCAAACTAATAATACTAATTAAACGACTAGTATTGATAACTAATACATGTACTAACAAGTATTGTGAGGGCATGGCTAAAGCAATAAATCTCTTCTACTCTAACCAAAGTTATTTTTATATGATAAAGAATTTTTTACCCTGTCATGAGAGAGATATAAAGATTTGTTAAACCCAGACAAATAATGTCTCATAAGAGCATTCAACAGATCTTCATATCTTGCTGTAGCATTGAAACCGAGATAAAAGTCACAAGTTAACAAGGTCAATGACTATTGTGTCATTTGGAAGGTTTAAAAAGGTAAAGTATGCCTGTCATATATGAAGTCTCCAATAACTTTCAAGCAGCGACTGCTTTAAGGTGAAGGGATGTCTGAATAACAACAGCAATTAAAGCTGATGAAATTCAGGAAAAGTATCAAAAGCTTATTCTGAGGTGATGAAGTAGAAATAATAAAAACTATTACTACTAATGAAAACAACAAAATACAGAGATGGTCGAAAAATCTAGAACACTGGATGTTATCAGTCTTGTGTTAAAGTTTCATATTAATCCATCCACATATAGTTATATTACAATACAGAATGGAACACTGCAATGGTTAGCTGATGATCTTCAGATAAGATATATGACCTTGGGCTGAGGTCATGACACAACTTTGGCTACTAAGGAACATTTATGCAATAATTAATGGAAATCAATTCCCAATAGGGCATGTTTAGCTGGTGACCTTGAAATAAGAAATACTACCATGGGTCAAGGTTATGACACACAATTTGGTTGCATGGAATATTTGTTTAAAGTTTGATGGAAACCAAATAGTACATGGATCATGTTTAGCTGGTGACCTTGAAACTAGTGATATGAACTTAGGTCAAAATCATAATCACCATAAGGTCACAAGGAACATTTGTGCACAGTTTGGGGGCTGAATTACTGGGCTGAATGGAAAATAGACCACTTGGTCAAGGTCATGGACACACTTTTAGGTTGTAAGGAACATTTGAGCTAAGTTTTAAGGAATCCATCCACAGAGGGTTGCATTATTGAGCATTTCAGATTACTGATAGACAGACGGACCAACAGAGAGGAAACTTAAAATCCCCTCCGGCAAGCCAGTAGGGGAATAACAAGGCTATTTAATGATTATTAAGGCTATTTATCTTCTGCTGTATAAGCAACAATCAAGTCAACTGTACTTGATCTATAACCTGTTAGTTAAATGCATGTACTAATACTTGATAGGAGTCATGTGAACAACATTCACAAAGTGAATAATTCAACATACAGGAAGTGATGACATATTGCCTACTGTGTTCTCTGCTTGTTCATGATTTGTTTGATTGTATGAGTGGATATGATGTGTAATAGTAGGATGAGGAAGTGTGGCAGAGCAAGGCAAAATTGTTTGTTTTCATTTCGTATTTATTCACTCATGAAACATATATGAATTATTTACTGTAAAGTTTGTCTCCTCCCCATCCCTCTTCAAAAAAAAAAAATAAATAAATTAGAGAAATACTCCTTACAGCTGCACAGAAATATAACAACAAATTTGCAAAAAGGCTCACTGTATCTTAGATATATAACCCTGGGTCAAGGTCATGACATACCGGTACCCTTGTGTCATGGGTAACAACTGTATAAACAAGCATTCTGAGGGTATTGTTAGAGCTATAGAAGTCCCCCACTTGTCACAACAAATCCATAAAGGGCTGAAAAGTAGGTCAGTGGCAGGCAAAGGGTAACAGACATTCTGAGAGATTTAATGTGTCAATTACCTAGAGTTGCTAAATTTTTTCTTTCTTTCTTTTTTTTTTTGTTTTGACTTTTGCAATTTTGCTGGACCTTTGCGGTCAATGTCATACTATCAAGTCGGATAGATGTCTTTCAAATTTTTTCCTCGATGAAGACACTTGTTTTTCCATCACAAAATAAGAGAATTAAAGCATTCTCCATCAAACTGCCTTCAAATGTACTGTACTTAAGTGTCACAATGATTCTGAACAAAGGGCAATAACTTTTTACAAAGTAGATCCTCTGTGACCAAAGTCGAACTTGAGTCCCAAGTTTCAGCTTGATATCTGTAAAAATGGAAAAAGTGTGGAAAACTGATTTTGAACATAGGGCAATAACTCTGGAAAAGGTAAGTCAACCATGACCAAAGTCAAACTTGATCTGCAGCTCCTCAAGGGGAAGCATGCAATCATGTTTCAGCTTGATATCTGTAAGCATAAACAAGAAAAGAGTGGAAAACTTATTTTGAATAAAGGGCAATAACTCTGGAAAAAGTAGGCATAATGTGACCAAAGTCTATCTTGTTTTGTAACTCATCATGGTGAAGTTTGCTACCACGTTTCAGCATTTTGGTAAGAATGTAACAGTTTATTAGGTACAGATATTTTTTTGGTCGTAAGTTTACCGTTGTCCAAACCTTAGAGGCATGTCCTTGGACCAATGTCATGCAATACTCAAGTCATAATGTAAAATACGAAATTAACTGATGTCACATGACTGTGGCACAAACAACAATGTACCACAGTGCACATTCACAGACCCCTGAAATTCAGAGGTGACACCAGGTGCCCGGGAGGAGTAAGCATCTCCTGGTTGGCTAGCCACTCCTGCTGTGAATGCCCTTAAGTAACAATTTCACAGATTACCAATCAGATCAATAGTAAACAGCAGTCATATCTAAACAGCTAGGAAAATATAACTTTTTAATCACAGACAACAGAGATTGAAAGCATAGACATGCAGACAGGTAGATATCTATATACTGCATGACAAAGCTTAGGAGGAGAGCAGGGAGGGGGAGGTGTTAATGTATTCAAGAGGAATGTTTTAGAGTAGACTGAGAACTTGATAAATAATGAGGGCCAATACATGTATTAGTAAATCTTGATATTTTGCTGCCACAGATTGGGTCATTCACAGCATTTAAATCCCATATTATGGACTGACTACATTTTAATCTTTACTACTTTATACAAACAAAATATATTTATGATGTTTAATACTTTGCCACTGTTTTAAGTGTCATTGTCACTTACATAAATCTTTCTTTGGCATTTCTATAGCTTCTCCATATTTCTTTCCTCCACTTGAATATAGTGACTCCTTTGTGGCAGCTCCCATGATATCTGGCAGGTTCTGGAAGGCAGGTTTAGCAACTAACTTCTTTAAGTCCTTCTCATCGATCTGTAATGCAATCTTCTGCAGAAGCCTGACAAGAAATATCACCATCTGATTCAAGTGTACAACACAGACAAGAAATATCACCATCTGATTCAAGTGTACAACACAGACAAGAAATATCACCATCTGATTCAAGTGTACAACACAGACAAGAAATATCACTATCTGATTCAAGTGTACAAGCCTGACAAGAAATATCACCATCTGATTCAAGTGTACAACACAGACAAGAAATATCACCATCTGATTCAAGTGTACAACACAGACAAGAAATATCACTATCTGATTCAAGTGTACAAGCCTGACAAGAAATATCACTATCTGATTCAAGTGTACAACACAGACAAGAAATATCACCATCTGATTCAAGTGTACAACACAGACAAGAAATATCACCATGTGATTCAAGTGTACAAAACAGACAAGAAATATCACCATCTGATTCAAGTGTACAATACAGACAAGAAATATCAGCATCTGATTCAAGTGTACAACACAGACAAGAAATATCACCATCTGATTCAAGTGTACAACACAGGCAAGAAATATCACCATCTGATTCAAGTGTACAACACAGACAAGAAATATCACCATCTGATTCAAGTGTACAACACAGACAAGAAATATCACCATCTGATTCAAGTGTACAACACAGACAAAGTTTCTGATTGGCTATATGTACTGGTGACAAATGGCATTATCATGTTATTAAAATTGTTCAATTGTAATCAAATGACTAACACATGACACATTATCCAATAGGAAACTATTCAATTCATCAGAATAATTATCTTACTGTTTTGGCAATAAGGTAGCATCTATTGCAGCCAAGGAAGCTAGGTCCTCTAATGCCTGAAGTCGTTTGTTGTCGGCCAAATGGAACATTCCTAGCAGGTAGGTAAAGGACGCTCGCTCCTGGTAACTCTGACTGGTCTGTAAGGAGCAAACACTGCTTTATTTCAAATTAATATAATTTGCTGGCATTTATCAATTTTTTTTCCCAAACACATTTCCTTGTTAGATTTGGTGTTACTTTAAAACAAATTTTGCCTGCAAAGACTTGGTGTGTTAATGCTAAATGTACAATGAATGTGAGATATGTAACACTGTCATGTACGACTGACCTGTATAGATTTCACAAGATCTCGGATGGTTTTCATGATGTATGACACCACAGTATCGTTCAGATGTGGCATCTTAAAGATTTTCATCTCTCTGGATTTTGATAGGGAAGGAATCACTGCTACTGACGACTGTTTCCGGAGAGGTCTCCTGTAAAGATAGCCCTTTTACAATGATGATGATTAACCTGCTATATGCAGTTTACCGAGACAAAGAAGGTCTTAGTTCCAAATTTGTATTTTTGTTAATGAATTTAATTTTTTTTTAACTTACACAATAAAACTTTATCTGTTCAAATATAGATTTGAAAGTCTTAATTGTTCTTACTCCTAATCTTACTTAACTCATGCAACTGACCTTTAAATTGAAAACAGCCTATGTACATGTATATGAATACAGTCTATTTTTATTTGTGATAGTATTATATAATCTACATTTACAATGATGAACAGATATCAACCACTTTGTCTTATTATCATCTATTTGTAAATAACAAAATTCAGCCTTTTGAAGTAATTTGTTTATTTACTGACCTTTTTGGCAATGAGGGATTGCTTTCTATCAGATTAGCTTGAGGTCTTGTCTTCACCTCTAACTCTACCCAGTAATCTGTCTTATCACTCATGCGGTCTTTCAGAAACCTCTTAAACATTTCTGTTTTCATAACCTACATCAAAGAAAGTACACTATCAGTTGTAAGAACTATATACAATTACAGAAACTACCTAAATTATGGCATAAACATGGAAGATCCTGATAACTGATTGACTGTTGCTTTTATACACACTATTGTTTTGTTCTCCATAAGGACAAAAAATCTGCCAAAGTTTAAAACAATAGATTTGGTGGGTGACTAAAATCAAAACATGAACAGAATGAGTATTTGCAATTTTGCTTATCATCAATAAACATGACATCTGGAAACACATTTGTGTTAACGCAGATTTCCAAAGGAACCTGATTTTAAAACTGTGTTAACACACTCGACTGCTGTATTAACATGCTTAGAAACCTAGTTCCCTTGCTTATAACTTAAAACTATCTTTTACATTTACACATAAAAGGATTTGGAGGAAGACTGATGTCTTTGTATGAAAAAAAAATTATTATAGAATATTTGGTATAAATTAAAAGATTACTGAATACAATTTTCGAACATTGAATACCATCAATTTAATTCATTTTTGATAATAATAAACAAATAAATACATGTAAATGAATACTAAATCAAGGGATAAATAAATAAATAAATAAAAAAAAAAAAAAATAAATAAAAACCAAAAAAAAAAAAAAAAAATATATATATATATATATATATATATATATATATATATATACATGTGTATATATATATATATATATATAAAGCACAAATAGAATCAGTGAAACACCTGGGAGTACTATGGACCTTGGATCTCTGAAGAAATACCTGTAGAAAATAAAGACAAATTAGACAAACATATAAAGCACAAAGACACTACAGCTAACAAGGCACCCTATATTTCACTTATATTTCGTTCCCCGACTGGGACTCGAACCCACGACCTATGGTACCGAATCACCTAGCTGTCATGCATCCGACCCTCTAACCGACTGCGCTACCCGAGCTCCACAGAAATAGAGCTTTAATAGCCAATCATTAGCTTATCACATGCAAGACAACACGACCATGGAAAGTGAAGGGATTTACCTGACGTAAACGCAGGCAGATCCTCTGAAAGAATACAATCACTGAAAGAGAAATAAACATATAAAGCACAAATAGAATCAGTGAAACACCTGGGAGTACTATGGACTTTGGATCTCCGAAGAAATACCTGTAGAAAATAAAGACAAATTAGACAAACATATAAAGCACAAAGACACTACAGCTAACAAGGCACCCTATATTTCACTGATATTCGTTCCCCGTCTGGGACTTGAACCCACGACCTATGGTACCGAATCACCTAGCTGTCATGCATCCGACCTTCTAAACGACTGAGCTACCCGAGCTCCACAATATAAATATGAATTAAATGAATTATAATTATAACTTAAGAAACATTAGTACTTATATTCTAGTTATCTGATAGTATAAACCGAAAAAAACAAGTCCAAAAAGTTATTTTTAGTGTGAAGGTCAGTGATCTTTATGTCATTTTAAAGGACTTCATTAGTTGAGTATGCACATGAAATATGGAGTCGCTATCCTTCACAGTTCAAAAGTTATGCCAAGATTAATGTTGACAACAGACAAACAGACAGACAGACAGGTAGGACAAAAACAATATGCCCTCAATCTATCGATCCGAAGGCATAAAATTATGTTCATGAATAATTCATTACATGTCTACTCCGCCATTTCATTTGTTATACTTTCCTTTTTCTTTTCGTTATATGAAGCCCATGATGACGGCAATGATTTTTTACCTAAGTATAACTCATGTATACATGTATATAGATACATTTAACGAGATTTAACAGATAATATTTAATTAGGTTAATTCATTTGCCTCATCTGTACCAAAGTATCGAACGCACTGAGGACGTGAACATGAAACTGAACTGAGCACATATAGGAATCAATTGTGTTAATGCAGATGTCCAGTCATGTTAACACAAAGAACATATACACATGAAGTCGGGTAGTCCAGGCACATAATTGTGCTAAAGCAGTACTCTTGACCACTTTTCATGTTAATGTGAATGTTATGTTAGGATTGCACCCATCAGTATACATTCTTCATGAAGATGTGAAGAAAACCTCTCCATATCTACTGACTACTGCACTTATCTCAAAACTCAAGGTTAGAAACTAATCACAAAACTATACACTGACTATTTTACTGCACTTATCTCAAAACTCGATCAAGGTTAGAAACTAATCACAAAACTATACACTGACTATTTTACTGCACTTATCTCAAAAATCAAGGTTAGAAACTAATCACAAAACTATACACTGACTATTTTACTGCACTTATCTCAAAACTCAAGGTTAGAAACTAATCACAAAACTATACACTGACTATTTACTGCACTTATCTCAAAAATCAAGGTTAGAAACTAATCACAAAACTATACACTGACTATTTTACTGCACTTATCTCAAAACTCAAGGTTAGAAACTAATCACAAAACTATACACTGACTATTTACTGCACTTATCTCAAAATTCAAGGTTAGAAACTAATCACAAAACTATACACTGACTATTTTACTGCACTTATCTCAAAACTCAAGGTTAGAAACTAATCACAAAACTATACACTGCATGTTTCAAAAAGACATAACAAAATAAAACACTTAAACAAAAAAACTGATAAAAAATTAAATGTTTTCAATTTTAATAAAAGAATTAAAAATTTTAAAAAACACAAATTATAATCCATTTAGCCTAGATCTATATCAATATCTTGTATCAATATCATAAATGTTTTCTCAAGACAATAACCTCTATATCACCTTTGATGGTCACACATGGACAATGTAATATATTTGTCATATGTTGCAATTCATTTAATCTTTCAGTGATTATCTCATTTTAAATATGACATCTGACATACCTTTTCATAGAAATTTTTCTCAGAAGCCGGTTTGGAATCTAGAAAGGCCTGCTTATTAAATCTCTTGAAGTCGACTCGGATTTCATTGATTATACCCCTGTAGAGAAAGAAGGGGAAAGTTCAGGAAAGTCTTGTAGTCTTATTATACTATAAAAGTCAACCTGGATGTCATTGGTCTTATCTCCACAGTGAGTAGTCAAAAGAGGAATTCATATAAATCCAATTGTCTGTAATACTGAAGATTATTAAATTTCATTGATTTGATTTCTATGGTGAGAAATCAAAAGAGGAATTCATGTGTCTGTAATCTTGAAGACTAGTGGATTTGATGTGTCTATAATACTTAAGTCTAGTGGATTTGATGTGTCTATAATACTTAAGTCTAGTGGATTTGATGTGTTTGTAATACTGAAGTCTACTGGATTTGATGTGACTATAATATTGAAGTCTACTGGAATTGATGTGACTATAATATTGAAGTCTACTGGAATTGATGTGTCTATAATATTGAAGTCTACTGGAATTGATGTGACTATAATATTGAAGTCTACTGGAATTGATGTGACTATAATATTGAAGTCTACTGGATTTGATGTATCTGTAACATTTAAGTCTAGTGGATTTGACGTGTCTGTAATATTGAAGTCTACTGGATTTGATGTGTCTATAATATTGAAGTCTATTGGATTTGACGTGTCTATAATATTGAAGTCTATTGGATTTGATGTGTCTATAATATTGAAGTCTATTGGATTTCATGGATTGTATCTCTATAGAGGAAGAGTCAAAAATTAAGAAATGTCCAGTATTTCTATTATTGCGGTTCATGATCATTTCTGAACACAGTTGTATGTAATTTCAAAAACAATTCTCCTTCACTAGATTGAATTTTTAACAAATTAAACCTATTTTTGTATAATGTACAAGCGAAAATCATTAAAACTTAATGATCAATAGAATTACAAATATTGAAATACTATTGGTCAAACCAGAAAAGATCTTCTATGTAATACACAAATAAAAGGTCAAATCTTTATCAAGACTGATTCACTGAGCAAAATGATTATTTTCAATACATATATTCTGAAGTTGTCTTTAAACATTTTTAAACAAGAGGCCCAAATGGGCCTATATCGCTCACCTGAACAGCTAGATGATCAAGCTGAAGATATGAAAAATTGTCCCCCCCCCTTTTCTTGGAAGTCTTAAAAAATTCATCAAAAATTCAAAAATCGAGATATTGAAAAAATTCCTTCGCACCAGCATTCCTTACCATAGAAATGATTAAATGAAACCAAATGAATGCATCAATGTTTACTAAAAGAAAATAATAACTCTTTAATGCATTAAAATAACAAAGTCCAAAATAGAAAACGTCAAAAATTTGATTTCGGAATGGAACCAAAAATATCAACACTTCTTCCCATATGCCTCTTAATCATTCCTATGCAGTCGGTTTGTCGCTGTATGCACCCGATCTGAATAAGAAGTTTGTCAAAGGAGGGTACCCTCTGTGACTTACTTCTGTCTGTGGTGGTGCCACCTGTTCATGGATCCTGATAAAGATGACCACATTTGTCGAGGACCTTGAGTATTTGATGCATGCCAAGTTTCATTGAATTCCAGCAAGTGGTTCCGAAGAAAAAGTTCAAACTGTGAAATGTTTACACCAATTATCCCTCTTTTCTGCATTAAAACTACCAAGTACAAAAAAACGTAAAAAAAAACGTTAAAAATTTGATTTCGGAACGGAACCAAAAATAACAACACTTCTTCACACATCCCTCTAGATCATTCCTATGCATTCGGTTTGTCTCTGTATGCCCCCGGTCTGAAGAAGAAATTTGTCAAAGGAGGGTACCATCTTTGACCTACTTTTGCCTGTGGTGGCGCCACCTGTTGATGAATCCGGACGAAAAACAACAACACTTGTAGGGGACCATGAGTACTACATGCTTATCAAGTTTCATCAAATTCTGTTCAGTGGTTCTGGAGAAGAAGTCGAAAATGTGAAAAGTTAACGACGGACGACGGACGGTGATTGATCACAATAGCTCACTTGAGCCTTTGGCTCAGGTGAGCTAAAAAACATTATTTCCCTTCACATTTTTCCAAATACTGAACACAAAAATTACCTGAATAAGTTGACCATGAGCTCTAGACATCCTGCAGTGATCTCCTCATTTAGTGCCTGAATCTTCTTCTGATGAAATGTACGATCCTTCTGAACATCATACTGGCAAGGTCTGAAAAACAAATCCCATTTCATATGCAATGTATAAGAATAACACATGCAAATAAAAGATGGGGAGGTCAGAATTTTAATTTCTGATCATGAAGAGCACAAAACCCTATTATGTGACCACAAATGAAGATTCTGCGGCAAATTACACATGCATGAAACTTACAAGAAACTAGAAGTAATAATAAAAATATTTATCATTCTATGTGATATAAATACAACTTCCTACAAGCTAAGTATATTTCACTGTATTTGGAAATTTGTAAGCTCTGAAACATTTAAAACTTGCTTTCATTTTATAGGATATTTAATTTACAATTCATCCAGAAAAACAAGCAAGAAGAATTGCAAAGTCAAATGATAAAGGTGAGTAACCTTTGAATGTTTATGATATCAAATTGTAGTTTGGCCTTCTTGCACACAGCGGTGAACAGATTGGCAGCTTCAGCGGGAATGTCGGGAAGTTCTGCTGTCTCACAGAGGGAGCCATTGTCACTGGAGCATTTAGACACTGTGTCCTCCTCTTGGTCCGGATTACAGGTCACACTACCTTCATCAAGGTCAACCACCACTAACCCTTGCACCTGACAATATAATGTTAAAAATAGGTCATATTTCTATACTTTAGTTTTAAAACTTGTACCATAAAAGCAACTTCCTTGAGCATCCAAGCATAGAAATTCACCATACTTTCAGAGAATTACTCATCCTAAAGTTGATAAACTACTTCACCCTCCCTTGTTATCATGGAGGATGCAATATCATACAACACAGAAAACTTGGCAGGAATGCTAGAAAACTCTGGCTTGTGAAGCATTATAAGGCCATAATTCATAGGATCAGATTTCCTTTAACCCTTCAGACACCTTTGAGGTTTGTTTCTTACTATATTTGTTTCTTACACTAAGGAAATGTAATATAAAACTTCTGTCCACTTACCTGCTCCGCCTGAGCTTTGTGCATACTGTGACAGCCCATCATGAATGTACTTGGAGCTTCCCTCCACTTACCTGCTCCACCTGAGCTTTGTGCATACTGTGACAGCCCATCATGAATGTACTTGGAGCTCCTGTCCACTTACCTGCTCCACCTGAGCTTTGTGCATACTGTGGCAGCCCATCATGAATGTACCTGGAGCTTCCCTCCACTTACCTGCTCCACCTGAGCTTTGTGCATACTGTGACAGCCCATCATGAATGTACTTGGAGCTTCCCTCCACTTACCTGCTCCACCTGAGCTTTATGCATACTGTGACAGCCCATCATGAATGTACTTGGAGCTTCCCTCCACTTACCTGCTCCACCTGAGCTTTATGCATACTGTGACAGCCCATCATGAATGTACCTGGAGCTTCCCTCCACTTACCTGCTCCACCTGAGCTTTGTGCATACTGTGACAGCCCATCATGAATGTACCTGGAGTTTCCCTCCACTTACCTGCTCTACCTGAGCTTTGTGCACACTGTGACAGCCCATCATGAATGTACCTGGAGCTTCCCTCCACTTACCTGCTCTACCTGAGCTTTGTGCATACTGTGACAGCCCATCATGAATGTACTTGGAGCTTCCCTCCACTTACCTGCTCCACCTGAGCTTTGTGCATACTGTGACAGCCCATCATGAATGTACCTGGAGCTTCCCTCCACTTACCTGCTCCACCTGAGCTTTGTGCATACTGTGACAGCCCATCATGAATGTACTTGGAGCTTCCCTCCACTTACCTGCTCCACCTGAGCTTAGTGCATACTGTGACAGCCCATCATGAATGTACCTGGAGCTTCCCTCCACTTACCTGCTCCACCTGAGCTTAGTGCATACTGTGACAGCCCATCATGAATGTACCTGGAGCTTCCCGTCCACTTACCTGCTCCACCTGAGCTTTGTGCATACTGTGACAGCCCATCATGAATGTACCTGGAGCTTCCCTCCACTTACCTGCTCCACCTGAGCTTTGTGCATACTGTGACAGCCCATCATGAATGTACTTGGAGCTTCCCTCCACTTACCTGCTCTACCTGAGCTTTGTGCATACTGTGACAGCCCATCATGAATGTACTTGGAGCTCCCGTCCACTTACCTGCTCCACCTGAGCTTTGTGCATACTGTGACAGCCCATCATGAATGTACCTGGAGCTTCTAGTAACTCCAAGGCTCTGTTGGACAGTATAGGGACATAGGTATAACTCCAGTGGAATGGTAAAATAAAGTTAAGAAAACTCTGGAAAACACGAGCAAAACAGACTACGAGTAACAATAGCAATTTACTTAAAGAAGACGAAATTTACCCATATACTTAAACCTATGAAACATGAAAGATGACATACATATAAGAATGGATTTTAAAGCAAGTTATCCTACTTAATAAGAAGATGCAATAGATCATTTGCTGATTTAAATGAAGTGTACCTTATGGTAATAATTTATACAATGAGATAATATAAAGAAATTCTATTCAACAAATGAAGACAACAGATGATAACGTGAATTTCTGAATCATAAAATAATTGACATATTAATTGCCTATAGAAATATATCATGCAAATGTGTCTCATCTTCAGAGCCCTGAGGACGCAGTTAGACTCCATTCAAGTTGATAAAACACACAGTTATACAAAATAGACAATACCTCCAAGACCGTGGTAAGGAGAGCATAGGAAGAGGAGATAACCACGATTCTCTGCTCCACTAGGATGGCTGCTAAAACCTGCAGGATATCAGATGGCTGTAGGAGGAGGAATACTAGATACAAAGGGATGTCAATCACTGGCTTGTCAGCACTCTGAGGAGGAAGTAACAGGAAGAGGATATCATCCATCCTCAGCTCCTGAAACAAGAATGATATGATATTCTTTGAATTGTGAATTATTGTGACAAAACTATACATTTGTTGCATATGATATACAGGTATCTATAACTGACAAGTTCAAGTAGAAAAAATATACTTCAGTGGATGTCATCTTTTACACAGTTCAGAGGATGTGACATTAGTAGAAAAAAGTGGATTTCTTTGTTTAATCAATGAAGACATGGAATCAAGCTTCTATCTCGCTGAAATGTCGTTAACAATGGTCCAAAGACTTTTAGGCCTCATCCTCCCTATGTTTTGTACAATTCTTAATGTTTGGATAATTTAGCAATACAGCTTTTGGGTTACCAATCAGCACAAATTGATAAACAATAGCTAAGTATTTGTAGGTATCTCATTTCTGTCAAGCTTGATCCTAAAAAAGTCAGGATTAATTCCACAGGAAACTAGAACTACTCTATTAGGACAAACAACCCCTTTTGCACATAGTCTACGTTGACAATTTTGATCATAGGCCCACAGTGCACTTGGGTTAATGTCATGACACACTGGAGGTGACTGAAATTTTCTCTGTGTGAAATATTAAGACCTTAAACAAAAAGTCCCTGAGTTTCAGTCAAGAAATACTTTTGAAAGAACGATGACCCATGACATTGACTTTTTAGCCCATAACACAATAGGGATCATGTCCCTTTTTGAGTCATGTGTATACTATGTGTCAAGTACAATAGCTTAATGATAAAATAAATAGAGATCTTCCTAGAATAATGGGTATCCAGAGTGCTAAGTATCATGGGTATCCAGAGTGCTAAGTATCATGGGTATCCAGTGTGCTAAGTATCATGGGTATCCAGTGTGCTAAGTATCATGGGTATCCAGTGTGCTAAGTATCATGGGTATCCAGTGTGTTAAGTATCATGGGTATCCAGTGTGCTAAGTATCATGGGTATCCAGAATGCTAAGTATCATGGGTATCCAGTGTGCTAAGTATCATGGGTATCCAGAGTGCTAAGTATCATGGGTATCCAGAGTGCTAAGTATCATGGGTATCCAGTGTGCTAAGTATCATGGGTATCCAGAGTGCTAAGTATCATGGGTATCCAGAATGCTAAGTATCATGGGTATCCAGAATGCTAAGTATCATGGGTATCCAGAGTGCTAAGTATCATGGGTATCCAGAGTGCTAAGTATCATGGGTATCCAGTGTGTTAAGTATCATGGGTATCCAGAATGCTAAGTATCATGGGTATCCAGAATGCTAAGTATCATGGGTATCCAGAGTGCTAAGTATCATGGGTATCCAGTGTGCTA
The DNA here is from genome assembly GCA_035048485.1 of Pteria penguin. Classification (NCBI taxonomy): domain Eukaryota; kingdom Metazoa; phylum Mollusca; class Bivalvia; order Pterioida; family Pteriidae; genus Pteria; species Pteria penguin. The sequence goes on along the minus strand of CM068586.1, from coordinate 1,287,095 downwards.
AGTATCATGGGTATCCAGTGTGTTAAGTATCATGGGTATCCAGAATGCTAAGTATCATGGGTATCCAGAGTGCTAAGTATCATGGGTATCCAGTGTGCTAAGTATCAAGTGTGCTAAGTATCATGGGTATCCAGAGTGCTAAGTATCATGGGTATCCAGTGTGCTAAGTATCATGGGTATCCAGAGTGCTAAGTATCATGGGTATCCAGTGTGCTAAGTATCATGGGTATCCAGAGTGCTAAGTATCATGGGTATCCAGTGTGCTAAGTATCATGGGTATCCAGAGTGCTAAGTATCATGGGTATCCAGAATGCTAAGTATCATGGGTATCCAGAATGCTAAGTATCATGGGTATCCAGAATGCTAAGTATCATGGGTATCCAGAGTGCTAAGTATCATGGGTATCCAGAGTGCTAAGTATCATGGGTATCCAGTGTGTTAAGTATCATGGGTATCCAGAATGCTAAGTATCATGGGTATCCAGAGTGCTAAGTATCATGGATATCCAGTGTGCTAAGTATCATGGGTATCCAGAGTGCTAAGTATCATGGGTATCCAGAGTGCTAAGTATCATGGGTATCCAGAGTGCTAAGTATCATGGATATCCAGTGTGCTAAGTATCATGGGTATCCAGAGTGCTAAGTATCATGGATATCCAGTGTGCTAAGTATCATGGGTATCCAGAGTGCTAAGTATCATGGGTATCCAGAGTGCTAAGTATCATGGGTATCCAGAGTGCTAAGTATCATGGGTATCCAGTGTGCTAAGTATCATGGGTATCCAGAGTGCTAAGTATCATGGGTATCCAGAGTGCTAAGTATCATGGGTATCCAGTGTGCTAAGTATCATGGGTATCCAGAGTGCTAAGTATCATGGGTATCCAGAGTGCTAAGTATCATGGGTATCCAGAGTGCTAAGTATCATGGGTATCCAGTGTGTTAAGTATCATGGGTATCCAGAATGCTAAGTATCATGGGTATCCAGAGTGCTAAGTATCATGGGTATCCAGTGTGCTAAGTATCAAGTGTGCTAAGTATCATGGGTATCCAGTGTGTTAAGTATCATGGGTATCCAGAGTGCTAAGTATCATGGGTATCCAGTGTGCTAAGTATCATGGGTATCCAGAGTGCTAAGTATCATGGATATCCAGTGTGCTAAGTATCATGGGTATCCAGAGTGCTAAGTATCATGGGTATCCAGTGTGCTAAGTATCAAGTGTGCTAAGTATCATGGGTATCCAGTGTGTTAAGTATCATGGGTATCCAGTGTGCTAAGTATCATGGGTATCCAGTGTGCTAAGTATCATGGGTATCCAGAATGCTAAGTATCATGGGTATCCAGTGTGCTAAGTATCATGTGTATCCAGTGTGCAAAGTATCATGGCTCTAAACCAATGTGGCCAAGTGGACGAGGTGTTCCACTCGTGACCGAGAGGTAACGTGTTGGACTTCTGACTTGGGCACACCAGTGTTCTATGCAACGCATCTGGCAAATGTTATCAAAAATATACTGAAATAATCATGGTAAAACAATAATCAATAAATCCATTAATCATAATTCTAGGATGAAAATGCTGTGACATACAGTCTGGAAACACTTTCAAAAAAATTATGTGCTACGACCTTTGATCTTTAGATGTGCTGTGGACTTTGATCTTTAGACCCCAGAAATAATGGGGAATCTTCTTGTGTCATATGCCTCCTATTTATGAAGTGCAATGACTCTAGGATGAAAAGCAACGCAGTTACAATCTGGATACCCTTTGCATACCAATGGACATACAGACAGACAAGTTGAAAACAGTATACCCCTACAAATCTATGGGGTTATATTGAGTGAAGAAAATTTAACAGATAACAATATAGTACAAGAAGTAACTTACTATAACTACCCTGCCAGCTGGGGGAGTGGGCATCCATGTTAACAGATAACAAATACAGTACAAGAAGTAACTTACTATAGGTACCCAGCCAGCAAAAGGAGAAAGCGTCCATGTTAACAGATAACAATACAGTACAAGAAGTAACTTACTATAGCTACCCTGCCAACTGGAGGAGTGGGCGTCCATGTTAACAGATAACAATACAGTACAAGAAGTAACTTACTATAGCTACCCTGCCAGCTGGGGGAGTGGGCATCCATGTTAACAGATAACAATACAGTACAAGAAGTAACTTACTATAGCTACCTTGCCAGCTGGAGGAGTGGGCATCCATGTTAACAGATAACAATACAGTACAAGAAGTAACTTACTATAGCTACCCTGCCAGCTGGAGGAGTGGGCGTCCATGTTAACGTGTGGGTGAAATGTTTGATATGTTGATACATTTCGCTAGGTGTGTCTGTCTCTATCTTGTACACCATACTGAAAGGTAAAAGTCATATCTTACAATCAAAGTCTTACAAACTGTGAATTCTATGTTTTTGTATTGGTTTTGTATTGTTGTTTCCTCACCATGACAGTCTGCTATATTTTAACGATACATACTGTCCTAATATTTTGAAAATTTGAAATTACATTTACTTACACAATGTAGATACCTGTTCTTCAAATAACCATAATACATTATTTATGGTAACAAATAATAGTAATATATATAGAGTGCATGTATAATTCTACAGCTATGAAGTTGTACATAAATGTATATGAATATTTGTTTTCAAGTTAAAACTCTCAAAGATAAAATGTCTTTTCTTTTGATATACACAGGAATTTTTAAAAATAGATGTGAAATACTATGGAGTATCAAAAATCATGTTTTACTGCAAGAGAAAAGTAGCTTTGTATTTTGACATTAATGACAGTTACTGCAGTATAGTATATAAATGTCTGTGGTGAAAAGCATGACATTAAATATAACATACTACAGTATATAGTGATTAATACTGATGAATGACTGTGGTCAACAACAATAACAAAGCAGGACTTACAGAGACAAGCAGTCCTTCATGACAGTGAAGTAAGGAAACCTGGAGATGAGAACACAACAGTGTGGAATATAACATCGATATTGCCCCTCAGTTAGATGGTTACGACCATTGTCCAATGACAGGTACTCTTTCTTATCTGAATCCTGGAAAATCAAAGTCATATAGATCACAAACTTTATAGAATAAATCCAATAAAAAAGTATCAAACTCTTCTCAAATTTTCAGCCATGTGGCCTTTTGCAAGAGAAAAAGACATAGATAGTTTTTTAAGTTTTAATTTACAATATACATACATGGTACCAAGATCGATATCACATAAAGCTAGTACTATTTATATCATTTTCTCTTGAAAAAGGCCAGTGACTGTAAATTTGAGAAGAAGAATTTTATACTTTTTATTGGATTTACACATACTTCCCTTAGGAGGATTTTATTGGACAATTAATTGGATAATACTAACAGTCATTACTATTTACTATCATAATATTCAAAGATATACAAAAAAAATTATTACCCAGAATAATGAATTAAGCCACTTGCATGTCAGTGTCTCTATCTTTCTCACTGATTGGATTGTGACCTCTTGTTTGGGCAGTTTTGTGAATTATAATTGTTTATCAAAGATTATGTAGGGTTTGAAAATTCAATATTCAATGGGACACAATGTGTAATGGTGACTCTTTCATCTTTTTTTCACATTGAGATTTTAGTCTGAACCACCTTAATTATATTACAGATCACATAAGTTCTGTAGGTTGAATTTGAGCATATAAATTCTGTCCTAGTATTCACATTTGAAGTACATTATAGATCATTCCTATAAAATTTTCATCAAAAGAGATACATCTAGAATTGTCAGCAAATCAGAGTCAATACTCCAACAAACAGCAATTGAAAACAAAGGAGCTGGCATAGCTCAATGGATCAGATGTTTGGTTCATGACCGAAAAGTCCCAGGTTACTGTACAGGCGATGGCTCAATCGATCAGGTGCTTTGTTTGTGACCAAAAGGTCCCAGGTACCTGTACACGTGATGGCTCAATGGATCAGGTGCTTGGCTCTTGACAGAAAGGTCCCAAATTACTGTACTCCCGATGGCACAGTGGATCAAGCGCTTGCCTTGTGACCAAAAGGTCCCAGGTTACAGTACAGTCGATGCTTCAATGGATCATATGCTTGGCTTGTGACTGATAGGTCCCAGGTAAATATACAGCAATGACTCATGGGATCAGGTGCTTGGCTTGTGACTGATAGGTCCCAGGTAAATATACAGCAATGACTCATGGGATCAGGTGCTTGGCTTGTGACCAAAAGGTCCCAGGTTACAGTACAGCCAATGCTTCAATGGATCATATGCTTGGCTTGTGACTGATAGGTCCCAGGTTAATATACAGCAAAGACTCATAGGATCATGTGCTTGGCTTGTGACTGATAGGTCCCAGGTAAATATACAGCAATGACTCATGGGATCAGGTGCTTGGCTTGTGACTGATAGGTCCCAGGTAAATATACAGCAATGACTCATGGGATCAGGTGCTTGGCTTGTGACCAAAAGGTCCAAAGTTACAGTACAGCCAATGCTTCAATGGATCATATGCTTGGCTTGTGACTGATAGGTCCCAGGTAAATATACAGCAATGACTCATGGGATCAGGTGCTTGGCTTGTGACTGATAGGTCCCAGGTAAATACACAGCAATGACTCATGGGATCAGGTGCTTGGCTTGTGACTGATAGGTCCCAGGTAAATATACAGCAATGACTCATGGGATCAGGTGCTTGGCTTGTGACCAAAAGGTCCCAGGTTACAGTACAGCCGATGCTTCAATGGATCATATGCTTGGCTTGTGACTGATAGGTCCCAGGTAAATATACAGCAATGACTCATGGGATCAGGTGCTTGGCTTGTGACTGATAGGTCCCAGGTAAATATACAGCAATGACTCATGTGATCAGGTGCTTGCCTTGTGACCAAAAAGTCCCAGGTTACAGTACAGCCAATGCTTCAATGGATCATATGCTTGGCTTGTGACTGATAGGTCCCAGGTAAATATACAGCAATGACTCATGGGATCAGGTGCTTGGCTTGTGACTGATAGGTCCCAGGTAAATATACAGCAATGACTCATGGGATCAGGTGCTTGGCTTGTGACCAAAAGGTCCCAGGTTACAGTACAGCCAATGCTTCAATGGATCATATGCTTGGCTTGTGACTGATAGGTCCCAGGTAAATATACAGCAATGACTCATGGGATCAGGTGCTTGGCTTGTGACTGATAGGTCCCAGGTAAATATACAGCAATGACTCATGGGATCAGGTGCTTGGCTTGTGACCAAAAGGTCCCAGGTTACAGTACAGCCGATGCTTCAATGGATCATATGCTTGGCTTGTGACTGATAGGTCCCAGGTAAATGTACAGCAATGACTCATTGGATCATATGCTTGGCTTGTGACTGATAGGTCCCAGGTAAATATACAGCAATGCCTCATTGGATCAGGTGCTTGGCTTGTGACCAAAAGCTCCCAGGTAAATGTACAGCAATGACTCATTGGATCAGGTGCTTGGCTTGTGGCCGAAAGGTCCCAGGTTACAGTACAGCCAAAGGCTCAATGGATTGGGTGCTTGGTTTGTGACTGAAAGGTGCCAGGTAAATGTTCAGCAGATGGCATCTAGATGTTGTATCTTTTGGGTGAAACGGTAAAAACCAAAGTTATATACCACAGCAATTCAGACCTATGCAACACTTCGACTCGTAACAGTGAGGGTTTAAATCTCTGTGTAATGTGTATGGCAGATAAGGATCAATCTAAATCTCTGTGCAATATGTAAAGCAGGTGCTATTACAATATCTCATAGCAGTGAGGATCTATATCTCTGAGTAATGTGTAGGGCAGATGCCCTCACAATATCTCATAGCAGTGAAGGTCTAAATCTCTGTGTATAGCAGATGCTGTCACAATATCTCCTAGCAATGAGAGTCTAAATCTCTGTGTAATGTGTAAGGCACATGCCATCACAATATCTCATGGCAATGAGAGTCTAAATCTCTGTGTAATGTGTAAGGCACATGCCATCACAATATCTCATGGCAATGAGAGTCTAAATCTCTGTGTAATGTGTAGGGCAGATGCCATCACAATATCTCATAGCAGTGAGAGTCTAAATCTCTGTGTATAGCAGATGCTGTCACATTATCTCATTGCACTGAGAGTCTAAATCTCTGTGTAATGTGTATGGCAGATGCCATCACAATATCTCATAGCAGTGAGAGTCTAAATCTCTGTGTATAGCAGATGCTGTCACATTATCTCATTGCACTGAGAGTCTAAATCTCTGTGTAATGTGTAAGGCAGATGCCATCACAATATCTCATAGCAGTGAGAGTCTAAATCTCTGTGTACAGCAGATGCTGTAACAATATCTCATAACAGTGAGGGTCTAAATCTCTGTGTAATGTGCAAGGCAGATGTCCTCACAATATCTCATAGCAGTGAGGGTCTAAATCTCTGTATAATGTGTAAGGCAGCAGTGAGGGTCTAAATCTCTGTGTAATGTGAAAGGCAGATGCCGTCACAATATCTCATAGCAGTGAGGGTCTAAATCTCTGTGTAATGTGAAAGGCAGATGCCGTCACAATATCTCATAGCAGTGAGGGTCTAAATCTGCGTGTAAAGCAGATGTTGTCACAATATCTCCTAGCAGTGAGGGTCTAAAATTTCTATGTAATGTGTAAGGCTCATGTCATCACAATATTTCATAGGATGCCTGAGAAGGTGCAGAAAATTCACAAGTCTTTAGACAGACAGACAATCTGATTTCATTATAATCCCCCATCCCCACTAACATACATCTACACTCACACATACAAATACAACTTTGTTGCAAGGTACATACATACACAGGAGAAAGTTTAGTTCTAACATTTTCGATGTGGCTGCCACTATTTTACAGCTCTTTCGGCATCATTAGAAGATAATTCTTGTAATGTTTTATCAAATTTCTACAAAAATGAGAGAGAAAATCCAGTTCTAAGATTTTCAAGATCTTTTCAAGTTACGTAACATTGGGTTTTTTTTTAAACTACCTGCATGGTTTGGATAATTATTCTAAAATAATTACCCTGTCCAAGATAAAAGCTCTGTAGAAAGTCAAACAGGAAGCAAATGTTTTATTTCCCTGTATATCTGTCAAGACGAGAAAATGTGCAACAGACTCTTTCTTCTCAGCATAAATCTTCATGCCATCTGAAACAAATGCATCCCAGATTATGAGCATTTGAAGGAAGCTATCGTGATAAACGGAAAAAAAAATTGTTATTGAAATCTCCGTAAATGATGACATACATAATGATCTGAATCAGTCAGTGCAGAATGAGTTTTACATTTTACCTGACATAATTTGTTACATCATGATGAATCAATCTCATCATAACCATTACAAAAAAAAAAAAACATTCCAAGACAAAACATTTCCAATATTCTAAACATGGTTGCCAAGTCAGCAACTCTGAATTATGTAACACCTTGTTTATAAAGGTATTCATCAATCAACATAAGCTGATTATTCTGGCAGGCAGAGTTTCACTTAACTCCTACAAAAACAAAATTTATGGAATTTTTGAAATTTCCAATCTGCCTGCCAGGATGAATATTGTTCACTGAATCATGCAAGGCCATTTTATAACTTTGTAGGAAGTTAGGATTCTATTATTCCTGAGATAGTGACAATAATTCATTGTTTTAAATCCATTGTTTTAAATCCATAGCATCTTCTCAATATTTGTATATAAAATAAAGCATTGCATTTTGTAAAATATATTTGTTTTCTAAATTGCAAATTCTTTTTCCAGTATGTAATTCCTTTTCATTTTATTAATTACCTATACATGTATACGTAATTCTGTCATTAGGTTTGTCAGTATACTTTCTTATTGTTTATCACCTTTGAAGTTTACAATAGAAAGCATTCTGTTAGATCTATAACTCCACTGTTTGATGCAACTTTTTAGTTTCGATAAACATTCTATATGTACCAAAAATAGTCACTAATTGTTCAAATTCATTGACATACGAGGGTGATTGGATTATTTTAAACCTTGTTTCATAAACAGGTAAATAGGGGTCTTTTAACTTTCTATAATTTATATTAATCAATGGGTTTTTCAGCATTGATATTCATCTTGATGCATCATAAACAGTAGATTTTCAGGATATCATTATACTGACATACCAGTAATCTGGTAAGGAGCAAGTAGATTGTTTATTCCTTAATAGATTATTTTGAAAATTTGTAAAATTGAGGGATGTTTTTCAGCATGTGATATTTATCTTGATGAATGTACGAATAAACAGTAGATTTTTATATTATTGTTTTCCTGACATAAATTTAGTAAGGAACAAGTAAATTATTCATTCCATTATAGATTAATTTGAAAAATTTGTAAAAGTAAGGCATTTATATTTCACTTTTCTTTGTACTACTGAAGGTGTCTTACACACTTCTATATATTGTTGAAGCTTGTGTATATTTATGATGTATAATGAACTGTAAGGTTTATACTATACCCTGAATAATTACTGCCAATCCTCAATATCAATCCTCTGAGTCATGTTACATTTAATGAAGATGAGGGACTGACCCAGTTACAAACTTGCAAGTCCTGTTACACTTAGTGAAGATGAGGGATTGACCCAGTTACAAACCTGCAGGTCCTGTTACACTTACTGAAGATGAGGGACTGACCCAGTTACAAACTTGCAAGTCCTGTTACACTTACTGAAGATGAGGGATAGACCCAGTTACAAACCTGCAAGTCTTGTTACACTTACTGAAGATGAGGGGCTGACCCAGTTACAAACTTGCAAGTCCTGTTACACTTAGTGAAGATGAGGGATGGACCCAGTTACAAACTTGCAAGTCCTGTTACACTTAGTGAAGATGAGGGACTGACCCAATTACAAACCTGTAAGTCATGTTACACTTACTGAAGATGAGGAATTGACCCAGTTACAAACCTGCAAGTCATGTTACACTTACTGAAGATGAGGGACTGACCCAGTTACAAACCTGCAAGTCCTGTTACACTTACTGAAGATGAGGGACTGACCCAATTACAAACCTCCGAGTCATGTTACACTCACTGAAGATGAGGGACTGACCCAATTACAAACCTGCAAAGTTTCACTAAATCAGCATGTTTAAGATTGCATATATAACAAGAGGCCCAAGTGGGCCTATATCGCTCACCTGAGTACCTAGATTATCAGTCATGCATGAAGGAGAATTCATTTATTTTTGCATTAATGTGACTAAGTCAACACAGATGTTGAAAATATGTCAAATTTTATTTCAGGCTAGAATAAAAAACAACACTTTTTTGCACATCCATTCAGGTGATTCTGATATTAAGCATTTCCTTTGTCTCTGCAAGAAGTCATTCAGGGCAACAAGTTAGTCATTTTCTTTAGGTGGGGCCTTTTGTTGACTGATTTCAAGTCTGGGTCATGAACAACAATTGTTTCAAATATTGTCCAGATCTAACTTAAAATTGCCTAATTTCATATGTTGAGTGTTGAGAAACATCGAAAAACTTATTTAGATGTGTAAAGAAATGAAAAAAAAATTTTGACCACAGCTGGATTTGAACCGCTACTCTCCATATTTCAATTACCAAGTGGTATATGTACTATTGTGAGAACTGCTTTTTAGACATGGTGGCATTATCTGTTAACCAATTTGGATGAAATTTACCAAATTGATAGAGGACTTTTAGTACTTCATGTATTCCATGTTTCATTAAAATCTTTCATGTGGTATAACAGCAGAAGTGAAAAATGTGATTGAATTGTTCCTATACACCCTCATTTGGAAGTCTTAAAAAATTCATAGAAAATCCAAAAATTGAGATATTGACAAAATTCTTTCAAAGTAACAATCCTTACCATAATTATGATCACAATAGTCCATAAGAAATCATCATTATCAATTAACTAGGAAATATGACACTTTTTTCTGCATTGAATCACCAAGTCCAAAGAAATGTCGAAAAAAATTCTAAAATTTGATTTTGGAAGGGAACCAAAATGACAATACATCTTCACTCATCCCTCTAGATCATTTCTATGCATTCTGTTTGTCTCTGTATACAGCCCGTATGAAAAAGAATATTGTTAAATGAGGGAACTCTTTTGTGACCTACTCTTGACTATGGTGGCGCCACCTGTAAAGAGGTCTGGACGAAAACAACAGAATTTGAAGAGGATCATAAGTGACTTATTTCTACCAAGATTTATTAAAATCCCTCAAACAGTTTTGTAGAAAAAGGTGAAAATGTGAAAAATGGCCAAAACACCCCCCCCCCTTTTTTTTTGGAAGTCTTAAACGTAAAATTCCTAATTTCATATGTTGAGTGTTGAGAAACATCTAAAAACTTATTTAGATGTGTAAAAAAAAAAAAAAATTTTTTTGACCACAGCTGGATTTGAACCGCTACTCTCCATATTTTAATTACCAAGTGGTATATGTACCATTGTGAGACCTACTTTTAGACATGGTGGCATTATCTGTTAACCAATTTGGATGATCCGCACAAAAAACAAAACCTTTGAAAAGGACTATGAGTACTTGCATCCTACCCAGTTTTATCACAATCCTTCAAGTTGTTCTGTAGATCAATTTTAATATATTAAAAATTGTCCCCCCCCCCCCCCCCTTTTCTTGGAAGTCTTAAAAAATTCATAAAAAATTCAAAAATCGAAATATTGAAAAAATTCCTTCGCACCAGCATTCCTTACCATAGAAATGATTAAATGAAACCAAATGAATGCATCAATGTTTACTAAAAGAAAATAATAACTCTTTAATGTATTAAAATAACAAAGTCCAAAATAAAAATGAAAAAACGTCAAAAATTTGATTTCGGAATGGAACCAAAAATATCAACACTTCTTCCCATATGCCTCTAAATCATTCCTATGCAGTCGGTTTGTCGCTGTATGCACCCGATCTGAATAAGAAGTTTGTCAAAGGAGGGTACCCTCTGTGACCTACTTTTGTCTGTGGTGGTGCCACCTGTTCATGGATCCTGACAAAAATGACCACATTTGTCGGGGACCTTGAGTATTTGATGCATGCCAAGTTTCATTGAATTCCAGCAAGTGGTTCCGAAGAAAAAGTTCAAACTGTGAAATGTTTACACCAATTATCCCACCCCCCTTTTTCTTGAAAGTCTTAAAAAATTTATAAAAAATCCAAAACATAAAATATTGAAAAATTTTCTTCGCAGTAGTATTTCTTACCATCAAAATGATAAAATTAAACCAAATTAATGCATCAATGTTTACTAAAAGAAAAAAATACCTCTTTTCTGCATTAAAACTACCAAGTACAAAAAAACGTCAAAAATTTGATTTCGGAACGGAACCAAAAATAACAACACTTCTTCACACATCCCTCTAGATCATTCCTATGCATTCGGTTTGTCTCTGTATGCCCCCGGTCTGAAGAAGAAGTTTGTCAAAGGAGGGTACCCTCTTTGACCTACTTTTGCCTGTGGTGGCGCCACCTGTTGATGAATCCGGATGAAAAACAACAACACTTGTAGGGGACCATGAGTACTACATGCTTATCAAGTTTCATCAAATTCTGTTCTGTGGTTCTGGAGAAGAAGTCGAAAATGTGAAAAGTTAACGACGGACGACGGACGACAGACGACGGACGACGGACGGACGACGGACGGTGATTGATCACAATAGCTCACTTGAGCCTTTGGCTCAGGTGAGCTAAAAATTGCCCTCAACACAATGATACATGTTTACCAACCCTGATACAAATCTGTCTTGTACTCAGAAACATTTGTCTCAATCAATCTATCAACATTACAACAAGTAAACATATTCCAGAAAGAGCCTTAATGATATTATTTAAAAGTATTTCATCAACTTGTGAGAGAAAAATAATCCATTTCAATCCTGAATGGGCTTAGGGTTAATTCAGTAAACGTAACTTTCTATCATGTATAGTGTACATGGAATAATGCTCACAATTGTCGTATCAAAGTATGTCTGAGTTGATTGGACTTGATAAGTTATCACAGTCATACAAACCTTTGTATAAATTGTCAAAGCCATACCAGCCTTTAAATAATTGTCACAGCCATACAAACCTTTGTATAAATTGTCAAAGCCATACAAACCTTTGTATAAATTGTCACAGCCACACAAGCCTTTGTATAAATTGTCACAGCCACACAAACTATGTATAAATTGTCACACTCATACAAGCCTTTGTATAAATTGTCACAGCCATACAAACCTTTGTATAAATTGTCAAAGCCATACAAACCTTTGTATAAATTGTCACAGCCACACAAGCCTTTGTATAAATTGTCACAGCCACACAAACTATGTATAAATTGTCATAGCCATACAATCCTTTGTATAAATTGTCACAGCCATACAAGCATTTGTATAAATTGTCACAGCCATACAATCCTTTGTATAAATTGTCACAGCCATACAATCCTTTATATAAACTGTCACAGCCACACAAGCCTTTGTATAAATTGTCACAGCCATACAAGCCTTTGTATAAATTGTCATAGCCATACAAAGTATTGTATAAATTGCAACAGCCATACAAACATTTGTATAAATTGTCAGAGCCATACGAGCCTTTGTATAAATTTTCACAGCCATACAAACCTTTGTATAAATTGTCACAGCCATATGAGCCTTTGTATAAATTGTCACAGCCATACAAACCTTGGTATAAATTTTTACAGCCATACAAGCCTTTGTATCAATTGTCACAGCCATACAATAATTTGTATAAATTGTCATAGCCACACAAGCCTTTGTATAAATTGTCACAGCCATACAATCCTTTGTATAAATTGTCAAAGCCATATAAGCCTTTGTATAAATCGTCACAGCCATACAAAGTTATGTGTAAATTGTCACAGCCATACAAACCTTTGTGTAAATTGTCACAGCCACACAGACCTTTGTATAAATTGTCACAGCCATACAAACCTTTGTATAAATTGTCACAGCCACACAAGCCTTTGTATAAATTGTCACAGCCATACAAACCTTTGTATAAATTGTAACAGCCATACAAACATTTTTGTAAATTGTCACTGCCATACAAGCATTTGTATAAATTGTCACAGCCATACAAGCCTTTGTATAAATTGTCACAGCCATACAAAGTTTTGTATAAATTGTAACAGCCATACAAACATTTTTGTAAACTGTCACTGCCATACAAGCATTTGTATAAATTGTCACAGCCATACAAGCCTTTGTATAAATTGTCACAACAATATAAACATTTGTAAAATTTGTCATAGCCATACAAACATTTGTATAAATTGCCACAGCCATATAAACATTTGTATAAATTGCCACAGCCATACAAACATTTGAATAAATTGCCACAGCCATACAAACATTTGTATGAATTGTCACAGTCATACAAACATTTGTGTCTTGGACATCTCATTTCTCAGAGACTAAATGCAGCAAATTTATTTTTCATCACTTCTCTTTTGTATAAACACTTATGTCAAAACCCTACTTACCAGGAAAACAAAAAGTAGGTATGGCCTTTATAACTTCCTCTGACACTGGAAATTCTGGACCTGTGCTTTGGACATTTGACATCATGGTTTTATTCTTTGTAGGTCGCCTAAAGGACATGTATCGAGTGACGTAACCAGCAGGGACTACTGATGTACTCCTATTTCCCTGAGTTTGCCGCATACCTTTGTTGAAGTGGCTACGAGGTATTGATGAGTAAGAATTGGTAAATGGATGACTGTCCTTCAACTGAAATAAGGAAAAAAAATATCATGCACATTGGTACAAACAAATAAATGATGGAATTTAAATAGGATCTAACAGATTCCATGTTCATTCATATTTGTTTGGTAACAAGGTATTTAGGAAGTCTGAGGAAGGAGATAAGACTTCTCTATGAGGACTAAGTGTTATAACATCAACATTTCCTTCTCATCCTCACACCTATCATATCTAGTGACGAGGACTTGATTATGCTTAAAGGAGAAGTAAACACCTAACAGCTTTCGTACCAAACACCTAACAGCTCTCCTACCAAACACCTAACAGCTCTCGTACCAAACACCTAAGAGCTCTCGTACCAAACATCTAATAGCTCTCGTACCAAACTCTCGTACCAAACACCTAACAGCTCTCGTACCAAACACTTAACAGCTCTCATACCAAACACCTAACAGCTCTCGTACCAAACACCTTACAGCTCTCCTACCAAACAGCTAACAGCTCTCGTACCAAACACCTTACATCTCTCGTACCTGTAGATTGGGATAGTCATAATCTTGTCGTGGATGAGGGAAGAAGTGCATCAGGACGTGAGTGGAAGCAGCAGAGAGGACCTGTGGCTCGTAGTCCTGTAGATACAGATTCTCTATCAGGTCCCATTTGTTGTTCTGTAATGTATTCATTTAACTGTATATTCAAATCAATTTATTAGGTTTAAACATGTTCAAACTCTGCATCAATAGAGAGAAATCTGATTAATTTCTCAATTTTTAGAGCCAATGACATTTACATAGAACCATTTGTTTCTTACAATATTCTGTATGAATTTATTGGTCGCTTTATGTGATATTCTAATGTTCTTCCTTTTCATCCTAGACGGATTGTTTATATAAGTTTATTGCTTGAAAGTTAAGCCTGATTTCAAGACCTCTAGATCTGACCATGGGCAGCTTAGGTTCTCTAAAAATATTAAGGCATATATCCTGTACATTTACCTCTGATATGACCAAAGGCCTGAAAACATTTTAATGTATAATCTTTCAATCCCATCAATTATATCACATTCACATTTACAGTATATGGCCTTAATAACAGTATCCATTTCAATCACATGGAGCACAATTCTACAAAGTAACCATATATAAAAGTTACCTTTTGATTCCTGCATTTTTAGATCAAAGTTAATACACTTGTACTGTGGGTCTTTTCTAGAGAAATTATTCATAACTTTGAATACATGTACCTGAAATCTGACTGCAGGTACGTGAGATCTAACAATGACCAGGACCTCTCAGCAAAAAGATTTCCTGACAAGTAAGAGATAGCAGAGGTTGTTACTATTAAGGTCACAATCTATCAGTATGCAGCAGTGTTTTGTCAGTATAGCAATATTATACTGCACATACAGAAGACTACAAAAATCTCTACATATGATACTGTAAAGATCTGCCAGAATATCAGCTATCACAGGCATGCTGTGATACCCTGATATATCAGAGTCATTAAAGCTGTGTTAAAATACCCCTGACTTACTCGATCTGTTTGAGTCAGGCTATCAGACGTAAAACATGTGTTAACACATCTTCTGAAATATTTGATGCTTGATATGTTCTGAGATCAATATTTCAAGCTTCATTACATATACATGGTGCAGATGGTAGGAAGTTGCCTAACAGGATGTTTAGGAACAGCAAAAACCAAGGTTAAGGAAGTATATACTTATAACAAAAGCCAAACACAGTAGACAGGACTGATCTGACTGGAATTATTGAACAATCAAGGGTTAGAAACCCATGCATATACATTTTTAGATTTCCATGGCAACCATTTTCTGAATGCTGAATACTTTCAAAAAATATTTGTTTTAGGCAGGGTAAGAGTATACCTCTTGCACTCGACAATTATTAAGCAATGGTGCTAAAGATATAAGTTGGGGTGACCTTCACTATGTAGATATGATCTATTTTAAAAACTGATAATACTCAAGTCATGAGCAATTACAGATAATTGCATCCATATATCTCTTTGAGTTATATTTGAGGTTGAAACAAAGCTGTAATACATACTATGTATTATTTATAATTATTTCCACAAATCCACCTGCAGTGACTCCATCCCTCTCTCTATTATTAAAACATAAGAAATGTAGCTGCACTAGTGATCTCCAATGGTTAAGATCAATAGTAATGATAAACATTATACAGAAGTTTCCATCATATATCTACAGACTGTTATAAGAGATCTGCATCAGGATGCCTTCACTTCTTATCATAGAATTTCATTTTCTTGTATTTATGCACGTATCCTGGTAATGATTCATTTGAGTCTATCATTAGATGCCACATAAAATCAGCACATGTCTGTGTCTGCCTGGGAATGCCTAACTGACAGAATGTTATGGGAAATCAGGATGACATGGGAATATCATGGGAATTCTAGCAGATGGAATATTATGGAAAATCTAGCTGACAGAATATTAAGGGAATTCCAGCAGACAGAATGTTATGGGAATTCTAGATGACAGAATATAATGGGAATCCTAGAAGACAGAATATTATGGGAATTCTAGCAGATGGAATATTATGGGAAATCTAGGTAACAAAATATAATGGGAATTCTAGATGACAGAATATTATGGGGATTCTAGATGACAGAATATCATGGGAATTGTAGATGACAGAATATTATGGGAAATCTAGCTGACAGAATATTATGGGAAATCTAGCTGACAGAATATCATGGGAATTCTAGATGACAGAAAATTATGGGAAATCTAGCTGACAGAATAGTGTGGTACAACTCAACATGATGAGAGTTATAATTCTGATCCCCCCCTTTTCCGAAAAACGAACAACATGAAGTAAAACATTTAAAAACAAAACTTGATAATTACATGATATATAACAGCATACAACTAAAACTAGCCATCATCTCCCCTTTATCCCTTTATCTTTATTCAAACTCATCTAAATGATCAAGACATACCATCTACTATTGGCATCTACACTGGGAGAAGTGATTAACACCCACCACCGCTCCCTTTCCCTTGATAATTTAACATGTGGGAAGTGCAGTAATGAGAGATGTGATACCTGGAAATTTAAACTGTAGTACAATAGATTTAATCAATCTGACCCCCGTGACGCAATATTCTGTTAAGATTCTTAACAATATTGCAGCATAGGGGCCAAAAGATGTTGTAATATGTTATCTGTTGTCATTGATTCTTTAAAATTCAATCGTATGGTGATCAACCAAAGAAATATTGATGAATAATTCGTTGAAACTCAAAGTTTCAGCAGATTTCTAGTGGGAAATGTCAACAACCAAGCAGTAGATACTTATTGTCATTTACGGTGAAAATGTCCTATGTGTCAACAACCAAGCAGTAAATACTTACTATCATTTACAGTGACAATGTCCTATGTGTCAACAACCAAGCAGTAAATACTTACTATCATTTACAGTGACAATGTCCTAAGTGTCAACAAACAAGCAGCAGATACTTACTGTCATTTACAGTGACAATGTCCTAAGTGTCAACAACCAAGTAGTAGATACTTACTGTCATTTACAGTGACAATGTCCTAAGTGTCAACAACCAAGCAGTAGATATTTACTATTATTTACGGTGAAAATATCCTAAGTGTCAACAACCAAGCAGTAGATACTTACTGTCAATTACAGTGACAATATCCTAAGTGTCAACAACCAAGCAGTAGATATTTACTGTCATTTACGATGACAATATCCTAAGTGTCAACAACCAAGCAGTAGATACTTACTATCATTTACAGTGACAATGTCCTAAGTGTCAACAACCAAGCAGTAGATATTTACTGTCATTTACAGCGACAATGTCCTAAGTGTCAACAAACAAGCAGCAGATACTTACTGTCATTTACAGTGACAATGTCCTAAGTGTCAACAAACAAGCAGTAGATACTTACTTTCATTTACAGTGACAATGTCCTAAATGTCAACAACCAAGCAGTAGATACTTACTGTCATTTATGGTGACAATGTCAAAAGTGTCAACAACCAAGCAGTAGATACTTGCTGTCATTTACAGCGACAATGCCTAAGTGTCAGCAATGATAACAGTGTCACAAAAAGGAATTATTGTCTGGTATCTCCCCCATAGCATCAATCTACCCCCTTTATTGTCTGGTATCTCCCCCATAGCATCAATCTACCCCCTTTATTGTCTGGTATCTCCCCCATAGCATCAATCTACCCCCTTTATTGTCTTTCTGGAAATACACTTACCTCTCTTATCAATCCACTGTTTTCATCCAAACCTATGACCAGCATAAGATCAACAAAGCTGTTATGAAGATGCTGCATATCACTATTGGGAGGCACCGATCCCCCGGCCATGGTGATCCAGGAAATGGTGACGGTGAAATCAGCGCAGTTATCCTATTGTAATGTTCTACTTCATATTAATGCATTTTCGTGCCATAACATATCTGTTTCCGCACTTAAACCCTAAAATATAAATGTCAGAATAAATCCTTCACTGACAAAAAACATTAAAATAAAAATAAATAAAAATTTTCTATCCAAATCGTTTTGCGACCTATTCCGTCCTCAGCGTGTTGATAAATAAATGCACGATAATTCAGCAGCTCAAAATACATATCACATGTAAGGAAATCCCTTTCAAATTATATCCAACATAAAATGCAAATCTACAAAATTCACTTCCACAGCACGTGCTGGTATGATACTCGTTTCCAACATCATTTTACACCAGGTGTATTATCTTAGCTATTGCCAGTTTTCTGAGAACACATTAAAGCCGTTAGATCAAAGATAAAAAGATAGATTAAATGTACAGAATAATCTAGTTTTCACAACAAGAGTCATAATTGATCGACAAAGACCTTCCGGGTTTGATCGGACTTTACGGTGATGGACTGATAAACCTTACATATCAGCATGTTAAATCGCCAGCATTCTTCTACTGTTTTGTTTTTATTATCCACTAATGAAACGTGGATTACTATTTCCATACAAAATAGATGTTTAAGTATTAAATGTAAGTTGCAATGGAGAATATCAAAATATAGACACCGAGTAATTAACGTTTTCTGTTTACCCAGCTTCATTAAAATCAATGTCTATCCACCCTCCCTGTAACTCCTCCTCTCTCTTCAATAATTGCTCTATGCTATATAAATTTCGCTATACATGAACAGTGTCCTTCAGTGTTTCGTGACGGAAGGAACTGCAGATAACCGGATTTATTATCGACTCTTACCACGTACATAGGCAAACTTTCCTTTTATGACAACCGGTATTGAACTCGGACGTGCGAGACATATGCCAATTCCAGCACAGCGATTCAAACAGTGGTGATGTAATGATTAAGCACTCAGTTTGCAGTGCACATGATGCGGGTTCGATACCTTGATAGTGTCCCCATGTTTAAGAGATTGGCAGCTTCCATGTCCCGATATGACTTAAAACATTGTTGAAAGCGACATAAAACTCAAAATTAATCAACCAACTAAAGTTCACCAAAGCCAATGAGGTCCCGTGTATGTCATTTGCACGTGTTGGTTGTAGACTACTAAGTCTACTCCTTCTTGATCCACTAAGTACGTACCTTGGATTACGACTGCTATCGTGAAATTCCTTTACACGTACGCTATTCATTGCGATTACACACACGGTGAATTACCTAAATGGTCAACATACAAATACTATCTTACCCGGCCTATGACAGATAGTCCCATATCACCCTGGTAGTACACAATCTACACGCTGGTCATTCGCTCAACAATCAATCATACACCTGATCCTGGGTGCGTCAAGTCAATATTACGTCCCGGGTTAACGGGGTCAAGAACTTGGCCACAACAGCTAACGCTGGTCATAGGTATGTCCGAGCATTCAGTACACGGAACGAGTTACTTTAAATTATGTAAACTCATGTACGGTAGAGAGCATAGTTAGTGCTTCACACAGGTCTCGTCCAATGATTCATTCTTGAATTCATTCTAAATGCCCTCTCAAGGACTTTATTTTATACATGTATAATTCACTGGTGATTGTAGAGGGAGAAGGGATGGGATAGGAGACCTAGTTTATGCCCCCCCCCCCTCTTTTTTCTATATGAATACATTTGGATCCACTACTGTCATTGTGTGTGAATGACTGTGGAACTGTATATGTGACACACACAGAGATACAAATCCACGCAATCCATCCCACCCTACCACACACAAGAGCTTCAATTAAACAATAAAGTCGTAAGTACGCAAAGGGAAGGGGGTGTTGGAGACAATGCATGTTAGAACTCTTAATTTCGTATAATTTCAGGCTATTGTATAATGGGTTTTCCTTTTTTTTTTTTTTTAAAGTTTTCTTAATTTTTACTCACTTTCCTGCATTGGTTTGTTTTTCAAGCAACATAAATGCAGGAGCCTAAGGAGGTTTCAAAAAATAAAAATAATTCACGACTGGAGATCGAAACGGAATCGCCCACAGGAAGTAAATGTCGATCGTCAAATCCCAAGTCTTAAAGATCTCTCACAGTTATGTAATATGTAGATAATATATACAGAAGTACAGACAACGCCCCCCCCCCCCCCCCTTTTGTTTTTTACTAATACCAGGAGCTCTGGAGAGACTTTAGCTCAATACAACATACACAGAGACAGTGACACCCTGTAGCACTACTGGTTATGTCTAGTGAGTATACATCAAAAGTCTGCTAGCTGTTAATATATATATATATATATATATATATATATATATATATATATATATATATATATATATATATATATATATATATATATATATATATATATATATTTGTATGTATGTATAAAGCACAAAGACACTACAGCTAACAAGGCACCCTATATTTCACTTATATTCGTTCCCCGTCTGGGACTCGAACCCACGACCTATGATACCGAATCACCTAGCTGCCATGCATCCGACCCTCTAACCGACTGAGCTACCCGACAGCTAGGTGATTCGGTACCATAGGTCGTGGGTTCGAGTCCCAGACAAGGAACGAATATAAGTGAAATATAGGGTACCTTGTTAGCTGTAATGTCTTTGTGCTTTATATGTTTGTCTAATTTGTCTTTATTTTCTACAGGTATTTCTTCGGAGATCCAAGGTCCATAGTACTCCCAGGTGTTTCACTGAATCTATTCGTGCTTTATATATATATATATATATATATATATATATATATATATATATATCCCCACAAACAAAGTTTGGGGGTCTATAGGAATCACCCTGTCTGTCTGTCTGTCCGTCTGTTCACATTTGTCCGGGTCATAACTTCTAACCTCCTAGTCAGATCTGAATAATATTTCACACAACTGTTGTACATGACACAAGGGTGTGTCATGATCTTGACCCATGTTCATATCTTCAAGGTCAAGGTCACAGTGTACACATAGCAAAACTTTTTGTCCGGGCCATAACTTTATATTCCCTTATCGGATCTGGATTATATTTCATGCAATTGTTGTTCATGACCCAAGAGTGTGTCATGCCCTTGACCATAGGTCATATCTTCAAGGTCAAGGTCACAGTGCATACATAACCGAATCCTTGTCCGGGCCATAACTTCTTATTGCTAAGTTGGATTATTATCTAGGATAATATATCACACATTTGTACACACTTGGTCGAAATCCTCTTCCAGGCCGTAACTCCTTACTGCTATGTTGTCCATGACTAAAGGGTGTGTCATGACCTTGTACGTAGGTCATATCTTCAAGGTCAAGGTCACAGTGCACATATAACCAAAATCCTTGTCCTGGCTATAACTTCTTACTGCAAAATGGATTTAGATAATATATCACACAATTGTTGTCCATGACCCATGGATGTGTCATGACCTTGACATAAGATCGTATCTCCAAGGTCAAGGTCAAAGTGCACAATTGTCAAAATCTTTGTCCCGCCCATCACTCCTTACTGCTATGTTGGATCTGAATAACATTTCACACAATTGTTGTTCATGTCCAAGGGTGTGTCATAACCTCCATCGAAGGTCATATCTTCAATGTCAAAGTCACAGTGAAACATAGCCGAAATCCTTGTACATGCCATAACTTCTTACTTCCAGGTTGGATCTGGCTAATATTTCACATATTTTTTGTTCATGACACAAGGGTGTGTTATGACCTTGACTCAAAATCACATCTCCAAGGTCAAGGTCATAATGCTCGCATTTTCAAAATCCTTGTATGGGTCATATCTTCTTACTGCTATGTAGTATCTTGATTATATTTTACACCATTGCTTTCCATGATCCAAAGGTGTGTATCACATTTTACGGAGTATGTTGTCAGTCTGTGTGTCTGTCTATCTGTCTGTCCATGCAACTTGAGCGGGCCATAACTTCTTCCTTTTACTTTGGAGGAAGATCAAATTTTATACAATTGTTGTTCATGGCCCAAGGGTGTGTCATGACTTTAAACCATGGTCATATCTACAAGGTCAATGTCAGTGCATACATAGCCAGAATTCTTGTCGGAGTCGTAACTTCTTCCTTTTCATTTAGAGGGAGATAATATTTTACACAATTATTGTACATGACTTTAGAGTGTGTTATTACCTTGGACGAAGGTGGTATCTACAATGCCAATGTCACAGTGCACACATAGCCAGAATTTTTGTCTGGGCCATAACTTCTTCCTGTTACGTTGCTGGAAGACTATATTTTACACAATTGTTGTCCATGACCCAAGGATGTGTAATGACCTTGAATCAAGGTCACATCTACAAGGTAAAGGTCAGATTTCACACAAACCAGACTGTTTTCATTGATTATACCTCAAAATGTACTTGTAAGTGGGACATCCATTACACTTATACCAGTGACGTATCTTGGGATGAATTATTGCATGTTTCAACTTTGTTGCCGCGGGGGGTATTTGTCCCGTTAGGACTGCTCTAGTTTTATTATTCATAATTACTAATTACTAAGAGCACGGCATTGTAAAATAACTTCCCCCTTTCTCACATGGTTAATAATCACATGGCCGTACTCCACAATGTACCCTATTATCCTACACACTTTTCCTTGCTATCCGCTAGATACAGAATCCTGTCCCCACCAGAATAACCACGCATGTTTAACCAACTATATGAGACCGTGACGACCATCGAAATTTGCAGATCCAGGCGTAAATTATTAACACAAGACAGCGTAAATTGTTATTATAAGAATTCAAGTGTGCCAAAAGGAAATAAATACATGTACGATGCAGTTATATATCTTCTAAGAACTGTTCCCTAACGGTTAAAATAGGAAATCATTTGAGGGGTACGATATTGTGAACAGTGATCGTTACTTCACCAAAAACGTCAGTTCCGCAGTTATTGTGAAATGGTCTAGTGTCTAGAGTAGTAGACCTTTTTGTGTTAAATGCGGGACAAACGTTTTGGAAGAAGAATAGTTATGTTTCCCGTAAATCAGATCTAAAATGGCATAATGTTTTATATTTTTGTTTTCATTTAGATCAAATTTTCTAATGTGAGTTGGTTTTGAAAATTCTGCAGTCAATACCTCTTGATGTATCGAGCGCATTGCTGTTACATGTCTGTATAAAATGATTATACAGTGATTTAAAAACAGTATTCTATACCAGTTTACATTATAAAAAGATTTGTTTAACCAAACATACGACAGTCCACATTAATTTGATATTGATTTAATACAATTAGACCACCACAGTACTTCTTTCAACGTTAGAGCATGTAAATTAGGGACCATGCAATATTAATCATGGGAGTGGAAGAGGTGCAAAACGTGATAGGACAAAATACAACAAAGGGTCTAGGAGGAGATACGAAGACAAAGTATTTTTTGTACAGAAAAATCTAAGTGAAAGGGTCATAATTCCCGTAGAGTTTTGGACAGCATTTCCCTTACAATATGCATGTCTTCATGCGACCCACAGTTCTAACAAAACAAGTACATACTAAGATTCAAAACAACAAAGACCAGCTTATTATATTCACAAACGAGAAATTAATTTATGGTATGTTTTATATGATTCATATTTGATACAATATTTAATAATCATTAATAAACTTTTAAAAATTTTAACAATTTTCAAACCATTTGCGGTTTCCAACATACTGTCAATTCTACAGTACTTTTATAATATTTTGACAACAACAACAGAGAATACATTTACCACGTGTTTTTATAAAACATTTGTGCGAAAAGCAAGTCAAACAATTTTCATTGTTATCAACAGTAGACTGTTAGGTTACAGATAACGTGTAAATGGTTTTAATGTAACGTTACTTTGATTTCTTTGCATTGTTAATTAAACGATGGATGGATAGATTGCGGTTGGCGTGGACGGTAAAAGTAGAGGACGCATAATATGGGCACGGATCGTCTGGGGACGCCGGGACTAGTCACAGTGGACGGATTGTCTGGGGACGCCGGGACTAGTCACAGTGGACGGATTGTCTGGGGACGCCGGGACTAGTCACAGTGGACGGATTGTCTGGGGACGCCGGGGCTTGTCACAGTGGACGGATTGTCTGGGGACGCCGCGACTAGTCACAGTGGACGGATTGTCTGGGGACGCCGCGACTAGTCACAGTGGACGGATTGTCTGGGGACGCCGCGACTAGTCACAGTGGACGGATTGTCTGGGGACGCCGGGGCTTGTCACAGTGGACGGATTGTCTGGGACGCCGGGACTAGTCACAGTGAACGAATTGTCTGGGGACGCCGGGACTAGTCACAGTGGACGGATTGTCTGGGGACGCCAGGACTAGTCACAGTGGGCGGATTGTCTGGGGACGCCGGGACTAGTCACAGTGGACGGATTGTCTGGGGACGCCGGGACTAGTCACAGTGGACGGATGCCGGGACTAGTCAAAGTGGACGGATCGTCTGGGACGCCGGGACTAGTCACAGTGGACGGATTGTCTGGGGACGCCGCGACTAGTCACAGTGGACGGATAGTCTGGGGACGCCGCGACTAGTCATAGTGGACGGATCATCCGGGGACGCCAGGACTTGTCAGTGGACGGATTGTCTAAAAATCTGCCAGTGCCCCGGCTCTATTATAATAGTAAAGTGAAAAGATCACATTCGTCTATATATTCTCGTCCGTGTTACAACGCTAGTTAACACTTTACTATCACATTAATTACAGAGGTCAAATAGACTAAGTACTGGAAGCTTCATGCAGAGCCAGCTTTTTCTGTTTGTACATTTCCTAAGAGTTCTTACGCGCTTTTATCATTACAATCGGGAGGGTGTGTTATTTTTATTTATTTATTTATTTATTTATCTATCTATTTATTTATTTATTTTTTTTATTAATTTTTTTTTATTAATTTTTTTTCTGAAATTTCACTTTCAAAATGAGCATTTATCATCTCAGAAAGTGCTTTGAATGCACCATTTTAAAACATTCTCCTGAAAATTTTACGGGGGAGGCCAGCTGGGTTCCTACCAGCAGGAGGGGATGATCCCTTTCCGCATCCACCCCTTTCGCCGCTGCGCGCCTCAACGAAGCCTTTGGCTTCATTCGTGCTCCCCGGCATTGACTTTTCTGCATCCGCCCCTGAAGATAAATAGTGTAAAGCCATACATAATGAATAGAATAGAATAATTTAACGTAGTTAGATTTCATGTATATAGCCAATGGATAAAGCCAATGGATACATTTTCAAATGTCCTTGTTTATAAAGAACCGTTTTAGATTAATTTATATTACTTATTTATTCATTTATTTGTTTATCTATTCATTCATTTATGATAATCTCGGAACCATTTATAGGCAAACATTGTTGTCCGTTCATCTGCAGTTTTGTCACACTGTCAGAAAAAGTTGTATCTTTGGTAATAATGGTATCACACATTTCAAACGGAACTAAAAGTAAAGGAGTACAATTGATTTCTGAGTGATAAATGTGTATTGAAGGCGACAGAGAGCACGTCTCAAGTCATTACAATAAGTATTACCACTCAGTCAACAGAACAGTGAGACTGTTGATGCAGGATGGGGACAGACTCATTTCGTGCGTTGTTAGATCGTGAGCTACAAGGACTTCCTGGTTACTATTTACTTCCGTGAACCACGAGACACCACTATCTAATTTAGTAATGTCAATTTGATAAAAAAAAAAGAATGACATTATTGTTTTCAAACAAACATTAAGAACGCAGGCGCAATGAAAGAGATGTAGAGAATCAGAAGATCAGCCCAATATATCTCACAGGTCCCTGCAAATAAAATAATTATAACACCCCCCCCCCCTCTGACTCTGACTCTCGACTCAATGACTGCACTCGTAAAATGAAAAAACTTCTTTCTTTGTGTTTTTTTTTCATTTCACGAGTGCAGTCTTTGAGGAGAGAGAGAGAGAGAATCAGAGGAGGGGGTTGGGTGTTTATAATTATTTTATTTGCAGGGACCTGTGATATATCTTTCAGTTATATATACACACGCGACAATCAATTATGTAGATTTAAGCTTGGCCCGGAAACAAGGATCCGGGGAGTATTAACTGTTTATTTGAACATCCTGGTCACGCTACAAAACTGGAGGGTATAATCATACTCTTGGCTAGATTTTCCTTAAAAACATATCTGAAACGTTATTTCCAAACTAACAAGATGTCCAAACAAGTCTCTACCTCTCAATTGACCATCTTGACCACATGATAAAATTAGAAAGTAAGTAAGTATCAGAATTTTTTTTCAGTTAAAGACTTCATTTAAAATCTACCCAAGAGCGATACCCCTTTTGTCTAGAATACTGTGATACATTTTGGTTTTATTCAGTGAAGCTTATCTAGTTTTTCTTCACAAAAAGAGTTGATATCGTGAATACATTTGACTTGCCCTGCATTTACCCTGAACCATCAGAACAGATCTAGCTACACTACATCAACACTTACAAGAAACCTCGAGTACTCCATTTATTCAAGGTTTCAGCAAAATTCCGTCACTAATTCTGATGAAGAAGTCTATCAGAGCTTAATATGACATGCAACGAGGGTAGTATCCTCCCCCCTCCCATTTTCTTTAATAACATTGAAAATCATTTTGGGCTAACTGTCATAACACCTTCATAGGTATTATCAATCAACATACATGTTTCAGTTAGGAGGAGGAAAGTTTATCCAAGGCTAGCCTAGTCCCTTTTTTATGGTTTACCCCGATAAGTTTTCTAATCTAGAAGTAACAACGACATGTGAACTGTATTGAAAATGGTTATTTATTGGAAATGACGAGCAAACGAATGCGTGCATTTGAAAAAGGCACGAACAAACATATATATACATGACTGACGCAGCAATAGTTTAAGACATATGACTCCAGTGCATGAACAAAGATTGAATTGTATGTCCATCTATACCATGATCTGCGTCAGTTAAGAGGATTGGGAGTTGACAAACACCTTCATAGTAGAGCAATTCATCGTTATTAAACGCGAAACACTCTGATATGGACAGAGAACTTAGAACAGTTAGTTTTAAGAAACGGCAATTTCACAATAAATTCCTACCATGTAAAAACGGAACATCTCTGAACTACAGTTAGAATGAAATCTATTATCAATATTTCATTAAGATATGTGCAAGGGGTCCAAAGTAAAAGATATGTGCAAGGGGTCCAAAGTAAAAGATATGTGCAAGGTCCAAAGTAAAAGATATGTGCAAGGGGTCCAAAGTAAAAGATATGTGCAAGGGGTCCAAAGTAAAAGATATGTGCAAGGGGTCCAAAGTATAAGATATGTGCAAGGTCCAAAGTAAAAGATATGTGCAAGGGGTCCAAAGTAAAAGGGATATTTGGCTTTTACTACACATAAGGGAAACTAAATAAAACGAAACAATGTGAAAATAACTCTAGTGTGTGGATCAAACTAAACACAGGTTTCTTTTAGGTCAGAGTAGAACAAGATGTGCTTGTGAAACACGGATGCCCCCGGTGGCAACAAAGTCCACATAATGCAAACTTTGCAATGCCCTATATCTTGATTACACCCAACCCCATGAAAATGTGCATGTGAAATATGAAAGCCATACTTCTTACGATCAGAAAGTTATAACCAATGTTAAAGTTTTTGAAATGTAAGTCAAAGGTAAGGGACAATGTCACGAGGTCAATTACCTTGATGTAAGTTGAAAGGGCTTTATTAGTTGAGTATGCTTGCGAAATATGAAGCCTCTATCTCTCACGGTTCAAAAGTTATGGCAAAGGTTAAAGTTGACAACAGACACACAAACAGACGGACAAGACAAAAAGCTATATGTCTCCGATCTATCGATGAAATACATTGGAGTCAACACTATAGATAAAATGAATCACACTCCACTGCACAATGTATTCAAAACGGCTTTGTATATGTTCTGAACCAGCTAATGAAAGTATTGTTAAATATATCATTTGATTAGGTGTGAAGAGGGCCATTTGCTGTAATAGTGTACCAGTAAAGATTGCGAATCTCTGTCAGACACCCATCGTGTGAAACCACGAGGACAGACACCTATAGTTAGGGCACGACCATTTGAATCTTGGGGTGGGGGGGGGGGGAGCTGGCAAATTTGGTCGAGTCAAATTATTTATTTTCAGATCGTTGAAGGATAGAATATTAATTTCCTTAATATCTTTGGACAGATTATTTATTTTCTTGACAATTTTGTCACCAATAATTAATTGTTAGAATTGCATTGTAATATATGCCATTAACACACATCCTTCTATATAATATTTTGTTAACAAAAAATATTCTAATAAAAGGTAAACTCAACAAATAATATGCAAACACTACTGTCCTATGACTTATTTGTAATTTGTGAAATTAAAACAGGCATAAATGACTATAATCTTTATATTACTAGTTTTTATAGTGAATTGTATAATCTCTCTCACTCTCTGGTATCCTGGGGAGAATTTCCATTTATCACTATTGAAGGATTTGTGAAGAATTGCTGCCGTTTTGGCTTCCTGTCCGAATGATATTATTTTATTCGTCTTTGTCCTGCTTTGAACTATGTTATTTTAATGCAAAAAATCATTTAAAAAATATTTTTGATATTTTTGATATATTGATTTTTAACATTTCTAACTTGTCTTCATTACTTCTAGATTAAATTTGAGAAAGCTTGGTAGATATTAAACAAAGACGTTCTTCTAGTATAATTTTACTTGTCTTAAAGGTTTTATAGAAACTAACGATTTATGGCCATCTATGATCATTGTTCAGTATCATTGTGCAATGTTTTCTATGGCTAACGTGAACAATAATGGCCCATTTGGGACTCTTTTTAATTTTGTTATCGTTTATGTTAAGTGGAGATACACATTTTTGTTGGTTTTACTTTTGTTCTCATTTTAAAGTTATGTTTTTGGTTATTTTACATTTAAATAAATGTGGTAAAACCATTTGATGAATGTCCTAATGCACTGATTTGAATGAAACTTAAAAGAAATGAAACACTGTCAACAAATATGGCCACCATAAATTTTGAAATGCACATGATTTAACTTAAACATCAACTTTGCATATGTGCTAGGGTGAGAGATGAGACAAATTCAATTAAGATCCATTTTGGTCATTCGTTTTAACATTAAAATATCGATGTGTCTGGCATATAGATGAGGGGCAGACAACACGAGGGGAAGTTGGGGAAAGGGATTGGAAAATAGCGACAAGGAGATGCGAATGACACTATTCCGAACAAGAATCTGAAGAGAAAATATCTCAGAGAGCAGACGGTAGAGCCCTTGTCCCCTGTCTGCTCCTCAAAATGGACATGCACATGGACTTGGACATTGCTATTTCATCTCCAGCTGACAAAGCGTGGAAAGCTCTCTTTCAGATTAAAAGAGTAATAGGGCTCAATAATCCGTGCAAACTTCTTGAAAAACTTTTTGATACTATGGTTGTCCTAATCTTACTATATGGAAGTGAAATTTAGGGACTAAATAAAGAATCTGAAGTCTACGAAAAACTACATTTGAAATTTATAAAAGAAATTCTTGGGGTTCATTGTAAGGTCTCTAATGATGCTTGCCGTGCTGAGCTTAATCGCTCACTGTCTTACTGTCTTGCGTTAAATTCTTACATCATATACAAAATCAGGATGAATCTTTAGTTAATCAAATTTATTAAGCAACAAAAACGTCAACTCCATGGGTTAAAAACCTTAATTTGATTTTACATAGCTTAGGATTTTATTTCATCGTAAATAATACTGATATAAAACCTAACATCGACTCTATGAAGCAAAGAATTTCAGATCAGTGTTTGCAAATGCAAAATGCAAATATCTTAAGCTCTGATAAATTAACCTTTTTCAGTAAATTACATATCATGAATAAACGACCGGAGTATGTTGATGAATTAACTAATAGATTGGATAGGTCAATAATTTGTAAAATCAGAATAAGCGCTCCTGAGCTTGCTATAGAAAAAGGAAGATATTCAAACATTCCAAGATCTAATCGTTTTTGTAATGCCTGCAAAACCGAACTTAACCTAGATGGAAAACACTTCTTGTTATATTGTACTGCTTATACTGAAATAAGAGACAATTTGCTGAAAGAACTTCAGACTCAAATTAAAACTATAAATCTAGTTGATATAAATGTCAAACTTTAAATTTTGCTTAATAATAATTCATTGAAAATTTTAAAATTATCTTCTTCATTCATATATAATTGTCTTAAATACAGAAAATCTCTCATAATATGCTAAATACCTGTACTTACTGTTATAAATTACAACTAGTATTAGCATAAATTACTTCAATGGCATTTAACCACTGTGGCTATAAATGGTATAGCTTTGTTAATAAATATATATGAATAGTGTAATTTGTATCAAGGTCTGAACTATATTCTTCATTCACATAGAACTGCCTTTTACATCGGTAACTCTAGATACCTTCAATGTCACTTAGTCATGGTTGTCATTTAAATTATAATGTACACATAGTCATTGCTATGCCATGTTATATATATAAATATATATATATATATATATATATATATATATATATATATATATATATATATATATATATATGTATGTATCATATCATAATGTTATACATATGGACAATAACCTTTACATGTTAATGTGTTACGCCAATAAAGAATTTGAATTTGTATTTTGCAAATATTAAAAAAAAAGCAAGAGGCCCAAATGGGCCTATATCGCTCACCTGAACAGCTAGATGATCAAGTTGAAGATATGAAAAATTGTCCCCCCCCCCCTTTCTTGGAAGTCTTAAAAAATTCATAAAAATTTCAAAAATCGAGATATTGAAAAAATTCTTTCGCACCAGCATTCCTTACCATAGAAATGATTAAATGAAACCAAATGAATGCATCAATGTTTACTAAAAGAAAATAATAACTCTTTAATGCATTAAAATAACAAAGTCCAAAATAAAAATGAAAAAACGTCAAAAATTTGATTTCGGAATGGAACCAAAAATATCAACACTTCTTCCGATATGCCTCTAAATCATTCCTATGCAGTCGGTTTGTCGCTGTATGCACCCGATCTGAATAAGAAGTTTGTCAAAGGAGGGTACCCTCTGTGACCTACTTTTGTCTGTGGTGGTGCCACCTGTTCATGGATCCTGACAAAGATGACCACATTTGTCGGGGACCTTGAGTATTTGATGCATGCCAAGTTTCATTGAATTCCAGCAAGTGGTTCCGAAGAAAAAGTTCAAACTGTGAAATGTTTACACCAATTATCCCACCCCCCTTTTTCTTGAAAGTCTTAAAAAATTCATAAAAAATCCAAAACAAAAAATATTGAAAAATTTTCTTCGCAGTAGTATTTCTTACCATCAAAATGATAAAATTAAACCAAATTAATGCATCAATGTTTACTAAAAGAAAAAAATACTTCTTTTCTGCATTAAAACTACCAAGTACAAAAAAACGTCAAAAAAACGTCAAAAATTTGATTTCGGAACGGAACCAAAAATAACAACACTTCTTCACACATCCCTCTAGATCATTCCTATGCATTCGGTTTGTCTCTGTATGCCCCCGGTCTGAAGAAGAAGTTTGTCAAAGGAGGGTACCCTCTTTGACCTACTTTTGCCTGTGGTGGCGCCACCTGTTGATGAATCTGGACGAAAAACAACAACACTTGTAGGGGACCATGAGTACTACATGCTTATCAAGTTTCATCAAATTCTGTTCAGTGGTTCTGGAGAAGAAGTCGAAAATGTGAAAAGTTAACGACGGACGGTGATTGATCACAATAGCTCACTTGAGCCTTCGGCTCAGGTGAGCTAAAAAAGCAACAATTCTATTAAATTTTGTTGAACATTTTTAATAGCATCATTTGTCCAATGCTATAAATTTTGCTGAAATATGAATTATACAGTTAAACTACTACACATTATAGTATAGGGGGCAATTTGGCGAGCTAAGCCAGCTCGGAAAAAATCAATATGTTTTCTATAGAACATTCAGCTTTATATTTGCATCATCGGGTATATGTACAAGTAACATACTACTAGTTTCAGCCAGATTTTTTATTTCAATCATTTTCAGTAGCAGAATATCTATTTCCACAAAGTGCCAGGTCCCCCCCCCCTCAGAATCAGATGGTCGTGTCCTTAAACCTTTGACATCTGTCACTCTCCTATAAATTGTACATTTCCAGAAAGGATAAATATTGCAAAAGTGGAGAATTTACAAAGAAAATCAGTTCTCTATAAGCAGATAATCAAACAGTCAGTGTCAGAATTGTCTGTTGAGCAGAAAATTTTTGAAAGATTAAAGATATCAAAATTTTGTCCATTATATGGTTATCTTAATTACTATTTCAACGGGTCTGTTTAAGATTTTTAGACAAGGCTATGGATGGCAAACTGTATTGTTGAAGGTCATAGACACATGAGGACAACTCAGTCTATGCGTAAAAGACGCAATGAAGGAGCACAATAAGGATCGAATTTTAAATATATCAACATTTCAGGTAATTTATAAAAATAGTAATTAATAACATGACATGTAATGATAACAATGCAGTGATAAAGACCCTTAGTATATTGTCGTATCTTGTCAAGACCAGCATCTAATGTGAATCTGAAATTCCCTACATGTCAAAGCCAGTTAAACATCACCACTCCCTGCTCGTTCATCTTTCACACTTGTCAGTTCCTACATGTCAAAGTAATTATACAGTACCACTCATTGCTCGTTCATCATTCACAAGGTCAGTTCCTACATGTCAAAGTAAGTTATACAGTACCACTCATTGCTCGTTCATCATTCACACTTGTAAGTTCCTACATGTCAAAGTAATATTATACAGTACCACTCATTGCTCGTTCATCATTTACAAGGTCAGTTCCTACATACCAAAGCCAGTTATACAGCACCACTCCTTGCTCATTCATCATTCACAAGGTCAGTAACTACATGTCAAAGTCAGTTCTACAGCACCACTCATTGCTCATTCATCATTCACAAGGTCAGTTCCTTCATGTCAAAGCCAGTTCTACAGCACCACTCATTGCTCGTTCATCATTCACAAGGTCAGTTCCTATATGTTAAAGCCAGTTCTACAGCACCACTCATCACTCATTCATCATTCACAAGGTCAGTTCCTACATGTCAAAGCCAGTTATACAGCACCACTTATTGCTTGTTCATCATTCACAAGGTCAGTTCCTACATGTCAAAGCTATGTTCTACAGCACCACTCCTTGCTCGTTCATCAATCACAAGGTCAGTTCCTACATGTCAAATCCAATTATAAAGCACCACTCCTTGCTTGTTTATCAATCACAAGGTCAGTTCCTACCTGTCAAATCCAATTATACAGCACCACTCCTTGCTTGTTCATCATTCACAAGGTCAGTCCCTACATGTTAAAGCCAGTTATACAGCACCACTCCTTGCTCGTTCATCAATCACAAGGTCAGTCCCTACATGTCAAATCCAGTTACACAGCACCACTCATTGCTTGTTCATCAATCATAATGTCAGTTCCTACATGTCAAAGCCAGTTACACAGCACCACTCATTGCTCGTTCATCATTCACAATGTCAGTTCCTACGTGTCGAATCCAGTTATACAGCACCACTCATTGCTCATTCATTATTCACAAGGTCAGTTCCTATGTGTCGAATCCATGTACACAGCACCACTCCTCGATCGTTCATCATTCACAAGGTCAGTTCCTACTTGCCAAAGCCAGTTATACAGTACCACTCCTTGCTCGTTCATCATTCACACTTGTCAGTTCCTACATGTCAAAGTAATTATACAGTACCACTCATTGCTCGTTCATCATTCACAATGTCAGTTCCTACGTGTCGAATCCAGTTATACAGCACCACTCATTGCTCATTCATCATTCAAAAGGTCAGTTCCTACATGTCAAAGCCATTTACACAGCACCACTCCTTGCTCGTTCATCATTCACAAGGTCAGTTCCTACATGTCAAAGCCAGTTATACAGCACCACTCCTTGCTCGTTCATCATTCACAAGGTCAGTTCCTACATATCAAAGCCAGTTATACAGCACCACTCATTACTCGTTCGTCATTTACAAGGTCAATTGCAATATGTCTTGACAGTTTATTGTCTGGTACAGTCCTGTTCCATTATAAGGAAATGTCAGGTTCGAATTGATTCTGAGATTTTGCGACACTTTTCCTCAGTAACTGAATAAATTCTGATCATAAACCTTGATCAGATCATAGGTGGAGTATACATGGTGAATCATGGGACCATGCCACTTAGTCCCGAGTTAACACCATTTAAATGTACAACACAGGGCCACACAACACATCATGGGAGTCTATAGCAGGGGAGCAGTATTACAGCTCACTCTGTCCAAGGACGAAATAAACAATGAATGAATGAATATATCTAGACATGTAGCAACTAGGTGGAACCCACACCCAGGTGACCAGGATGTGTAGGACTGCCTTTTTTCAGACATACCATTCACTGTAGGGGATCCGTTCTCACAAACATTGACTGGGACATGAAATATTGACTGGAACTTAAAATATTGCCCGGGACATCAAGTACTGACTGGGACATCAAACATTGACTAGGACATTAAACAATGACTGGGACATCAAATATTGACTAGGACAGCAAATGTTAAATGGAACATCAAATACTGACTGGGACATTAAATACATGTACTGACTGGGACATCAGATATTGACTGGGATATCACACATAGACTGGGACATCAAATACTGACTGGGACATCAAATTTGATTTTAATTACTTTTGTTAATAATAAAGTAAGTACTCACTTTTATATATATATTTTTATATTCATACTTAATATTCATCACAAAAAGTGGGCCCAAGTGGGCCTATATCGCTCACCTGAGTACCTAGATGATCAGTCATGCATGAAGGAAGAATTCATTTATTTTTGCATTAATGTGACTAAGTCAACACAGATGTTGAAAATATGTCAAATTTTATTTCAGGCTAGAATAAAAAACAACACTTTTTTGCACATCCATTCACGTGATTTTGATATTAAGCATTTCCTTTGTCTCTGCAAGAAGTCATTTAGGGCAACAAGTTAGTCATTTTCTTTAGGTGGGGCCTTTTGTTGACTGATTTCAAGTCTGGGTCATGAACAACAATTGTTTCAAATATTGTCCAGATCTAACTTAAAATTGCCTAATTTCATATGTTGAGTGTTGAGAAACATCTAAAAACTTATTTAGATGTGTAAAGAAATGAAAAAAAAAATTTCTCCATATTTCAATTACCAAGTGGTAAATGTACCATTGTGAGAACTGCTTTTTAGACATGGTGGCATTATCTGTTAACCAATTTGGATAAAAATTTACCAAATTGATAGAGGACCTTTAGTACTTCATGTATTCCTTGTTTCATTAAAATCTTTCATGTGGTATAACAGCAGAAGTGAAAAATGTGATTGAATTGTTCCTATACACCCTCATTTGGAAGTCTTAAAAAATTCATAGAAAATCCAAAAATTGAGATATTGACAAAATTCTTTCAAAGTAACAATCCTTACCATAATTATGATCACAATAGTCCATAAGAAATCATCATTATCAATTAACTAGGAAATATGACACTTTTTTTTCTGCATTGAATCATCAAGTCCAAAGAAATGTCGAAAAAAAATTCTAAAATTTGATTTTGGAAGGGAACCAAAATGACAATACGTCTTCACTCATCCCTCTAGATCATTTCAATGCATTCTGTTTGTCTCTGTATACAGCCCGTATGAAAAAGAATATTGTTAAAGGAGGGAACTCTTTTGTGACCTACTTTTGACTATGGTGGTGCCACCTGTAAAGAGGTCTGGACGAAAACAACAGAATTTGAAGAGGATCATAAGTGACTTATTTCTATCAAGATTTATTAAAATCCTTCAAACAGTTTTGTAGAAAAAGTTGAAAATGTGAAAAATGGCCACCACCCCCCCTTTTTTTTTTTGGAAGTCTTAAACGTAAAATTCCTAATTTCATATGTTGAGTGTTGAGAAACATCTAAAAACTTATTTAGATGTGTAAAAAAAAAAAAAAAATTTTTTGACCACAGCTGGATTTGATCCGCTACTCTCTATATTTCAATTACCAAGTGGTATATGTACCATTGTGAGACCTACTTTTTAGACATGGTGGCATTATCTGTTAACCAATTTGGATGAAATTTACCACATTGATAGAGGACTTTTAGTACTTCATATATTCCATGTTTCATTAAAATCTTTCATGTGGTTTCGTAGAAAAAGTTGAAAATGTGAAAAATGGCCAACCCCCCCTTTTTCTTGGAAGTCTTAAAAAATTCATAAAAAATCCAAAAATTGAGATAATGACAAAATTCTTTCACAATAATATTCCTTACCACAATTATGATCAAAATAGTCATTAAGAAATCATCAATATCAATTAACTGAAAAACATGACACTTTTCTTCATTGAAATGACTAAGTCCAGAAACACGTCAAAAAAGCGTAAATTTTTATTTGACGGATCTTAACCCCGAACACAATTTTTAATAACCCATCTTTATAGATTGTTGAAATGCAATTAGTTTCCCCATTTATGTACTGGTTCTGGAGAAGAAGATGTTTGAAGAGGGGTACCCTTTTGGGCACTTTTGGTCCCACCCTGGATCCACCCCTGAGGGAATCTGGATCCCGAACACAATTTTAGTAGGGGACCTTGAGTACATCATTTACACAAAGTTTGATCCAAATCTGCAATGTAGTTCCAAACAGTTTTGTAGAAAAAGTTGAAAATGTGAAAAATGGGCACCCCCCCCCCCCCTTTTTTTTTTTGGAAGTCTTAAACGTAAAATTCCTAATTTCATATGTTGAGTGTTTAGAAACATCTAAAAACTTATTTAGATGTGTAAAAAAAAAAAAAAAATGTTTTTGACCACAGCTGGATTTGATCCGCTACTCTCCATATTTCAATTACCAAGTATTATAGGTACCATTGTGAGACCTACTTTTTAGACATGGTGGCATTATCTGTTAACCAATTTGGATGAAATTTACCACATTGATAGAGGACTTTTAGTACTTCATATATTCCATGTTTCATTAAAATCTTTCATGTGGTTTCGTAGAAAAAGTTGAAAATGTGAAAAATGGCCAACCCCCCCTTTTTCTTGGAAGTCTTAAAAAATTCATAAAAAATCCAAAAATTGAGATAATGACAAAATTCTTTCACAATAATATTCCTTACCACAATTATGATCAAAATAGTCATTAAGAAATCATCAATATCAATTAACTGAAAAACATGACACTTTTCTTCATTGAAATGACTAAGTCCAGAAACACGTCAAAAAAGCGTAAATTTTTATTTGACGGATCTTAACCCCGAACACAATTTTTAATAACCCATCTTTATAGATTGTTGAAATGCAATTAGTTTCCCCATTTATGTACTGGTTCTGGAGAAGAAGATGTTTGAAGAGGGGTACCCTTTTGGGCACTTTTGGTCCCACCCTGGATCCACCCCTGAGGGAATCTGGATCCCGAACACAATTTTAGTAGGGGACCTTGAGTACATCATTTACACAAAGTTTGATCCAAATCTGCAATGTAGTTCCAAACAGTTTTGTAGAAAAAGTTGAAAATGTGAAAAATGGGCACCCCCCCCCCCCCCCCTTTTTTTTTTTTGGAAGTCTTAAACGTAAAATTCCTAATTTCATATGTTGAGTGTTTAGAAACATCTAAAAACTTATTTAGATGTGTAAAAAAAAAAAAAAATGTTTTTGACCACAGCTGGATTTGATCCGCTACTCTCCATATTTCAATTACCAAGTATTATAGGTACCATTGTGAGACCTACTTTTTAGACATGGTGGCATTATCTGTTAACCAATTTGGATGAAATTTACCACATTGATAGAGGATTTTTAGTACTTCATGTATTCCATGTTTCATAAAAATCTTTCATGTGGTTTCGTAGAAAAAGTTGAAAATGTGAAAAATGGCCAACCCCCCCTTTTTCTTGGAAGTCTTAAAAAATTCATAAAAAATCCAAAAATTGAGATAATGACAAAATTCTTTCACAATAATATTCCTTACCACAATTATGATCAAAATAGTCATTAAGAAATCATCAATATCAATTAACTGAAAAACATGACACTTTTCTTCATTGAAATGACTAAGTCCAGAAACACGTCAAAAAAGCGTAAATTTCTATTTGACGGATCTTAACCCCGAACACAATTTTTAATAACCCATCTTTATAGATTGTTGAAATGCAATTAGTTTCCCCATTTATGTACTGGTTCTGGAGAAGAAGATGTTTGAAGAGGGGTACCCTTTTGGGCACTTTTGGTCCCGCCCTGGATCTACCCCTGAGGGAATCTGGATCCCGAACACAATTTTAGTAGAGGACCTTGAGTACATCATTTACACAAAGTTTGATCCAAATCTGCAATGTAGTTCCAGAGAAGAAGTCGAAAATGTGAAAAAGTTAACGACGGACGACGACGACGACGGACGACGGACGGCGCACTATGACTATAGCTCACTTGAGCCTTTGGCTCAGGTGAGCTAAAAAAAGTTACCACTGACTTTTAGGCAAAGCAATTTTCAATATCAAATACCTACAGAGGGTTAAATTAAGCACTTTGAAAATAAATAGTTCTATCTTTATAAACTTTGTCCTCTGAATTGGTGTATCTGTGCAGTGTATCAGTGTATTAGTGCTCTTAGGCAGTGTATCAATGCCCTTAGTCGGTGAATAAAGCACTATGCCAGTGTATGGTGCCCTGCGTCAGTGTTAAGTGTCTTTAACTTGGGTAATGTGCCCTGAGCCAGAGTAAGGTGCTCTGAGCCAGTGTACAGTGCTCTGAGCCAGTGTATTGATCAGGTACCTGAGTCAGTGTTAAGTGTCTTTAACCTGTGTAATGTGCTTTGACCCAGTCAATCAGTGCCCTGAGTCAGTGTTGTGTCTTAAACTTGTGTAATGTGCCCTGTCAGCCAGTGTATGGTGCTCTGAGTCAGTATTAAAAGTCTTTAACTTGTGTAATGTGCCCTGAGCCAGCGTATCAGTGCTCTGAGTTAGTGTTGTGTCTTTAACCTGTGTAATGTGCCCTGAGCCAGTGTATGGTACCCTGAGTCAGTGTTAAGTGTCTTAAACTTAGGTAATGTGCCCTGAGCCAAATTATGGTGCCCTGAGTCAGTATTTCAGGTCTTTAAACTGTGTAATGTTCCCTGAGCCAGTGTATAATGCCCTGAGCCAGTCTATCAGTGCCCTGAGTCAGTGTTAAGTGTCTTTAACTTGTGTAATGTGCCCTAAGCCAGTGTATGGTTCCCTGAGTCAGTATTAAGTGTCTTTAAACTGTGTAATGTGCCTTGAGTCAGTGTACAGTGTCTTGAGTCAGTGTTTATGTGTCTTGAACCTGGGCTCTGAGCTTTGAGCCAGTGTACAGTGACCTGCATCAGTGCCGAAGTGTCTTTAACCTGCGTAATGTGCCCTGAGCCAGTGTATGGTGCCCTGAGTCAATGTTTAAGTGTCTTTTAGCTGTGTAATGTGCCTTGAGCCAGTGTATGGTACCCTGACTCAGTGTTAAGTGTCTTAAACTTAGGTAATGTGCCCTGAACCAGTGTATGGTGCCCTGGTGTCAGTGTTTCGGGTCTTTAACCTGTGTAATTTGCCCTGAGCCAGTGTATGTAGCCATGAGTCAATGTTTAAGTGTCTTTAACTTGTGTAATGTGCCCTAAGCCAGTGTATGGTGCCCTGAGTCATTGTTAAGTGTCTTTAAACTGTGTTATGTGCCCTGAGCCAGTGTATGTTGCTCTGAGTCATTGTTTAAGTGCCTTTAACATGTGTTGTGTGCCCTGAGTTAGTGTAAGGTGCCCTGAGTCAGTGTTTAAGTATCTTTAAACTGTGTAATGTACCCTAAGCCAGAGTATGGAGCCCTGAGTCATTGTTAAGTGTCTTTAAACTGTGTTATGTGCCCTGAGCCAGTGTATGTTGCTCTGAGTCATTGTTTAAGTGTCTTTAACTTGTGTTATGTGCCCTGAGCCAGTGTAAGGTGCCCAGAGTCAGTGTTTAAGTGTCTTTAAACTGTGTAATGTGCCCTGAGCCAGTGTATAGTGCCCCGAGCCAGTGTATTGATCTGTGGTCTGAGTCAGTGTTTAAGTGTTTTTAACCTGTGTAATGTGCCCTGAGCCAGTGTATAGTGCCCTGAGTCTGAGTTAAGTGTCTTAAACTTGTGTAATGTGCCCTGTCAGCAAGTGTATGGTGCTCTGAGTCAGTGTTTAAGTGTCTTTAACTTGCATAATGTGCCCCGAGTCAGTGTATGGTGCCCTGAGTCAGTGTTTAAGTGTTTTTGACTTGTGTAATGTGCCTTGAGCCAAAGTATGGTGCCCTGAGTCAACATATCTTGCCAATAGCCAGTTTATGGTGCTCCAAGCCAATGTATTAATTAAAATATAACATAGCTGTTTTGTAGTATGTTCAACCTTTTATACATCCTTATAAATATGAGTGTCATGATATGATGTATGTAGACATTGCTAAATTTGTCTGTCTATGTTTCACTTTCCATGCCATTTTATTTAGTGTATACAGTAATAAATCATTTGTAACACTTCCCCAAATTTCTTTTGAAATGGTCAAGGTCAAGCTTAACCACCAACTTCTTTGATATCTGCACACTGCAAACTGTAATTGTGTTACAGTAATGGAGAACTGCCTAAGTTGTGTTGTGAGACCATTTATCTGAGTATACAAGCAATTTTTGCAATAAAATGGGTTAATATGAATAACTAAAAAATTTAATTACAGTGTTTGAATTCGGACACAGAAATGGCACAGACCTAGGATCTAAACCTATATCAAATGGCATAGACCTAACTTAATTAATACAAACCATCCTGTTTCCAATAAAAACTTTCTAACCTTGACTTTGGTCATTGGAGTGTTTATTCAAATACATGTATCAGCATGAATTTTGTAACATTGTAAATAAAAGTGGTGTATTTTGTGCTTTGTGTTGTTGTTACAATTATAATATACGCATGTGCAGAATATTTTTTATTATTCAAAATTATACTAGTTTAACATAAAAATGGCATAGACAAATCGATATGATCAAATTCTGATGAGCATTTAATAATTTATGAGAATCACCTAGAAACCAATAATTTCAGCCTTTTTTATCAACTGTGACCTTGACCTTTGACCTTATCATTAGGGTTCTTCCTCTCTTGATAAGTAAACATATATATAAATTTGGTTTGAATAAGATGAAAGGTATTTGAGTT
Organism: Pteria penguin; assembly: GCA_035048485.1. NCBI lineage: Eukaryota > Metazoa > Mollusca > Bivalvia > Pterioida > Pteriidae > Pteria > Pteria penguin. The sequence continues at coordinate 1,245,589 of CM068586.1, read as the reverse complement.
ATCATCCAAAAACCAATAAAAGACTATTTTCATCAGCTGTGACCTTTGACCTTTTGACCCAAAAAACAATAGGGCTCTTCCTCGTTTGCTAATTAAGCATATATCCAAATTTGGATTGAATTTGATGAAAGGTACTTGAGTAATCATGCAAATATCAATAATAGACTATTTTCATCAGCTAAGACCTTTGACCTTTTGACCCTAAAATCAATAGGGTTCTTCCTCCTTTGATAAGTAAGCATATATCCAAATTTGATTTGAATATGATGAAAGATACTCAAGTTATCATCTGGAAACCAATACTTACAGTCTATTTTCATCAGCTGTGACTTTGACCTTTGACCTTTTAACCTAAAGATCAATACAGTTCTTCCTTTCTTGATAAGTACATGTCAGTATATATCCAAATTTGGTTTGAATATGTTGAAAAGTACTTGAGTTATCATCCGAAAACCAATAATTACAGTCTATTTTCATCAGCTGTGACCTTGATATTTGACCTTTTGAACCCAAGATCAATAAGTTTATTCCTCTCTTGATAAGCAAGTATATATCCAAATTTGGTTTGAATATGTTGAAATTAATTGAGTTATCATCCGAAAACCAATAATTACAGTCTATTTTCATCAGCTGTGACCTTGAACTTTGACCCCAAAATTCTTCCTCTTGTAATAAGTAAGCATATATTCAAATTTGGTTTTTAGTGTTGAATGGCACTTGAGTTATCACCCGGAAGCCAATGTGTGATGGAAGGACGGAATGACAGAAAGACTGAGGGACAAAAGGAAGGAAAGAGGGAAGGACGGACAAAGCTAACACTTAATGCCCCCTTCCATACCAGACGGGGCATAAAAATCTAATTCTCAATTAAAATGCATTTGATTAATATATTTCGAAATTTGTAATAATTATAGTACTTATACTTTTTCAATATGCTCAAAACAGCTGTGATGAATGCTGGCATTGGCCCACATAGCTCAATGGTGAAAGTTTCAGCCCTTAAAGCGGAAAGGTTCTTGGTTCAAATCCTGAGTATGTCCACAATTTTTCACCATGCCTGTTACAGATATGGTGCAGGGAGAGTGACCTTCATGTGAAGGAGCACCAGGGTTCTCTCTTTGGTTACCAGGTTTGGAAATCCCTAGCAGGGGAGGGGAGTACGACAGATGCTGGCATTGGCTCAAATAGCTCAATGGTGAGAGAATCTGCTTGAAAGCAGAAGGTTTTGGGTTCAATTCCCAAGTCCACCCACAATTTTTCTCCCTGCTTGTACACAGCTAAGCATACAGAAACTGCAACAGACAGTAAACTACTACAGTACTTGCAATGTAGTCGGGAATTGTTGCTATCAGAAAACTGCTAGAGTACCGGTAATGTAGTCTGGAACTGTTACTGTAAGAGAACTACCACAATACCAGTAATGTAGTCTGGAACTATCAGAGAAATGCTGGAGTACTAGCAATGTAGCCTGGAACTATCAGAGAAATGCTAGAGTACTAGCAATGTAGCCTGGAACTGTTACTGTATGAGAACTACCACAATACCAGTAATGTAGTCTGGAACTATCAGAGAAATGCTAGATTACTAGCAATGTAGCCTGGAACTGTTACTGTATGAGAACTACCACAATACCAATAATGTAGTCTGGAACTATCAGAGAAATGCTAGAGTACTAGCAATGTAGTCTGGAACTATCAGAGAAATGCTAGAGTACTAGCAATGTAGCCTGGAACTGTTACTGTATGAGAACTACCACAATACCAGTAATGTAGTCTGGAACTATCAGAGAAATGCTAGAGTAATAGCAATGTAGTCTGGAACTATCAGAGAAATGCTAGAGTACTAGCAATGTAGCCTGGAACTGTTACTGTATAATAACTACCACAATACCAGTAATGTAGTCTGCAACTATCAGAGAAATGCTAGAGTACTAGCAATGTAGCCTGGAACTGTTACTGTATGAGAACTACCACAATACCAGTAATGTAGTCTGGAACTATCAGAGAAATGCTAGAGTACTAGCAATGTAGTCTGGAACTATCAGAGAAATGCTAGAGTACTAGCAATGTAGCCTGGAACTGTTACTGTAAGAGAACTACCACAATACCAGTAATGTAGTCTGGAACTATCAGAGAAATGCTAGAATACTAGCAATGTAGTCTGGAACTATCAGAGAAATGCTAGAGTACTAGCAATGTAGTCTGGAACTGTTACTGTAAGAGAACTGTTACAGTACCAGGAATGTAGTCTGGAACTGCTACTGTCAGAGAACTATTACAGTACCAGTAATGTAGTCTGGAACTGCTACTGTCAGAGATCTACTGCAATACCAGGAATGTAGTCTGGAACTGCTACTGTCAGAGATCTACTGCAATACCAGTAATGTAGTCTGGAACTGCTACTGTCAGAGAACTATTACAGTACCAGTAATGTAGTCTGGAACTGCTACTGTCAGAGATCTACTGCAATACCAGTAATGTAGTCTCAAACTGCTACTGTCAGAGATCTACTGCAATACCAGTAATATAGTCTGGAACTGCTACTGTCAGAGATCTACTGCAATACCAGTAATATAGTCTCAAACTGCTACTGTCAGAGATCTACTGCAATACCAGTAATGTAGTCTGGAACTGTTGCTGTCAGAGAACTATTACAGTACCAGTAATGTAGTCTGGAACTGCTACTGTCAGAGATCTACTGCAATACCAGTAATGTAGACTGGAACCTCTAGAAATGTTGCTGTCAGAGAACTGTTACAATACCAGTAATGTAGTCTGGAACTGTTGCTGTCAGAGATCTGTTACAGTACCAGTAATGTAGTCTGGAACTGTTACTGTTAGAGAACTGCTACAGTACCAGGAATGTAGTCCAGAATTGGTACTGTAGGAGAATTGCTACAGTGTAAATAATGTAGTTCGGAACTGTTACTGTCAGATAACTCAGTATTACAGTATAGTCTGGAACTGACAATGTAAGCAACTATTAAGAGGGCTGTGACATGCTGCAATACCAGTATTTTTCTTTATATGAGAATTTATTATTGCCTACCCCGTTGGGGGTTTGCATATTACGTTGTTGTCTAATCTGGAAATGTGCATGTGCGACATGATTATGCTGCATGCTGGGAAATCATAGCCTGCAAAAAGTAGTTGTTTTACTTTACGAGGTCAGGCAGTATAAGTTTTTTATTGTCCTTGACATTGATATTTCTAATGCACTTAAAAGGAAAAGGAATAAAGAAGAATACCCTTGCTTTCAAAGGCAATGCTCATTACTAAATCAATGTTACAGTTGAGCGTTCCAAACGAATAGTATCTACATGTACCGTACTTTCAAACGCAGAGAGGAGTATATGAGGATAGAGCTTTTAATAGGATAGACATTATGATTTGGGGGTGATTTTCTTAAGTGAATGCATATAAATGATAAATAAATCTTACATGCAACGTATTCTGAAAATAAAAAAAATACTTTAAAATACTTAATTATTTTAAATAAATTAGTGGATGCCACATAAACATGTATTAATATGAAGGATATTAATATTTTGGAAATCAACATTCGTGTAACCTTTCCCACGGCAGCAGTGATATAATCCAACAGAATTTTCCAGTGTATTATATTACTAATTAGATGTTCGTACCTTTTAGCGTATGTACATTATCTGGCTACAGAAAATCTCGAAAAGTTCCTAGTAAACGAAAGCAGAGTATCAAGGATTTCTAGCAGTATAATTGGTGGAGCAATTACTGCACAGTTTGTAACATTCTTTGTACTTATGCAAACTTCCCCAGCGATTATTTGCACACAAGAGACCTCGATGGGGAGTTTGTGTTCTATAGGTGTTGCAAGTTAGTGGAGCAAGTACTGCATTCGTAGTTTGTATAATTTCTTCCATGTCTAACTGTACTTAGGGTGTTTGAAATGTATAAAGGGTGACAACCCGATGAATACGGTCAGCTTTCCCAACCCAAGTTTTTAAAATTAATTAAGCATTAGAAAGGAGGTATTAACTAATATTTAGACTACCTAGCTAGCATCATACAAAAGGGTCTTCATTTTAAATTGACCCACAAGTACCATTTTCCTCGCAATTAAAAATGCTACAGGGTTTGCACTCTAAGTTTTTTTTAAAGCTAACTAAAGCTTGTTTACCTTTTAGCAGCATCTTCTGAGCGACAAGCTGTCTGCAAATTACAAATTGAAAGTACTCAATGTTAAAGGAACGCTTACTGGGCGGTGTATAATGGTAGAGAAGGTATCAGGAGATTTCCTACCCGGGAGAATTCGTACCCAAATGAATGGGTAATACATCTTTGGAGATTTCGTACCTGGGTACGAATCTTCCAGAGAATTCGTACCCTACATATGATTTATAAGTATATATTTATAATATATCGTAGCTTTCGCTGAATTCCATAATTTCATAATTTTGTATTAAATTCTTGAAGAAGACTGTGTATGCAAGCTGAATTTTACACTTGACATTATCATGATTTGGCCCCGAGCAATAAAATTACGTTTCAGCTGATAATGTTTTGATTACATTTGAAACATTTCTCTGTGTCTTGGTTGTATCAGGGACGTTTTTTAACATGTTATATACGTCCCTGGTTGTATTTATGTTTGGTACTAAATAAAATGTAAAACAATAACACTAGATTTTTATAAAAGAAAAAAGAGGAGTTACTGGCTCAGTTATGTGGCAGAAGTCACCATGGAACTTTATGTACATTTGTTACAATTATATGTGCGTCATATAGTAAAAGTTTGTAATAATGCATGAATTAATCGGAATGAAAGAAATAAAGTAAGGATTACCCCAGCTATGTAGCGAGGTGCCCATCCTAGAGTGGAAGCACTTAGATATGGCACATGATTCATAGAAAACAATTAACTACACTATGTCCATTTATATTCCTCCGTTACGAAATGTTCTCATAATATGAATTAACGAAATTCTTTAGGGAACGTATATAAATAAAAGATAACTACCTTTTTATCTGTATTTATTTAGAAAATCAAACGGTCGTGAAATGAACATGATATATTGGGTATATATGCCCATCAGCCCACTTCAGCTTAGGTGAGAATCAAGGATTTTAAACTTTTTAACTGTATCATGTGAGTCCTTTTAAAGTTTATCTTGACTGCCACATGAAGTGGAACCCTCAACTTTTGAGTACACATCGTATTGGGATTCTTCTACCCGTCAAAGGAGTAATCCTCGTTGAACGAGTCCTGTGTACTCGTTGAACGAGTGTCAAGACTCCTGGTGAATGTTATTATTTGCTACCTGAAACGTCAGTCTCACAACTAACATGATAATATATAGACCAGAAACATATCTGTGTGTACATATGTCTCTGTCTAGACTAAGCCCCAATAAACGAGCAATGTGTGTCGGTATCGATGTTCTCCTCGTTATACCTTCCCTAAATTTTACGTAAAACGTCACAAAACGTTGTGCTTTCAATTCAAGATGGCTGCGCCCATGGAATGAGAAAAACTATTCCCGAGTTGCAGAATTGAGGTTAATTTGGAGGACTACAGCCATGTCTATGGTTGAGACATGGGTTAATGATAAACTGTATGATATACTAGGAATATCTGATAAATACATCGCACAGTATTTGATTGGATTAGCCGGGAAAGCTTCGTCTGCCGATGACTATGTTGAGAAACTGCGCGAGACAGGCACTGTCGACATCGATACCAACATGGTCAACTTTGCTCACGAGTTATGGCAGAAGGTAAACATCATGTGACACAATGTAATTGTACTCTGACCTCGTTTGTTAGAATTGTAAATGCTTTTGGTTGAAACTAAGGTGTTTGTTTCTAATCACTTACTAACTTAGACTGAATATTCCAGTCTCTTGTTCACAGGCGCTTGCTTAATTTGATCCCCGCCCTCGCACACACACCACACTAATGTAAGAGGGAATGAGATACTGCCATCTAGGAGTCTGGCTAATCTGCATCCCTGCTTTATATCTGACAATGCTGGGTTCTGTGACTGGTCAGCATATGAATCTGCAGAAGATTAGTAGTTTTCTGTGAAATCCTCAAGTATTTTGAACAACAGTTTGAGTGCCCCAGTGAGAAAATAATGTACATTGTTACTAGAAGGTTTTCTTCATTCATTCAGTGCCAAACTGACCATATCTTTTCTGACTGTTATCATTTTGGTATCATGTCACAGTGGAAGAACTGATAGTTTATTTGCTTTGAGGATAAATAAAATTGGGTCATTGTGATTTATTGATTTACAAGATTGAAATGAAATTTCTGTGCATTGCTTCAAGCAGATCACCATGTAAGTGTAATTATCATGGTGTAACATAAAAATCAAACAAATCTTAATGTATATCTACATCTTTACTATTGATCTGCAGTGGAAACCATTAATACGGCATTATGCAGATTTTCATTGACATCAAGACACTCTGGCATAAAAAGGAAGAAGTAACCAGTAAAATCAGTATTATATCCGAGACGATTGAAATCTGAAATACATGACATATTTAACTGCCCCATGAACTTACATATATTGCTGCCCTGACATAATATGTTGCGACAAAAATTTTAGAGAAAAAAAGGATTCAGAAAAATAGAAAAATTATACTGACTCAGAAATGATTACAGTGCAAGCCGCTTTAAAATTGAATAAGCTATTTGTCAGGACTTTATTATTCAAATAAATGAATATTCAATTACACGGCGTGACGAACGAATGCAGTTTCAAAGACCAGAGGTCTTTCCTCAAGGAATTGTCAAAGTATGGCTATTGCATCTTTACGTTCGCCGTGCATTACTGGTGCCGTTTCTTTAGCTTCCTCGTCGTCACTGGTGTCGCATGGTCGGGTCTCGTCTACAGGGAAACTGGCGCATATTTTCTCCTCAGTCCGAGCAGCTTATCTCTCCAAGTTGCCATCGTTTGTCATGAAGGTATCAAGTGTCTAGCTATCAACATCCTCTGGCGGCCGGACATTGTCAGTTTTGGTTGCGTCGTTGTCTGACGAGACAAAGCCAGCCTTTCGGAAGCAGTTGGCAATAGTTGTGTGCTTGACGGTGCGCCAGGCCTTAGAGTAAGTGGACAGTATCTAGTAGGGTCAGACTTCACACAATGCCGTTGGCTAACAGCGTCATCTTGTCGATGTTTTCAGTGATCTTGCGCACGATCTGGCTTCGGCAGTTGGTAATTAATTAATCCTTTCATCCCTACCGCTACGGCCTACTCGACAATTAACGTGTGATTTGGTCAACAGCTTTTACCTGGACAGGTGTGAAACCATTTATCTGTAACTGATAGGTCGCTTGCACCGTAGTAAACAACATGACCTTGGGCGTGATACAGTGAAGTTTTAACAAAGGTGTGCTTGGTAGGATAATCGCGCTATTCAAATAAACGAAGTTGCTTCTTTATTCTAGTGTAATACGTTGCAGATTTTCAATAGATTTAATAGAAAATGGTTTTGGATTTCAGCATCTTACTAAAGTGAACACATTTACTTTACAGCTGCCAAGAAAAGCTGTGGCAGAAAAATCTGCTCGTGTACAAGAAAGGGAGGCCCTAGAACTTCAGAAGAAAAACCAGAGTTATCAACTGTTATCTGAAGACGAAAGTGAAGAAGAGGCAGTTTTACCTAAGAAGGTGAATAGACTTAGTATAATGTAAGGTTTAGTTATGTATTGTACAGAAGCCATGAAGTCTTGTGTGCACATGCACATTGTTCCAGATATACTAGGTGCAAGAGATCAGGGACACCACAGTCAAAAGTAGATAAGTAATTAATAAAACAGTAAATAGATGAGTAATTAATGAAATAGTAAATAGATAAGAACATGTAAGTAATAAAATAGTAAATAGATTTTTAAAAAGAAACACCAATAATGCAAATAAGTAATCAAAGTTTTGTGGTAAAATTGGATTTGATCTTAAAAAGTACACCTTGTAAGCCATGCCCCACAACATCACAAAATTTATAATGACTTGAATTTACTTTTGTTTATTGCCATGAATGTTAGTTACTGTATTAACATACATGTGTATCTAGATATGAGAATTAAGTACTGTATGAAAAGGAGAAAGAAATTGGAATGTACACGAAGTGAAACTTGTAAAATTGTTTAAATCAAAAGTAAAGGAAAGTTTGTCTAATGACAAATAAGAATATAATAAAATATTAATATGGTTATTCATATTCAATACATAAGTATTGATGATAATCAATATTGATTTAAAAGTTGAATTCCTTAAACTTTATTTTGAAGTCATCCTTTTTTTTAATCAAATTATTGTAGAAATTGAAGATAGACAAAAAACGGCATTTTCGACGAAAACAGGAGTCTTCTGATGAAAGCAGTGAGACAGAGCAAAAGTATGTATTACACTTTGTAAATCTGCTCATATATATAATGCTTTCAGCATTTTTCATAATATTTATCATGTAGTTAGTTTATGTAGCACTCAGGACTTAATGTTTGTGTCCTATAATCGATATAGTTATGTACATTGTCTGTCAGTCATTCCTCCAGATTATGTCCTCTCTCTGTCACTGTAGTGATGTTCTGTTTGTCCTTCTGTTCAGTATTTGAGGACAACATTTTATAACATTAGGTCCTCACCTTCACTCTGTCACTGCAGTGATGGGCAGGAGATGTTCTGTTTGTCTTTCTGTTCAGTAGTTGAGGACAACATTTTATAACATTAGGTCCTCACCTTCACTCCGTCACTACAGTGATGGGCAGGAGATGTTCTGTTTGTGTTTCTGTTCAGTAGTTGAGGACAACATTTTATAACATTAGGTCCTCACCTTCACTCTGTCACTGTAGTAATGGCCAGGAGATGTTCTGTTTGTCCTTCTGTTCATTAGATAAGGACAACATTTTATAACATTAGGTCCTCACCTTCACTCTGTCACTACAGTGATGGGCAGGAGATGTTCTGTTTGTCCTTCTGTTCAGTAGTTGAGGACAACATTTTATAACATTAGGTCCTCACCTTCACTCTGTCACTGTAGTAATGGCCAGGAGATGTTCTGTTTGTCCTTCTGTTCATTAGATAAGGACAACATTTTATAACATTAGGTCCTCACCTTCACTCTGTCACTACAGTGATGGCCAGGAGATGTACTGTTTGTCCTTCTGTTCAGTAGATAAGGACATTTTATAACATTAGGTCCTCACCTTCACTCTGTCACTACAGTGATGGCCAGGAGATGTTCTGTTTGTCCTTCTGTTCAGTATTTGAGGACAACATTTTATAACATTAGGTCTTCACCTTCACTCTGTCATTACAGTAATGGCCAGGAGATGTTCTTTTTCTCCTTCTGTTCAGTAGTTGAGGACAACATTTTGTTTTTGGTTATGAATCTGCAGTCTGTATTTATAGCTTGGACATAGATGATGACAAAGATGAATCATCTGCAGACTCTGAAGAAGAAATGGAGAGAGCACGCCAGAAAGATCTTGATGAAAGAGATCAGTTTGCCAGCAGACTACAAAAGAAGGATAAGGAAAAACAAAGGAATGTTATGTCAAAGTCAGAGAAGAAGGTATGTAGATCTCTGATATTGAAAAACTCTTAAGACTGTTAGTGTCTTAGAAAACTGTGCTTTTCCAGTAATATTTCAATAATGAAATCCGTGTGAATTGTTCAGACATATAACGAGAATGTTATTTTTTAGGTATATGTACTTTATTTACCAATCAGTTTAAATATCTTATCCTAAAGAACAGTTGTCATAACTACAGTCTGATGCATGTTTAATATATAAAGAGTTTTATGTAAAGCTAAGCAATTTGTTTAGAAATATGAAAGCATCCTTGTTTTCAGGAAGTGATTTCTTGGTCACATCTTTATAGAAACATAGGATTCGATATGTACATCAATGTTTTAGGCCTATGAAGAAGCAGCAAAAAGACTGCAGCTTGAAACTGAAGATCGAAAAAAGATAATTCCTGAGCTGCGTAAAAAATCTCGCAGAGATTATCTGAAAAAACGTAATGTGGACAAACTGGATGACCTGGAGGCAGAGATTATGGATGAAGAATATTTATTCCAGGATGTTAAGTAAGTTATATCATGTTATCAATATTGTATTGAATTAATCAGTTCATTGCATTTGCTATTCTTATTGTAAATAGGTTATACATGTACTAAGGAATGAATTTATATTTTCTGCAATGATAACTGAACAAAAATTTACATTGATAGGCTTACTAAAAAAGAAAAGCAAGAATTGGAGTACAAGAAAAAAGTCCTATCACTGGCTAAAGACCATAAAAAGGCCAAAGACTCAGAAAAGATAAACCGCTACTACATGCCCAAAGATGATGTAAAACCCAATGAGAAATATGAGGAGGATCCAATGGAAAAAGGTTTGAACTATGAACAGAAAAGGTGGGAGGAGGAACACCTGGGAGGGGCCATCATGAAGTTTGGAGCGAGAGATGCTAAGAGTAAAAGTAAAGTAAAGGAATATGACGTTATCATGGATGAGGAGATAGAGTTTGTACAAGCGCTTCAGATGCCAGGCACCCGCAAATCCAAGGTCAGAATCTATGATTAATCTACCATGGCCAGGATATTTTAAAACAATCACAAAGAAATTCTTCCTCTGAAAGTGTGATCGGGTATTTTTAAAAGAATGGAAAATTTAATTGATTACTTGGTGTTTAACATTAAACCAGAATTATTTCACTTATATGGTGGCAGCCTGTCCATCGTGGTGGGGAAACCCTGAGGTAACCACTAACATTACACCAGAATTATTTCACCTATATGGTGGCAGCCTGTATATGGTGGTAGCCTGTCCTTGGTGGTTGAGAAACCCTTGGGTAACCACTAACATTACACCAGAATTATTTCACCTTTATGGTGGTAGCCCATCCTTCGAGGGGGAGAAACCCTGAGGTAACCACTAACCTTTGGCTGATGCACTGGCATATTTAATTGACCCAACCAGGGATCACAACCAGATTGGATTAAGGTGAGAGGTTACTGGTATTAACTCAGTCACTGGAAGGAAAATTGAGAGTTAGTTTACAGGATTACCTGTGATTGACATGTCTTTTTTGGACATTCCAAAAGAATGAAACTTCAGTTATGTTCCTGGTAATACCAACTGCATGTTTGAAATGAAAAAAAAAGTTTGAATGAAAAAAGTATAAGACTCTTTCATATGCAACCATGGGATATACGGTTATTCCACTCTCAGGGTCACAAAAATCTGTATATCCCCAGAGCCTCAGGTTTTACTTGGTTTTGTGATCCAGAGAGTGAAATGTCCATATATCCTTAAGTAAGCATATGGAAGAGTGTTTTTCTCTGATGCCTTTAAAAAGAAGGATCCCTTGTTTGTTCCTCTTAACAATCTGCAGCCATATTGGTTAATATCTGTCTTTTTTATTTCAAAATGAACTGCTATAATTTGATAATTTTTGATCTTGAAAAGGTGATATATTTTTTATCTTGAGAAGGTGATATGTTTACCACCAAATATGCAATACTCTGTGATTCTCAGTTGATATGAAGAGTTACTACTGTTTGCTGGTTGTTGTTAAGTATGACCATGCTTACAGGGGAAGCAGTGAAATGCCATATATCTATGCAAAAGTAGTACAAAAATATCAGGGTTGAATATCAATTTTATTGTGTCATTTTACAACAAAATACTGATCTAAATCTCAGCAAAAGGTGATATGTTCAATAATTACTAAAACATATTCATAAGTATGTCAAACATGATATGAGATACAACTATCTCGTGATATGTAATACAGCTATCTCGTGATATGTAATACAGCTATCACATGATATGTAATACAGCTATCTTGTGATATGTAATACAGCTATCACGTGATATGTAATACAGCTATCTCGTGATATGTAATACAACTATCTCGTGATATGTAATACAGCTATCTCGTGATATGTAATACAACTATCTCGTGATATGTAATACAGCTATCTCGTGATATGTAATACAGCTATCTCGTGATATGTAATACAGCTATCACGTGATATATAATACAACTATCTCGTGATATGTAATACAGCTATCTCGTGATATGTAATACAGCTATCACGTGATATATAATACAGCTATCTTGTGATAAGTAATACAGCTATCACGTGATATGTAATACAGCTATCACGTGATATGTAATTCAGCTATCTTGTGATATGTAATACAGCTATCACGTGATATGTAATACAGCTATCACGTGATATATAATACAGCTATCTTGTGATATGTAATACAGTTATCACGTGATATATAATACAGCTATCACGTGATATATAATACAGCTATCTTGTGATATGTAATACAACTATCACGTGATATGTAATACAGCTATCACGTGATATGTAATACAGCTATCTCGTGATATGTAATACAGCTATCACGTGATATATAATACAGCTATCTTGTGATAAGTAATACAGCTATCACGTGATATGTAATACAGCTATCACGTGATATGTAATACAGCTATCACGTGATATGTAATACAGCTATCACGTGATATATAATACAGCTATCTTGTGATATATAATACAGCTATCACGTGATATATAATACAGCTATCTCGTGATATGTAATACAGCTATCATGTGATATATAATACAGCTATCATGTGATATATAATACAGCTATCTTGTGATAAGTAATACAGCTATCACGTGATATGTAATACAGCTATCACGTGATATGTAATACAGCTATCACGTGATATGTAATACAGCTATTTAGTGATATATAATACAACTATCACGTGATATATGATACAGCTATCTCGTGATATGTAATACAGCTATCATGTGATATATAATACAGCTATGTCGTGATATGTAATACAGCTATTACATGATGTTCACAATCTGGTAACAATAAATAAGTTATAAATTAACAAACTGTGTACACGTGAATCATATTTTGGAAATATGGTTTGATTTGTTTTTGTCTTATTAAACTTTAAAGCTGCGTATCCAACTCATATATTGTGCTATCTCAGGATGAAGAACCTGAATTGAGTGAAGCAGAGAAAAAGAAAATGACGATTCAGGACACTCGTAAAAGTTTGCCAGTTTGGCCATTCCGACATGATCTAATCAGTGCAATAGAAGAGCATCAGGTCCTGATCATTGAGGGGGAAACTGGTTCAGGGAAAACCACTCAAATTCCACAATTCCTTTATGAAGCTGTGAGTAATTCTGTAAAGGAAATCATTAAAATTAATGAAGAAAAGTTTTCCCAACCACACTAATTGAGATGTTTTGCTACTTTGAATTTTATTCAGTTTTGCGTCAATTGCAAAGCATCATGGCTTTTAGGAATGACTTTGTCATTAGGCCATCTGTCTGAGTGCTCAAAGCCGGCATGGCCTAGTGGTATCGTGCTCGCCTCCTGATCGGTAGGCCGGGGTTCAAGTCCTGCTCTGGTCATGCCGGTGTCCTGTCTTTCGGATGAGACAGTAAAAACCGAGGCCCCGTGTCGTGTTAAAGATCCCTCACTGCTTCTGGTGGGTCCGTTGCAAAGGTCAAAATTTGTATGCCCAACATCAGGCAGATGCCGTCACCATATACATGAAATATTCGTGGTGTGACATTAAACAAAAATCAGTCAATTAATCAATCTAAGGCTCATCTACATGTATGTGTCTTTTTATTTTAGCAATTTTGAGTAATCTTTGCAGGTAATATGTGCTCAGAACATCACACTCTTGTTCTGTTTCACAGTAGGGATTATCCTGATCAGTTAACATCACACTCTTGTTCTGTTTCACAGCAGGGATTACCCTGGTCAGTTAACATCACACCCTTGTTCTGTTTCACAGCAGGGATTATCCTGATCAGTTAACATCACACTCTTGTTCTTTTTCACAGTAGGGATTATCCTGATCAGTTAACATCACACCCTTGTTCTGTTTCACAGCAGGGATTATCCTGATCAGTTAACATCACACTCTTGTTCTTTTTCACAGCAGGGATTATCCTGATCAGTTAACATCACACTCTTGTTCTGTTTCACAGTAGGGATTATCCTGATCAGTTAACATCACACCCTTGTTCTGTTTCACAGCAGGGATTATCCTGATCAGTTAACATCACACTCTTGTTCTTTTTCACAGCAGGGATTATCCTGATCAGTTAACTTCACACCCTTGTTCTGTTTCACAGTAGGGATTATCCTGATCAGTTAACATCACACTCTTGTTCTGTTTCACAGCAGGGATTATCCTGATCAGTTAACTTCACACCCTTGTTCTTTTTCACAGTAGGGATTATCCTGATCAGTTAACATCACACTCTTGTTCTGTTTCACAGCAGGGATTATCCTGATCAGTTAACATCACACTTTTGTTCTGTTTCACAGTAGGGATTATCCTGATCAGTTAACATCACACCCTTGTTCTGTTTCACAGCAGGGATTATCCTGATCAGTTAACATCACACTCTTGTTCTTTTTCACAGCAGGGATTATCCTGATCAGTTAACATCACACTCTTGTTCTGTTTCACAGTAGGGATTACCCTGATCAGTTAACATCACACTCTTGTTCTGTTTCACAGTAGGGATTATCCTGATCAGTTAACTTCACACTCTTGTTCTGTTTCACAGTAGGGATTATCCTGGTCAGTTAACATCACACTCTTGTTCTGTTTCACAGTAGGGATTATCCTGATCAGTTAACTTCACACTCTTGTTCTGTTTCACAGTAGGGATTATCCTGATCAGTTAACATCACACCCTTGTTCTGTTTCACAGTAGGGATTATCCTGATCAGTTAACTTCACACTCTTGTTCTGTTTCACAGTAGGGATTACCCTGGTCAGTTAACATCACACTCTTGTTCTGTTTCACAGTAGGGATTATCCTGATCAGTTAACTTCACACTCTTGTTCTGTTTCACAGTAGGGATTATCCTGATCAGTTAACATCACACTCTTGTTCTGTTTCACAGTAGGGATTATCCTGATCAGTTAACTTCACACTCTTGTTCTGTTTCACAGTAGGGATTATCCTGATCAGTTAACATCACACTCTTGTTCTGTTTCCCACAGGGATTACCCTGGTCAGTTAACATCACACTCTTGTTCTGTTTCACAGTAGGATTATGTGCTCAGTTAACATCACACTCTTGTTCTGTATCCTAGCAGGGATTTCCCTGGTCAGTTAACATCCAACTCTTGTTCTGTTTTACAGTAGGGATTATCCTGATCAGTTTTGCTCTCATAAAAGGGGAGATTTTAGATCAAGCTTGAGATTTTATCAATGTAATATTTGTTGCACAGGGTTTCACTAAAGATGGTATGAAAATAGGCTGCACACAACCTAGGAGAGTGGCGGCCATGTCTGTAGCCGCCAGGGTTGCTGAGGAGATGGGCTTCAAACTGGGTAATGAGGTATGTCATATTGATTCATACATGTTAATGGTATCAAATGAAAGTTTTATGACTTGTGTGTTAAAATATATGTTCACCTTCAACCTAAGAAAATTGAAGATTTATACATCATCTGTTCTTGCGTAATTTCAATTACAGAGTAATTCTTATAATAAGTAATATATGCACATGTACAATCCTTTAGTTAACTTTAATTATTTTCAGTCCCCATTCAGATATGAGAGATTAAGTCACATCCTGAACACTCCTGTAGTGTTGCTCTGGATCCCTTAGATGTATAGAGAATGAACTGTAATTTACTGGAGAATGAACTGTAATTTACTGGAGAATGAATTGTAATTTACTGAAGAATGAACTGTAATTTACTGGAGAATGAACTGTAATTTACTGGAATTGTGATTCTTATAAATTGCTATCTTACATTGTGGTGGTGATACTATGTGTGTGTATTTTCAGGTTGGTTACAGCATTCGTTTTGAGGACTGTTGCTCGGAGAGGACTATTATCAAATATATGACAGACGGAATGCTACTGAGAGAGTTCTTGGGAGAGCCAGATCTGGCAAGTTACAGGTACAATAAGAAACAGGATTGTAGTCCTACATTCTCTGGCCAGTGTTGAGGTAGTCACACATTTTAACAAATAAATTCGCTCTGACCAAAATCGATATAAGGACAATATAAAAAAAGGGTTTTTGAAAAGAGAATGTGTCACTACAGGAATGGTTGATGAGTTGCCACATTGAAATGATCTTAACAATCATGTGTATTGTTAACAAATTATCACATTTGGTATTTGAAAAAACATTATAGTTTCTTTGTTTATTGATAATGCAATTCAGAGAATTTTTATATTATGGTGTCTCTGCTTGGCTTCATCTTTATTGCTGTGATGATCATCAATGATTATGTAAATTCCAGCATGAAGATTGTCAAGGTTTTGAGATTTCAGTGTGATGATTGTCAAGTTTTTAAGATTCCAGTATGATTATTGTCAAGTTTTTAAGATTCCAGTGTGATTGTCAAGTTTTTAAGATTCCAGTGTGATTGTCAAGTTTTTAAGATTCCAGTGTGATGATTGTCAAGTTTTTAAGATTCCAGTGTGATTGTCAAGTTTTTAAGATTCCAGTGTGATGATTGTCAAGGTTTTAAGATTCCAGTGTGATGATTGTCAAGTTTTTAAGATTCCAGTGTGATGATTGTGAAGTTTTTAAGATTCCAGAGTGATGATTGTCAAGTTTTTAAAATTCCAGTGTGATGAATGTAAAGTTTTTAAGATTCCAGTGTGATTGCCAAGTTTTTAAGATTCCAGTGTGATTGTCAAGTTTTTAAGATTCCAGTGTGATGATTGTCAAGTTTTTAAGATTCCAGTGTGATGATTGTCAAGTTTTTAAGATTCCAGTGTGATGATTGTCAAGTTTTTAAGATTCCAGTGTGATGATTGTCAATTTTTTAAGATTTCAGTGTAATGATTGTCAATTTTTTAGATTCCATTGTGATGATCGTTAAGTTTTTAGCTCACCTAATACAAAGGCTCAAGTGATATGTAGTCATAGTGCATTCACTATTTATAATTTATTTTTAATTTAAGTTTGATGATTATCAATAATTATAATAATAATATTATTTATAATTTTAGTGTGATAGTTGTTGATGATAATTTATGATTTCAGTGTGATGATTGTTGATGATTATATATGACTTCAGCTAGATGATTGCTGATGATTATATATGATTTCACCTAGATGATTGTTGATGATTATTTATGATTTCAGCTAGATGATTGTTGATGATTATTTATGATTTCAGCTAGATGATTGTTGATGATTATTTATGACTTCACCTAGATGATTGTTGATGATTATTTATGATTTCAGCTAGATGATTGTTGATGATTAATTATGATTTCATCTAGATGATTGTTGATGATTATTTATGATTTCAGCTAGATGATTGTTGATGATTATTTATGATTTCAGCTTGATGATTGTTGATGATTATTTATGATTTCAGCATGATGATTGTTGATGATTATTTATGATTGCAGTGTGATGATTGTTGATGAGGCCCATGAGAGAACTCTACATACAGATGTATTGTTTGGTCTTGTCAAAGATATCGCAAGGTTCAGACCTGACCTTAAACTTCTTATTTCTAGTGCTACATTGGATGCAGAAAAATTCTCTGAGGTAGGATGTTTTCATTGTGAAATATTTTTAGCTCACCTGAGCCAAAGGCTCAAGTGAGCTATTGTGATCAATCACCGTCCGTCGTCCGTCCGTCGTCTGTCGTCCGTCGTCCGTCGTCCGTCGTTAACTTTTCACATTTTCGACTTCTTCTCCAGAACCACTGAACAGAATTTGATGAAACTTGATAAGCATGTAGTACTCATGGTCCCCTACAAGTGTTGTTGTTTTTCGTCCGGATTCATTAACAGGTGGCGCCACCACAGGCAAAAGTAGGTCAAAGAGGGTACCCTCCTTTGACAAACTTCTTCTTCAGACCGGGGGCATACAGAGACAAACCGAATGCATAGGAATGATTTAGAGGGATGTGTGAAGAAGTGTTGTTATTTTTGGTTCCGTTCCGAAATCAAATTTTTGACGTTTTTTTGACGTTTTTTTGTACTTGGTAGTTTTAATGCAGAAAAGAGGTATTTTTCTCTTTTAGTAAACATTGATGCATTAATTTGGTTTAATTTGATCATTTTGATGGTAAGAAATACTACTGCGAAGAAAATTTTTCAATATTTTATGTTTTGGATTTTTTATGAATTTTTTAAGACTTTCAAGAAAAAGGGGGGTGGGATAATTGGTGTAAACATTTCACAGTTTGAACTTTTTCTTCGGAACCACTTGCTGGAATTCAATGAAACTTGGCATGCATCAAATACTCAAGGTCCCCGACAAATGTGGTCATTTTTGTCAGGATCCATGAACAGGTGGCACCACCACAGACAAAAGTAGGTCACAGAGGGTACCCTCCTTTGACAAACTTCTTATTCAGATCGGGTGCATACAGCGACAAACCGACTGCATAGGAATGATTTAGAGGCATATGGGAAGAAGTGTTGATATTTTTGGTTCCATTCCGAAATCAAATTTTTGACGTTTCTTCATTTTTATTTTGGACTTTGTTATTTTAATGCATTAAAGAGTTATTATTTTCTTTTAGTAAACATTGATGCATTCAGTTGGTTTCATTTAATCATTTCTATGGTAAGGAATGCTGGTGCGAAGGAATTTTTTCAATATCTCGATTTTTGAATTTTTTATGAATTTTTTAAGACTTCCAAGAAAAGGGGGGGGGGGGGACAATTTTTCATATCTTCAACTTGATCTACAGAACAACTTGAAGGATTGTGATAAAACTGGGTAGGATGCAAGTACTCATAGTCCTTTTCAAAGGTTTTGTTTTTTTGTGCGGATCATCCAAATTGGTTAACAGATAATGCCACCATGTCTAAAAGTAGGTCTCACAATGGTACATATACCACTTGGTAATTGAAATATGGAGAGTAGCGGTTCAAATCCAGCTGTGGTCAAAAAAAAATTTTTTTTTTTTTACACATCTAAATAAGTTTTTAGATGTTTCTCAACA
Source organism: Pteria penguin (assembly GCA_035048485.1). Taxonomy (NCBI): domain Eukaryota; kingdom Metazoa; phylum Mollusca; class Bivalvia; order Pterioida; family Pteriidae; genus Pteria; species Pteria penguin. The sequence goes on along the minus strand of CM068586.1, from coordinate 1,226,573 downwards.
CTCAACATATGAAATTAGGAATTTTACGTTTAAGACTTCCAAAAAAAAAAAGGGGGGGGGGGGGTGTTTTGGCCATTTTTCACATTTTCAACTTTTTCTACAAAACTGTTTGAGGGATTTTAATAAATCTTGGTAGAAATAAGTCACTTATGATCCTCTTCAAATTCTGTTGTTTTCGTCCAGACCTCTTTACAGGTGGCGCCACCATAGTCAAGAGTAGGTCACAAAAGAGTTCCCTCGTTTAACAATATTCTTTTTCATACGGGCTGTATACAGAGACAAACAGAATGCATAGAAATGATCTAGAGGGATGAGTGAAGATGTATTGTCATTTTGGTTCCCTTCCAAAATCAAATTTTAGAATTTTTTTCGACATTTCTTTGGACTTGGTGATTCAATGCAGAAAAAAGTGTCATATTTCCTAGTTAATTGATAATGATGATTTCTTATGGACTATTGTGATCATAATTATGGTAAGGATTGTTACTTTGAAAGAATTTTGTCAATATCTCAATTTTTGGATTTTCTATGAATTTTTTAAGATTCCAAATGAGGGTGTATAGGAACAATTCAATCACATTTTTCACTTCTGCTGTTATACCACATGAAAGATTTGAATGAAACATGGAATACATGAAGTACTAAAAGTCCTCTATCAATTTGGTAAATTTTATCCAAATTGGTTAACAGATAATGCCACCATGTCTAAAAAGCAGTTCTCACAATAGTACATATACCACTTGGTAATTGAAATATGGAGAGTAGCGGTTCAAATCCAGCTGTGGTCAAAATTTTTTTTTCATTTCTTTACACATCTAAATAAGTTTTTAGATGTTTCTCAACACTCAACATATGAAATTAGGCAATTTTAAGTTAGATCTGGACAATATTTGAAACAATTGTTGTTCATGACCCAGACTTGAAATCAGTCAACAAAAGGCCCCACCTAAAGAAAATGACTAACTTGTTGCCCTGAATGACTTCTTGCAGAGACAAAGGAAATGCTTAATATCAAAATCACCTGAATGGATGTGCAAAAAAGTGTTGTTTTTTATTCTAGCCTGAAATAAAATTTGACATATTTTCAACATCTGTGTTGACTTAGTCACATTAATGCAAAAATAAATGAATTCTCCTTCATGCATGACTGATAATCTAGGTACTCAGGTGAGCGATATAGGCCCACTTGGGCCTCTTGTTTGTAAATATTCTGAATCTATATACATGCATGCCAGAAATGTATTGGTTGTTTTATTCCTGCTTATTGCTCATATGATAAGGTCTGTACAAACTAAACTATGACATACATGTACAACTAAAAATTGTGAGCCTACAAAACAGAATATGGGACTTAGTTAGGTGGATTGTAGCAAAGAGCTGGAATATTTTTTAGCCTCTAAGCTTTGTGTAGTTTAGGGGCTATGTATGTTGTGTTGCATTAAGTGTAGAACTAGAACTTTCTTTAGCCTTGTATAGTTTAGGGGCCATGCATGTTGTATAGAACTGGAACTGTCTTTGACCTGTAAAGGTACTGGTAGCCAATATATAGGTGAAATAGCCTTGAGTGAAATATAATTCTTTTATCTAAAAATGACTTTATCATCTTACTCTTTTCAGTTTTTTGACGATGCTCCTATTTTTCGTATCCCCGGTCGTCGTTTTCCGGTCGACATCTACTACACCAAGGCCCCGGAGGCTGATTACTTGGATGCTGCCGTGGTATCGGTACTGCAGATTCACGTCTCACAGCCAGCAGGCGATATTCTCGTATTCTTTACTGGACAGGAAGAAATTGAAACCTCTCAAGAGATGTTACAAGTATAACAAGTCTTACCCAATATAAAGTTATATTATACTCTGAGTCTGTTATATTGAAATCCTTCATATACTGAAATCAAAGGAATTTCACAGCCAGAATGAGGCATAGTGTATGCTAAATCAGTCTGGATATATTGAATTTTTTATACTGAAAACAGGTTTATATTGAAAAGATTTGATGATTCTAAGGGCAAGAACAAAAGTTTCGCATGTATAATATGATACTTATAACCATATATAATATAATACTTATAACCATATATAATATGATACTTATAACTATATATAATATAATACCTATAACCATATATAATATAATACTTATAACCATATATAATATAATACTTATAACCATATATAATATGATACTTATAACCATATATAATATGATACTTATAACCATATATAATATGATACTTATAACCATATATAATATGATACTTATAACCATATATAATATAATACTTATAACCATATATAATATGATACTTATAACCATATATAATATAATACTTATAACCAATACTTATAACCATATATAATATGATACTTATAACCATATATAATATAATACTTATAACCATATATAATATGATACTTATGACCATATATAATATAATACTTATAACCATATATAATATGATACTTATAACCATATATAATATAATACTTATAACCATATATAATCAAGTGTGATTTAACTTTTTTCATTATTGGTAACATCCTATGATTATAGTGTAAAATTACAATGAAGAAGCTGACACTTGATAGAAATATATCAATATTGATATCAATATATTGATTCCCTTGATGTCAGTAGACTGATCACCTCAATATCAATATACAGATCCCCTTCGATATTAACATACTGGTCCCCTTAGATATCAATATACTGGTCCCTTAGATATCAATATACTGGCCCCTTGATATCAATATACTGCCCCCCCCCTCGATATCAATATACTGGTCCCCTAGATATCAATATTCTGGTCCCCTAGATATCAATATACTGGTCCTCTAATATCAATATACTGGTCCTTTCGATATCAATATACTGGTCCTCTAATATCAATATACTGGTCCCCTAGATATTAATATACTGGTCCCCTAGATATCAATATACTGGTCCTCTAATATCAATATACTGGTCCTCTCGATATCAATATACTGGTCCTCTAATATCAATATACTGGTCCCCTAGATATCAATATACTGGTCCCCTAGATATCAATATACTGGTCCTCTACTATCAATATACTGGTCCCCTAGATATCAATATACTGGTCCCCTAGATATCAATATACTGGTCCTTTAATATCAATATACTGGTCCCCTAGATATCAATATACTGGTCCTCTAATATCAATATACTGGTCCTCTCAATATCAATATACTGGTCCCCTAGATATCAGTATACTGGTCCCCTTGATATCAATACACTGGTCCCCTAATATCAATATACTGGTCCCCTAGATATCAATATACTGGTCCTCTAATATCAATATACTGGTCCTCTAATATCAATATACTGGTCCCCTAGATATCAATATACTGGTCCTTTCGATATCAATATACTGGTCCTCTAATATCAATATACTGGTCCCCTAGATATCAATATACTGGTCCTCTAATATCAATATACTTGTCCTCTCAATATCAATATACTGGTCCCCTAATATCAATATACTGGTCCTCTTGATATCATTATACTGGCCCCCTAGATATCAATATACTGGCCCCCTAGATATCAATATACTGGTCCCCTAGATATCAATATACTGGTCCTCTAATATCAATATACTGGTCCCCTAGATATCAATATACTGGTCCCCTAGATATCAATATACTGGTCCTTTAATATCAATATACTGGTACCCTAGATATCAATATATTGGTCCTCTAATATCAATATACTGGTCCTCTCAATATCAATATACTGGTCCCCTAGATATCAGTATACTGGTCCCCTTGATATCAATACACTGGTCCCCTAATATCAATATACTGGTCCCCTAGATATCAATATACTGGTCCTCTAATATCAATATACTGGTCCTCTAATATCAATATACTGGTCCCCTAGATATCAATATACTGGTCCTCTAATATCAATATAATGGTCCCCTAATATCAATATACTGGTCCCCTAGATATCAATATACTGGTCCTCTAATATCAATATACTTGTCCTCTCAATATCAATATACTGGTCCCCTTATATCAATATACTGGTCCTCTTGATATCATTATACTGGCCCCCTAGATATCAATATACTGGCCCCCTAGATATCAATATACTGGTCCCCTAGATATCAATATACTGGTCCTCTAATATCAATATACTGGTCCCCTAGATATCAATATACTGGTCCCCTAGATATCAATATACTGGTCCTTTAAAACAATATACTGGTCCCCTAGATATCAATATACTGGTCCTCTAATATCAATATACTGGTCCTCTCAATATCAATATACTGGTCCCCTAGATATCAGTATACTGGTCCCCTTGATATCAATACACTGGTCCCCTAATATCAATATACTGGTCCCCTAGATATCAATATACTGGTCCTCTAATATCAATATACTGGTCCTTTCGATATCAATATACTGGTCCTCTAATATCAATATACTGGTCCCCTAGATATCAATATACTGGTCCTTTAAAACAATATACTGGTCCCCTAGATATCAATATACTGGTCCTCTAATATCAATATACTGGTCCTCTCAATATCAATATACTGGTCCCCTAGATATCAGTATACTGGTCCCCTTGATATCAATACACTGGTCCCCTAATATCAATATACTGGTCCCCTAGATATCAATATACTGGTCCTCTAATATCAATATACTGGTCCTTTCGATATCAATATACTGGTCCTCTAATATCAATATACTGGTCCCCTAGATATCAATATACTGGTCCTCTAATATCAATATACTTGTCCTCTCAATATCAATATACTGGTCCCCTAATATCAATATACTGGTCCTCTTGATATCATTATACTGGCCCCCTAGATATCAATATACTGGCCCCCTAGATATCAATATACTGGTCCCCTAGATATCAATATACTGGTCCCCTAATATCAATATACTGGTCCCCTTGATATCATTATATTGGCCCCCCTCAATATCAATATACAGATCCCTCTCAATACCAATATTCTGGTCCCCCTCAATATCAATTAACTTATCCCCACGACATCAATATATTAATCCCCATGATATCGATGTACTGATCCCTTTGATGTTAGTACACCAACCCCCTCAGGATATTAATATACTGGTTTTCTCAATATTAATATACTGGTCCCTTCAATACCGGTATAAAAATAGCTTGACTGAATTTATAGTTTGACAGTTTGATCAACAACAATTAAAACAAGGTAACATAGGTAACGCTAAATGTAATCCACTGTGTTAAATATAATCCACTGTGTTAAATGTAATCCACTGTGTTAAATATAATCCACTGTGTTAAATGTAATCCACTGTGTTAAATATAATCCACTGTGTTAAATGTAATCCACTTAGTTAAATATAATCCACTGTGTTAAATGTAATCCACTGTGCTAAATAATGTCCAAGTACTCTTTTTTAAAACATTAGTACTGCCAATGTAAAATATGCATGAGTGTGGCTTTATTAAAATTGAAGCGAGTAAATTGAAATAAGTAAATTGAAATGTACACAAAAGTATGACTTGGAAAAAAAGATTCAAAGCAAAAACAGCGTCTATTTTGGGGTTCTCTTCTCATGCTTTTCTCATTTTCGATTATTTCAGGAGAGAACTCGTAAGTTAGGCAGTAAGATCAAGGAGCTGATTATTCTTCCGATCTATGCCAATCTACCCTCTGATATGCAAGCTAAAATCTTTGAACCAACACCTCCAGGTGCTAGAAAGGTAAAGTATTTAAATTAGTTGCCATCATTCTCTTCCATATAAACATTTACTTTGTCTGCAAACTTCTTCCTACACTGTCTTTAACACTTAATGATACATACTTGTACAAACCAGTCTGTGAGCAATGCCAAGAATGATGTTACACTTTATTTCTATTTAAAGGTGATTTTAGCTACTAATATTGCTGAAACATCTCTGACTATTGATGGAATAAAATATGTAATAGATCCAGGATTCTGTAAGCAGAACAGCTACAATGCTCGGACTGGCATGGAATCGTTAGTCGTTACTCCTATATCCAAGGCAAGAGTTCTTAACATTTAATTAAGAATACTTTCAGTTTGTGTCCAATCAATATTAAAAGCATGTAAATGATGAAATAAGTAATTCATTTTTGATGTATATTTTCAACTTTTATCAATTGTTATTGACAATGATAAATTTCAGTTAACACAATATATACAAATGTCACTATTATTTGAATATTTAGGGATATACATTTAAAAAATATTTCAATTAACTACTAAAAGATAAAATGTATTGTAGATTATTGACAAATATGCAGATTGAGATGCATATACTGTATAACCAGAAATTTTTGCGAGATACTAATTTTCGCGAGTAGTTTGATCACGTGAAAATAAGTTACCGTGAAAATTTGTACTCCAAAAACTGGGGACCAAACTGGTAATAATATCATCTCAATGGACCATGGACGTCTAAGGGGCAAAATGAATTTTAAAACCCTAAATGGTAAAGCATATTAATTTTGTTATATCAGTGGTTTCACACATTTGTTGATAATAAAAAAGCAATTATCAACGTGTGAATGAATACAGCATATAAAGCTACTGTACATGTCTGTATTCCCTTAATTAGTTTGTTCACATATTTTTTATAGTTTGAAGGTACTTTCGCTGGGTCATGGATGAATTGTTCCTTCCCATGTTCATTTATGGCGGGAACACTGATAAGTGCCAATTCCAATTCCCATCCAAATTCCACATAATCCATTCCAAAAACCATTGGACAAACGAGGAAGTAATGATTCAGTATGTTGAAAAAATTATATGCCCGTATCTGTCCAATTAAATTGAGGAATTTATCTGCCGCTTGGTAGAAAAACTCTTGTCATTTTCGAATGCTTTCATTAACAAATTACAGATAATGTCCGTTCAAGTCAAAGTGTCTCCTTTACTCAACAATTCCTCTGATTGCACCGACAAGCTACAAACCGTGGATTTGTGTGAAAACAAGTACAGTTATACATAGGTAAACTGACTCACAGAGATGCAGATATAGCTTGTTGTCTGTCCTGTTGTTTGAAGAGAGTCAGTTTTATTTCATAGTTAAAGAATATGTAATATTTTTTCTTTTTTGAAATCGCGAAAAATTGTATTCACGAAAATAAAGACACGCTTTTCTGATACTGAATCGCGATATTTGATACTTGCGAAAAGTTCTGGTTATATGGTACATGTAATAAGCCTTATTTTAGAGTTTGTTCCATGAATATGGATAATAATGTAATTGATAATGTCTCTGGATTTAATTAGAATAATCATGTAATTGGTTGCACTTGATCTTGATATAGGCCTCTGCCAACCAGAGAGCAGGACGCGCTGGACGTGTGTCTGCCGGAAAATGTTTCAGACTCTATACGGCATGGGCTTACAAAAATGAGTTAGAGGACAACACAGTGCCAGAAATCCAGAGGACAAATCTAGGAAATGTGGTGTTATTACTGAAAAGTTTGGGAATTAATGATCTCATTCACTTTGACTTCATGGATCCACCACCCCATGAAACACTAGTGTTGGCATTAGAACAGTTATATGCTCTTGGTGCACTTAACCACAAGGGGGAACTCACAAAACTTGGAAGACGAATGGCAGAATTTCCTGTCGACCCAATGATGTCAAAGATGATTCTAGCCTCTGAACAGTAAGTACAAATAGAAAATGAACTGTAGTCTTTACCTGACTGTAAACTGCATGTGAAGTAAGAGTTCAATGAAATGATTGACCTCATTCCACTTGCCATTTCTTAGCAAAACTTACTTGGTTAATAGTCACTTGTCTTTGATTGGTTGGTTAATGGTCACTTAACTTCGATTGGTTGGTTAATAGTCACTTGTCGTTGGTTGGTTAATAGTCTCTTGTTTTTGGTTGGTTAATAGTCACTTGTTTTTGGTTGGTTGGTTAATAGTCACTTGTCTTTGATTGGCTGATTAATAGTCACTTGTCTTTGATTAGTTGGTTAATAGTCACTTGTCTTTGGTTGGTTGGTTGGTTAATAGTCACTAGTCTTTGATTGGTTGGTTAATAGTCTCTTGTCGTTAATAGTCACTTGTCTTCGATTGGTTGGGTAATAGTCACCTGTCTTTGATTGGTTGGGTAATAGTCACCTGTCTTTGATTAGTTGGGTAATAGTCACTTGTTTACACTAAGTGTACCACTCATTTATCTATGACTTATTGTATTTAGAACTTGAACCATATAATGCAAGAATGTCACTTTATTTTAGGATTAACTGTAACAATTTTGCAATTTATTGAGATATAATATGGTTTGAGACGGTGCACACTTTATAATCTGCGATCCGGATTATAAAAAAGTGTGCACCGCCTCAAATCATATTATATCTCAATAAATTGCAAAATTGTTAAAGTTAATCCTTATAATTTAATTAAAGACTACAATAATTTGAATTATCAACATTAGATTCTTTATCAAACTGCAAATGAAAATGTAACAAGAGCGGAGGAAAATATCCGCATAGCTGGTTGCTCCTAGCAACCCACCAAACCAATTTATGAAACTATAATATGCTTTCAACGGCCAGTCAAATTTCTTGTTTCATAAAAAATTATTTTATCGTCTTATCTTCTTCCAGGTATAAAAGTGTTTGTTTATTTCATTCCAGGTATAAATGTGCAAAGGAAATTCTGAGTATATGTGCCATGTTATCGGTGAATAATGCAATTTTTTATCGACCAAAGGACAAAGTAGTGCAGGCCGATACGGCTCGAGTGAATTTCTTCCATCCAGGTGGAGATCATCTGACTCTTTTGAATGTGTATGAACGCTGGGAAGAAACAGCCTTCTCTACACAGTGGTGTTATGAAAACTTTATTCAACATCGCTCAATGAAACGTGCACGAGATATCCGAGATCAGTTGGAAGGATTGATGGAGAGGGTCGAGATAGAGATAACCTCCAACCCTGGAGACACTATAGGGATACGTAAGGTATATGTTCATCTCACATTATCTTTACTTTTTATGTAAAAAGGTCAATTTTATCTTTATTTTGATTCAAGGGATGTTTGGAGGTGTGACATGCTGGCAGAACCTTAAGTCCATGATGGGAGCTTCTGGTTAGAACAAGGGAGTTTTTATCAGTATTTTTACGGAATTGTACAAGACTCCATATGAGAGATTTTGCTACATATTAGAGGAGTCTTCTTGTTCTGGATATGAATGCAAAGATATGTTTTTCTAATAATTTCTGTATATGCCTCATTATATATTTGTGTAATATCATGTTTGGTATAAATGTTTTCATTTCAGGCAGTAACGGCAGGATTTTTTTACCATACTGCTCGGCTGGATAAGGGAGGTAACTACAGGACAGTAAAGCACCACCAGACAGTTATGGTGCATCCTAACAGCAGTTTGTTCGAGGATCGGCCACGATGGTTGATATACCATGAACTGGTGTTTACAACGAAGGAGTTTATGAGACAGGTAAGCACAAAAAGATAGTTTGGTTATTATTACATGCAGTATGTGTTCAGGAGCATAGTCTCTTCAAACACAGCACTCACACTCTTACTTGTTTGTGAATTGTTCAACATATTAAGGTAGTTTTTTTTTCTACATGGTCACAGACAGTGTTCATTTGTGAATTGTGGAGTACTATGATATAATAAGAGAGTGTCTGTAGGTACAGTACAGTGCCCTCCCACTTGCCATGGCCAAGGTTTTAATCGTGACATGACATATCAGAGGCTTCAGTGCCTTCCCACTAGCCATGGCCAAGGTTTAAATCGTGACATTACATATCAGAGGCTACAGTGCCCTCCCACTTGCCATGGCCAAGGTTTTAATCCTGACATGACATATCAGAGGCTACAGTGCCTTCCCACTTGCCATGGCCAAGGTTTTAATCCTGACATGACATATCAGAGGCTACAGTGCCCTCCCACTTGCCATGGCCAAGGTTTTAATCCTGACATGACATATCAGAGGCTACAGTGCCTTCCCACTTGCCATGGCCAAGGTTTTAATCCTGACATGACATATCAGAGGCTACAGTGCCCTCCCACTTGCCATGGCCAAGGTTTTAATCCTGACATGACATATCAGAGGCTACAGTGCCTTCCCACTTGCCATGGCCAAGGTTTTAATCCTGACATGACATATCAGAGGCTACAGTGCCCTCCCACTTGCCATGGCTAAGGTTTTAATCCTGACATGACATATCAGAGGCTACAGTGCCCTCCCACTTGCCATGGCCAAGGTTTTAATCGTGACATGACATATCAGAGGCTACAGTGCCCTCCCACTTGCCATGGCCAAGGTTTTAATCGTGACATTACATACCAGAGGCTACAGTGTCCTCCCACTTGCATTGGCCAAGGTTTTAATCCTGACATGACATATTAGAGGCTACAGTGCCTTCCCACTTGCCATGGCCAAGGTTTTAATCCTGATATGACATATCAGAGGCTACAGTGCCCTCCCACTTGCCATGGCCAAGGTTTTAATCCTGACATGACATATCAGAGGCTACAGTGCCTTCCCACTCGTCATGGCGAAGGTTTTAATCCAGACATGACATATCAGAAGCTACAGTGCCCTCCCACTTGCCATGGCCAAGGTTTTAATCCTGACATGACATATCAGAGGCTACAGTGCCCTCCCACTTGCCATGGCCAAGGTTTTAATCCTGACATGACATATCAGAGGTTACAGTGCCTTCCCACTTGCCATGGCCAAGGTTTTAATCCTGACATGACATATCAGAGGCTACAGTGCCCTCCCACTTGCCATTGCCAAGGTTTTAATCCTGACATGACATATCAGAGGCTACAGTGCCTTCCCACTTGCCATGGCCAAGGTTTTAATCGTGACATGACATATCAGAGGCTACAGTGCCCTCCCCATTGCCAAGGGTTTTAATCCTGACATGACATATCAGAGGCTACAGTGCCCTCCCACTTGCCATGGCCAAGGTTTTAATCGTGACATTACATACCAGAGGCTACAGTGTCCTCCCACTTGCAATGGCCAAGGTTTTAATCCTGACATGACATATCAGAGGCTACAGTGCCTTCCCACTTGCCATGGCCAACGTTTTAATCCTGACATGACATATCAGAGGCTACAGTGCCCTCCCACTTGCCATGGCCAGGGTTTTAATCCTGACATGACATATCAGAGGCTACAGTGCCTTCCCACTTGTCATGGCCAGGGTTTAATCCTGACATGATGCATCAGAGGGGACCGTGAGTTCCATCTTGATAGTCCACCAAGACGCCTCCATCATGTTCATAATATAATCAATCCATCTGTATTTCAGGTAGTAGAGATTGAAAATGGCTGGCTGTTAGAAGTGGCTCCACATTACTATAAACAAAAGGAATTAGAAGACACATCTAAAAGGAAAATGCCAAAAAATACAGGGAAAGCCAAGGAGGAAATGACACGGACATACTAACCTTTTGACCTTGGAGTCCCTCATTCTTCGTTAACCTCCCTGACATTTAAATGCAGCTGATTATTGTTATTACTCGTGTTTTTGTACAAATTGTTGAACAATAAAATTGAGAAAATATTGTACCTGGATTTATATGAAGTCATAATGCCTAGTGCATAGGAACATACATGCAGTCAGTGAGCATCCCTGCTCTTTACCCATTTCTGTAAAGTTGTGTCATTATCTCTGCCCATGCCTCTAGTTTGTGTAAATTACAGTATACAGAGGCCACTACTGTTTGGTTGCAGTTTTTCCTGTCATTATGTTTTTATGCCCCTGGATCAATAGATCAGGGGCATATTGTTTTTGTCCTGTCTGTCTTTTATTGATTTTGAATTTGGCCATAACTGTTTTTCATATTTACAAGACTTCATATTTGACATGTGCACTCAAATAATGAAACCTTTTCAGATGACACCAAAGTCAATGACCTTTTTACCTTTACAATGACTTTCATGCTAAAAATAACTTTTTGGATTTTGTTGCTGTCAGGAGCACTAGTGTTTCACAAACACAGCTTGTTCAATGATGTTAACATCAAGATCAAATTACAATACACATCCTACCGACCAGTAATATCAAATAAAGAAGTGAATTGGTCAATGATTCCGAGAGACAGATATTGCTAGGATTTCTCCACTGCTCACATCTGTATAACCTCAAGACATCCTGAATAACAACATGGATAGTAAGCGAGTTATACTGGATTCACCCAATCCATACACACTATGGTTTACCTATGTGTTTGTCCTGTTTGGGGTAACTGCGAGTTGTATTCCATCCCAAATTGCATGAATGTGAATGGTGTATCTGATCGATATTTCATACATCAGTGATTTGGCTGAACCTCAGCATTTAGATGAGATTTTGAAGTAAGTACAAGTAGTATGCTAACCAATATGCATCATATTTCTCATATTTATTTTAGCCAATCAGTAGAGGGGTGTTCAATACACATTATATTGAACTTACAATCCTTATGATTTCATTCATATACTTTTCCAGTTCCCTTTAATCTTGAAAATAGTTTTATGGATCTAATTGTTGCTAGTGCTAGATAATCTACCTTGGTCTTCCTTGCATCCATTTTCCAACCAACTCTGACCATTCTACATATATGTCATAGTATACAGGACATTCACCTCCTACTTAACTTACTATAGGAAATGTCCTATCTCAGTTCCCTGTTTATACATTCTTTCCTGAAAAAATTGTAAGGAGAAGTTGCAACACCTTGAATGTAATATTGAGTGGAATAAGTATGTGTAAATATTTCCCTTGGAAGTATTCATGTGTTGAAATATTGACCTGAGGGTCCAAACAGTAGTAGAAATATTTGATCAGCTGTAAAGTAGCTTCATTTGAGACACTAGGGATCTTTAATACAATAAATTTCCCTGACCCTGGACATGCACAAAAGCATGAGTGTGGTGATAATTAAATTTCTGATAAGAACCAGTATGCTATTGGTCTTGACTAAGGTGTTGCACCTTGTTCTCTATTACATCTTTACTACAGCATGAAAGAAAGCAAGTGTAAAGAAAACTTAAGTTTGTTTATTTTCAATAACATAGTATTAATTGCTTTCCATAACAAATCAATACTTATTTTTTTAACAAAACATGTATCATTCTTAAAATTTCACTTCATGTCAAAAAACCTATAAAAGTCTTTGCTATATAAATGTGTCCACAAACAAATCCTATAAATTGGATTGTTTTAGTAAGCAGTAGCATCATATTAGCAGCATGTAAATCACATGAATAATTTGCTTAATACATGGAATCTGTCAAAGCCTCGACTTGAGCTTAACAGACTAGTAAGATTTACTAGTGATTAAAATACTAGTGCCTGTGCAACCATATAGAAGGAAGACAAGGTAATGTTGCTGAGAAAACTCTTGTAACTTTTCATACAAATATAATTTACACAAGAATTATAACAATTATGAACAACCATCTTCTATACAGTGCATAGTAAATGAAATTCGGTGTACCATTATATATAATTAACAAAATCCCAACTGCTACCACATTTTAATCCCATAAATAAAACACACAGTGGAAACAAGTAATCTTTGAGGATTGTCCTGCTTTGCCAACAATACAGGAAGGTCAACTTTCCCATATTTTGTATTTACCAATATTACAAGAATGATTTACATGTAATATAAAACAGTTATATGTACTTCATTCTTATTCATATCCAATTATTCACAAACTTTGGATGAATTTAATCTTGCTTAACAAACAAAAGGTTGTTTCATACACTGATCATCCCATACACTGATCATTAGATACAAGAGACTTGCAAATGTGGACTTTAACCGTGAAACATATCACATGACTATGAAATGAAATGTAACTTTCCCTGAACGAAAGCATCACAAAATGTGTGGTGTAAATGTAACGAAATGTTTTATTATACATTTTACATATAAGCTGCCCAGCCCACGTACATCTGACAGAGGTTCTTCATGTCTGTTGCTTCCTGTAGGAGGTAATTGACGTGACCCTCAATGGAGAGTGGAACACTACGTGGTTTGGAGCCTCGAGATTTTAGAATACCTTTCAATCGATGCTCTATATTCTGAACATGTGTCAAAGCCTACATCAGAGAAAAATGAAAATAATTGATATGTATATAAGAAAACATGTACAGAACAGGGATGATGCTACATCAGAGAAAAATGAAAATAACTGATATGTATATAAGGAAACATGTACAGAACAGGGATGATGCTATGTCAGAGATTAATTGATTGATTTTTGTTTTACGTCACACCACAAATATTTCATGTATATGGTGACGGCATCTGCCTGATGCGGGGAATACAAATTTTGACCTTTGCAACAGACCCACCCAAAGCAGTGAGGGATCTTTAACGTGCCATGCATACCACATCATCAAAAGACAAACATGTACAAGAAAGTGATGATGTTACATTAGATAAATATGAAAGTAATCCATATGACATGTATATAGGCAAACATAGGCAGAAATGTGATGATGCTACGACAGTGAAATATGAATGTAAACATGTAAGGGAAAGTGATAATACTACAAAACAAGAAATACTTGATTATTGCTTGGAGGCAACACGCCTTTTCAGAATACAACACAAACTACTTGCTCTAGTCAGTATATTACTAGTAACATACACATTTCTCACACTGCTAGTATCAGCATATCTAACATCTCTTTATGATGTCAAATGTATGATGTTTGCCACCTACGCTTGCTTCATTCTACTAATGTAGGTTGTAACAATAATGAAGATCTTCTAAGTATCTTATTCAAATTTTCCAGTACATTATGAATAAGTACATGAGAAAACTGACCTGGTCATTTGTTATTTCTCCCTTGGCTTTTTCTTCAACTGGATTTGATTTCTGCCCTTTCGGACCTTTACTCCATTCAACCAAAGGATCATAGATAAATGGCTTCAAAACACTGAAAAATATAAATTCTCAATATAAAATATACTTTGTTGTTATATCTATTTAATCATAGATTTTGCAAGTATGTGGATTATATATGCCTTCTATTGCAAAAATAGAAAATATTTTATACAAAGATGGTAAGGTATAACTGAGTTGCTAGACTCCCAACCTTCAACATATCTTATGGGTTACAGCAACTTGATTGGAGTAACAGGTAACTCACAAAGCAGATTATTACAGGTAATTAATGTGATTGATGTAACAGTTAATGACAGGTAACTCACAATCTAGATTATTACTGGTATGTAATGTGACTGATGTAACAGTTAATGACAGGTAATGTAACAGTTAATGACAGGCAACTTACAAAGTAGATTATTACAGGTAATTAATTTGATCAATGTAACAGTTAATGACAGGTTACTTACAAAGTAGATTATTACAGGTAACTAATGTGACTGATGTAACAGTTAATGACAGGTAACTTACACAGTAGATTATTACAGGTATGTAATGTGACTGATGTAACAGTTAATGACAGGTAACGGACGAAGTAGATTATTACAGGTAATTAATGTGACTGATGTAACACTTAATAACAGGTAACTTACACAGTAGATTATTACAGGTATGTTATGTGACTGATGTAACAGTTAATGACAGGCAACTCACAAAGTAGATTACACTCAGGTAATTAATATGATTGATTTAGCAGATAATAGCGAGAGATACAGATTAATAATTAATGTGAAATCTGCCATAAACATGGCTACAAAAGTTATATGAATAATAATCTTCATAAAACAAAAAATTTCTAAAGAAAACCTCAGAGTTAATTATTAGATAAACAACAAAGATGAATAAAGATCAACAACCTCATCAATGGATCTGTTTGATTTCGCATCACTCGCAGGGTTACTTCACAGGATCGTCTGAAAATTCCCTCAAATCCCATGGGTCCCTAAAGTGGAAAATCACACTTCACTTGGAATTTTCTAACATTTGTCTTTAAACGAACTGAAACTTGTATGAAATATTGCAACAGAATTTTTTGTGATGTTAAGCATCTTGTACATACCAAAGCATCCACCATATTATGGGTAAGCCTGAAGGGAACTTTCTCTGGCCATTCAAAAGTTTCTCCCTGAGAAAATATTAAACAAGATGTCATCTATACCTGTCTGGAAAAAGCCTTCTTATTTTATATATTATTGAACATAAATATTTCTGATTATATACTTGAACTGCTCTTTCAAAATTAAAAAAACCCTACGAAATACCATATGCAGATACCCTGTATATAATAGAAAATTCTCAAAGTTATGAAACAACTTAGCATTGATCAAAACAACATTAAATAGCCATAAATCCTCCTGTATTAAGGTGTACGTGCCTTGTTGAAAAGGCAGTTGAGGTCAACATGAACACAGTCACCACAGGTGGAGTCAAAAAGAATGTTTTCACCGTGTCGATCTCCCAGGCCCAGTATGTATCCCACCATACTCATTACTGCTGTTGTATGGGCGTAAGCCAATCTTGCATTGTACCTTTAATGTAAGATTATTTCAATCTTATACTTCATGTTAATAATGGAATATCAAAATCATTTGTACAATGATTCAAATCATGTACTGTATATGATCATGAATTTGTACTTCAGATTTGTTTAACACCAAGTTTATGGAATATTTTCCCTAAAAGCGGTACAACATAAGCTTTATGTCCAACCCACTGCCCAACATTCATATCATCTGCAGCTAGAGATCTTCAATATCCTCTGTGATACATCATGCTAATCCAAATCCACACATTTTTCAGATTACCATATATTTTACGATTCAATTTGACATAATCACGATTTTCAATTTAAATGTTTTACCTTCTGGCATATCATTACTATTACTCAACAATAAAAAATTAATACAGTTGAAGCGCTTATATAACAAGAATACGACTTTCAAGATGTTGCTGTCTCTTTATACAAATGACGTTTTTCTTACTGTTCTTACAAACTGAAGTACATCTAAATTATCAGTGATCAAAGCCTGGCTTTGTCTATGATACATGTACATTTTGTACTAACAATGCCCATCAGTGCTCAAAGCATAACTTTGTCTACATTTACTAAGTATGCCCATCAGTGTTCAAAGCCTGACTTTGTCTATGATACATTTACTAAGTATGCCTATCAGCGATCAAGGCCTGACTTTGTCTATGATACATTTACTAAGTATGCCCATCAGCGTACAAAGCCTCACTTTGTCTATGATACATTTACTTAGTATGCCTATCAGCGTTCAAGGCCTGACTTTGTCTATGAAACATTTATTACTGTCCGTGCCACTCACTCTGGAAACTGGAAAAACTGGATTTTCAGTTATTCATTTTCAAAATAATTTCAAAAAGGCAAAACCATTCGATAGATCTTGTTTAGTCGTAAATTTTGGTGTATGCTATATGTTTGTATGAAGAAGCATTCATATTTTACAGAAAAAAAATAAATTTTAGATAGGGCGATTTCCATGTTAAATTTTGACGTGACGTCGCCAAGTTTCCCATAGACTCAATGTTAAACATGGGCGACGTCACGTCAAAATTAACATAGTAAAACGCCCTATCTAAAATGATTTTTACCCTATAAAATACGAATGCTTCTTCGTAGAAACATATAACATACACCAAAAGTTACGACTAAACAAGATCTGTCTATTGATATTAAATATGTAAAACTATTTTAAAGATAAATAAGTGAAAATCCAGATTTTTCGGTTTACAAAGTGAGTAGCACAGACAGTAAGTATGCCCATCAGTGTTCAAAGCCTGACTTTGTCTATGATACATTTACTAAATATGCCAATCAGTGCTCAAAGCCTGACTTTGTCTATGATACATTTACTAATTATGCCCATCAGTGCTCAAAGCATAACTTTGTCTATGATACATTTACTAAGTATGCCCATCAGTGTTCAAAGCCTGACTTTGTCTATGATACATTTACTAAGTATGCCTATCAGCGATCAATGCCTGACTTTGTCTATGATACATTTACTCAGAATACCTATCAGTGAACAAAGCCTGACTTTGTCTATGATACATTTACTAAGAATGCCTAAGAATGCCTATCAGTGACCAAAGCCTGACTTTGTCTATGATACATTTACTAAGTATGCCTATCAGTGTTCAAAACCTGACTTTGTCTATGATACATTTACTCAGAATGCCTATCAGTGACCAAAGCCTGACTTTGTCTATAATACATTTACTTAGTATGCCCATTAGTGTTCAAAGCCTGACTTTGTCTATGATACATTTACTTAGTATGCCCATCAGTGTTCAAAGCCTGACTTTGTCTATGATACATTTACTAAGTATGCCTATCAGCGATCAATGCCCGACTTTGCATACGATACATGTGCTGAATATGCCTATCAGTGGTCAAAGCCCTGCTTTGTATACAATGCACAAATGGAGTATGCCTATTAGTAATCAAATCTAGCTTTGCATACAATCTACTGAATGTACTGACCATGATGTAGGGTCTGGGAAAGTCCTATAGAACCATTCCTTGAATACAGACGGGTAACGTGGAAGGTACTTCTCCTTATACACCTGCATCTTTACCCTTAATAATTAGAAACAAAACTTCAGTACATTTTAAAATAATATGTTTGAAAAAATAAATACAAGATTTTCACAAAATACTCACCAAGTAAATGGTGATTGTAAGTGGGAATACATACATTAATCATGTCTTGGCATAACCTACAAAATTTAAGATGACGCATAGTTCATTTACATATTTATCTTTTAGTTTTAGAGACTGTAAGCAGTAATTTCCTGTCTGTTATTGCATTTCCATTGTTCATATACAGTTTTAGGTAAGGAAGAAATAGTATAAGATATATTATTTAGCCTACTGTAGTTGAGAGGTGAGGGGCAGTTTATTGTAATTCTTGCTTGTCATTGTTTTTCCTTCCTCCTCATACAGCCTAAGGTGATAGGGATATGTTACATATTTCACTCATTCCACAGTGCGTGAGTGTAGATGGAAGGGGAAAGAAAACTGTTACTCCATATAGGAGTTTATGCAATACAAAAGCCAACCATCAAAGTACAAAATTGTAAATTGAAAGATACCAGACTGATACATTTCAACTACTCTATATTACTGAGCTTTAATGATGGAATGGGGCAGTAAAATGTAACTCCTTGTCTGTCATCACTTTTCCTTTCTTTTTGTATAACTTAAGGTGGAAGAGGGTGTACAAACATTATAATCACATGATGGAAATTGACTGGGGAGGGACAACAGACTGTACCTACCTGCCTGTCATTGCTGGAGGTAGGTAGAGAGTGTATGGTACATAAAATATTACACTTACTCTAGTAGACTTGATAGGGAGGGGCAGCAGACTGTACATGTAACTCCCTACCTGTCATTATATAAAATATTACACTTACTCTAGTAGACTTGATAGGGAGGGGCAGCAGACTGTACATGTAACTCCCTACCTGTCATTATATAAAATATTACACTTACTCTAGGAGACTGGATAGGGAGGGACATCAGACTGTACATGTAACTCCCTACCTGTCATTATATAAAATATTACACTTACTCTAGGAGACTGGATAGGGAGGGACATCAGATTCCCTACCTGTCATATATAAGATATAACACTTACTCTAGCGAACTTGATAGGGGAGGGGCAGCAGACTGTAACTCCCTGCCTGTCATTGCTTTTCCTTTCTCCTTGTACAGCTTCAGCAGAATATGTCTAAATCCATGAGTGTTGCCCACCCACTCTATCAGACCACATTCTTCATTCAGTGGGATCACAGACTATTAATAGTTTACATGTACACAAAATTAGAATAGTATAAACAAGACACACTCTGACTGGAACACATCCTTATGGACCTCAATAGAACACATCCTCAAAACACCTCCATAGAAAACATCCTCACAGGACATCAACAGAACACTTCCTTATTAGATCTTAATATAACACATCCTCACTTGACCCCCAGAGAACACATCCTCACAGGACCTCCATAGAATACATGCTCACAATTCCTCAATACAACACTTCAGACCTCCATAGAACACATGCACACAGGACCTGAATAGAACACACCCTTATTAGACCTTAAAATGACACATTCTCACAGGACCTCCATAGAGCACATGCTCACAGAACCTGAATAGAACACGCTCATAGAACCTCAATAGAACATCAATAGAACACATGCTCACAGGACCTCAATAGAACACATGCTCACAGGACCTCAATACAACACATGTTCACAGAACCTCAATAGAACACATGCTTACAGAAACTCAATAGAACACATGCTTACAGAACCTCAATAGAACACATGCTCACAGGACCTCAACAGAACACATGCTCACAGAACCTCAACAGAACACATCCTCACAGGACCTCAATAGAACACATCCTCACAGGACCTCAATAGAACACATCATCACAATACCTAAATAGAACACATCCTCACAGGACCACAATAGAAGGTATATGACATTAGTTTGTATCACATGACATAAAATCCTGTTACATGATGTTAAGTTGTATCATGTGACATTAGTTTGTATCACATGACATTAAAACCTTGTGACATCATGTTAGTTAGTTTGTTTCATGTTTTGCATCACACTAAGATTATTTAATATATAGTGAAGGCATCTGCTTGATGCAATGCACATAAATTTAGACCTTTGTAACAGACACACCTGAAACAGATAGGGAACTGTAATGTGCCATGAGGCCTCAGTTGTCCTTCACCTTTAACATGCCATGAGGCCTCAGTTGTACTTCACCTGATGAATCACTGGCAGGACTCATACTCTGGACCTCTTAGTCACAAGTCAATGTCCTTACACCAGCTCCACATGACACTAGATTGTATACCAACTTAAGACCTGTGATATGACTAGGTTGTATCATATGATTCTAAGTCCTGTCACATGATTTTATCAACAACAATTTGTGAACATGAGAACTACTCACATATGTACGTATATGGAGCTCTCGTTTTCTGGATTCTGGATCTTTGTTCAGGAATTTATTGACTATGGCATTAAACTCCATTAACCTGCAATCCTTCCTCAGATCATCCTACAAAATTATTACTTCAAATAATTCTCTACAATATTCATCCAAAAACATAATTACTTCAAATACTTATCTACAACACAATATTCATCCAAAAACACAATAACTTAAAATAATTCAGTATCACGCATCATACATCCAAAAACATAATTACAAGTACTTAAACGATTTTCTATAATAACGGGTATAACATTCATTCTTAAATATAATTATTTATAATAATTCTTTAAATCCCAACATTCAAGCTTATTTTGAAAAGGAAAGAACTTCACCTTTAGTATGTTGAGAAATTCAAGACTGCCTTGCAATGGCGACCTATCACTATCATAGAGATCACTACAATATACCTCTGATATAACTTTGTCCTGGGTTTACACATTATTAATAGTACATTGATATAACTTTGTCTGTCTTGGGTTTACAGATTATTTACAACACATTGCTATAACTTTGTCTTGGGTTTACACATTATTAATAGTACATTGATATAACTCTGTCTTGGGTTTACACATTATTAATAGCACATTGATATAACTTTCTCTTGGGTTTACACATTATTAATAGTACATTGATATAACTTTGTCTTGGGTTTACACATTATTGATAGCACATTGATATAACTTTGCCTTGAGTTTACACATTATTAATAGTACATTGATATAACTTTGTCTGTCTTGGATTTACACATTATTAATAGTACATTGATATAACTTTTTCTTGGGTTTACACATTATTAATAGTACATTGATATAACTTTGTCTTGGGTTTACACATTATTGATAGCACATTGATATAACTTTGTCTGTCTTGGGTTTACACATTATTAATAGTACATTGATATAACTTTGTCTTGGGTTTACATATTATTAATAGTACATTGATATAACTTTGTCCTGGGTTTACACATTATTAATAGTACATTGATATAACTTTGTCTTGGGTTTACACATTATTAATAGCACATTGATATAACTTTGTCTTGGGTTTACACATTATTAATAGTACATTGATATAACTTTGTCTGTCTTGGATTTACACATTATTAATAGTACATTGATATAACTTTGTCTTGGGTTTACACATTATTAATAGTACATTGATATAACTTTGTCTTGGGTTTACACATTATTGATAGCACATTGATATAACTTTGTCTGTCTTGGGTTTACACAATATTAATAGTACATTGATATAACTTTGTCTGTCTTGGATTTACACATTATTAATACAGTCAACTCTCGTTACACCGGCACTCGATACACCGGCATATTCGTTTATCGGCAGAAATTGGCCGGTAACAAAAGTACATGCTCTTATTTTTGTTCGTTATACCGGCATATTCGCCTTCCGGCACCGGCAGCGCTTTTCGGGGACAAATGTACATTTTCACACCTTTTGTCATCCGTTACACCGGCAGACTTACCTGGGCTGCCGATCAATGAACTATCGGCAAGGAATTTCACGGTTGACCGCACCAACTCGCCGGTACGCGGTAGCTGTGTTTACAATCACGTGTATGATGTTCGTGTGCGTATGGCTTCATCAAAAAACCTTAATTGATGTTCCAATCACTAATTATGCAGTAATTTGCTTATGAATATTCTACACACCGTATTTATTGGTGAATATTTACCTACATAGAAATGACTGCGGCTTTTCATGTACATGCAAAATAAACAAAACATGATAGAGGTCAGTAATGACTGTAATTATATTGGTATCCAAATCAATTTATGGGCGAGGCCGTAACCATAAAGATGCAACATTCTTTAGTGTGACGTTAAACAATGAACAACAAACAAACAAAGCGGGCCTTAGCGGCAAAGAAGGATAACTCCAACAGATATATGCATTGTAAAATACGAAATATCGGCAATTCGTTACACCGGCAAATTCGATATAACGGCAAAATTCGGAAATACGGATATGGCCGTTGTATCGAGAGTTGACTGTAGTACATTGATATAACTTTTTCTTGGGTTTACACATCATTAATAGTACATTGATATAACTTTGTCTTGGGTTTACACATTATTGATAGCACATTGATATAACTTTGTCTGTCTTGGGTTTACACATTATTAATAGTACATTGATATAACTTTGTCTTGGGTTTACATATTATTAATAGTACATTGATATAACTTTGCCTTGGGTTTACACATTATGAATAGTACATTGATATAACTTTGCCTTGGGTTTACACATTATTAACAACACATTGAAATAACTTTGTCTTGGGTTTACACATTATCAATAGTACATTGATATAACTTTGTCTGTCTTGGGTTTACACATTATTAATAGCACATTGATATAACTTTGCCTTGGGTTTACACATTCTTAATAGCACATTGATATAACTTTGTCTTGGGTTTACACATTATTAATAGTACATTGATATACCTTTGTCTTGGGTTTACACATTAATAATAACACATTGATATAACTTTGCATTGGGTTTACACATTACTAATAGTACATTGATATAACTTTGCCTTGGGTTTACACATTATTAATAGTACATTGATATAACTTTGCCTTGGGTTTACACATTATTAATATTACATTGATATAACTTTGTCTGTCTTGGGTTTACATGTTATTAATAGTACATTGATATAACTTTGTCTTGGGTTTACACATTATTAATAGTACATTGATATAACTTTGTCTTGGGTTTAGACATTATTAATAGTACATTGATATAACTTTGCCTTGGGTTTACACATTATTAATAGTACATTGATATAACTTTGTCTTGGGTTTACACATTATTAATAGTACATTGATATAACTTTGCCTTGAGTTTACACATTATTAATAGTACATTGATATAACTTTGTCTTGGGTTTACACATTATTAATAGTACATTGATATAACTTTGCCTTGGGTTTACACATTATTAATAGTACATTGATATAACTTTGTCTTGGGTTTACACATTATTAATAACACATTGATATAACTTTGTCTGTCTTGGGTTTACACATTATTAATAACACATTGATATAACTTTGTCTTGGGTTTACACATTATTAATAGTACATTGATATAACTTTGTCTGTCTTGGGTTTACACATTATTAATAGCACATTGATATAACTTTGTCTTGGGTTTACACATTATTAATAGCAGATTGATATAACTTTGTCTTGGGTTTACACATTATTAATAGTACATTGATATAACTTTGTCTGTCTTGAGTTTACACATTATTAATAGCACATTTATATAACTTTGTCTTGGGTTTACACATTATCAATAGTACATTGATATAACTTTGTCTTGGGTTTACACATTATTAATAGTACCTTGATATAACTTTGTCTGTCTTGGGTTTACACATTATTAATATTACATTGATATAACTTTGTCTGTCTTGGGTTTACACGTTATTAATAGTACATTGATATAACTTTGTCTTGGGTTTACACATTATTAATAGTACATTGATATAACTTTGTCTTGGGTTTAGACATTATTAATAGTACATTGATATAACTTTGCCTTGGGTTTACACATTATTAATAGTACATTGATATAACTTTGTCTTGGGTTTACACATTATTAATAGTACATTGATATAACTTTGCCTTGAGTTTACACATTATTAATAGTACATTGATATAACTTTGTCTTGGGTTTACACATTATTAATAGTACATTGATATAACTTTGCCTTGGGTTTACACATTATTAATAGTACATTGATATAACTTTGTCTTGGGTTTACACATTATTAATAACACATTGATATAACTTTGTCTGTCTTGGGTTTACACATTATTAATAACACATTGATATAACTTTGTCTTGGGTTTACACATTATTAATAGTACATTGATATAACTTTGTCTGTATTGGGTTTACACATTATTAATAGCACATTGATATAACTTTGTCTTGGGTTTACACATTATTAATAGCAGATTGATATAACTTTGTCTTGGGTTTACACATTATTAATAGTACATTGATATAACTTTGTCTGTCTTGAGTTTACACATTATTAATAGCACATTTATATAACTTTGTCTTGGGTTTACACATTATCAATAGTACATTGATATAACTTTGTCTTGGGTTTACACATTATTAATAGTACCTTGATATAACTTTGTCTGTCTTGGGTTTACACATTATTAATAGTACATTGATATAACTTTGTCTTGGGTTTACACATTATTATTAGTACATTGATATAACTTTGTCTTGGGTTTACACATTATTAATAGCACATTGATATAACTTTGTCTTGGGTTTACACATTATTAATAGTACATTGAGATAACTTTGCATTGGGTTTACACATTATTAATAGTACATTGATATAACTTTGTCTTGGGTTTACACATTATTTGATAGCACATTGATATAACTTTGCATTGGGTTTACACATTATTAATAGTACATTGATATAACTCTGCCTTGGGTTTACACATTATTAATAGTACATTGATATAACTCTGTCTTGGGTTTACACATTATTAATAGCACATTGATATAACTTTGTCTTGGGTTTACACATTATTAATAGTACCTTGATATAACTTTGTCTGTCTTGGGTTTACACATTATTAATAGTACATTGATATAACTTTGTCTTGGGTTTACACATTATTAATAGTACATTGATATAACTTTGTCTTGGGTTTACACATTATTAATAGTACATTGATATAACTTTGTCTTGGGTTTACACATTATTAATAGTACATTGAGATAACTTTGCATTGGGTTTACACATTATTAATAGTACATTGATATAACTTTGTCTTGGGTTTACACATTATTAATAGTACATTGATATAACTTTGCATTGGGTTTACACATTATTAATAGTACATTGATATAACTTTGCCTTGGGTTTACACATTATTAATAGTACATTGATATAACTCTGTCTTGGGTTTACACATTATTAATAGCACATTGATATAAATTTGTCTTGGGTTTACACATTATTAATAGTACATTGATATAACTTTGTCTTGGGTTTACACATTATTAATAGTACATTGATATAACTTTGCCCTGGGTTTACACATTATTAATAGCACATTGATATAACTTTGTCTTGGGTTTACACATTATTAATAGTACATTGACATAACTTTGTCTTGGGTTTACACATTATTAATAGTACATTGATATAACTTTGTCTGTCTTGGGTTTACACATTATTAATAGTACATTGATATAACTTTGTTTTGGGTTTACACATTATTAATAGTACATTGATATAACTTTGTCTTGGGTTTACACATTATTAATAGTACATTGATATAACTTTGTCTTGGGTTTACACATTATCAATAGTACATTGATATAACTTTGTCTTGGGTTTACACATTATTAATAGTACATTGATATAACTTTGCCTTGGGTTTACACATTATTAATAGTACATTGATATAACTTTGCCTTGAGTTTACACATTATTAATAGTACATTGATATAACTTTGTCTGTCTTGGGTTTACACATTATTAATAGTACATTGATATAACTTTGTTTTGGGTTTACACATTATTAATAGTACATTGATATAACTTTGTCTTGGGTTTACACATTATTAATAGTACATTGATATAACTTTGTCTTGGGTTTACACATTATTAATAGCACATTGATATAACTTTGTCTTGGGTTTACACATTATTAATAGTACATTGATATAACTTTGTCTTGGGTTTACACATTATTAATAGTACATTGATATAACTTTGCCTTGAGTTTACACATTATTAATAGTACATTGATATAACTTTGTCTTGGGTTTACACATTATTAATAGTACATTGATATAACTTTGCCTTGGGTTTACACATTATTAATAGTACATTGATATAACTTTGTCTTGGGTTTACACATTATTAATAACACATTGATATAACTTTGTCTGTCTTGGGTTTACACATTATTAATAACACATTGATATAACTTTGTCTTGGGTTTACACATTATTAATATTACATTGATATAACTTTGTCTGTCTTGGGTTTACACATTATTAATAGTACATTGATATAACTTTGTCTTGGGTTTACACATTATTAATAGCACATTGATATAACTTTGTCTTGGGTTTACACATTATTAATAGTACATTGATATAACTTTGCCTTGGGTTTACACATTATTAATAGTACATTGATATAACTTTGTCTGTCTTGAGTTTACACATTATTAATAGCACATTTATATAACTTTGTCTTGGGTTTACACATTATCAATAGTACACTGATATAACTTTGTCTTGGGTTTACACATTATTAATAGTACCTTGATATAACTTTGTCTGTCTTGGGTTTACACATTATTAATAGTACATTGATATAACTTTGTCTTGGGTTTACACATTATTAATAGTACATTGATATAACTTTGTCTTGGGTTTACACATTATAAATAGCACATTGATATAACTTTGCCTTGGGTTTACACATTATTAATAGTACATTGAGATAACTTTGCATTGGGTTTACACATTATTAATAGTACATTGATATAACTTTGTCTTGGGTTTACACATTATTAATAGTACATTGATATAACTTTGCATTGGGTTTACACATTATTAATAGTACATTGATATAACTTTGCCCTGGGTTTACACATTATTAATAGTACATTGATATAACTCTGTCTTGGGTTTACACATTATTAATAGCACATTGATATAAATTTGTCTTGGGTTTACACATTATTAATAGTACATTGATATAACTTTGTCTTGGGTTTACACATTATTAATAGTACATTGATATAACTTTGTCTTGGGTTTACACATTATTAATAGTACATTGATATAACTTTGCCCTGGGTTTACACATTATTAATAGCAAATTGATATAACTTTGTCTTGGGTTTACACATTATTAATAGTACATTGACATAACTTTGTCTTGGGTTTACACATTATTAATAGCACATTGATATAACTTTGCCTTGGGTTTACACATTATTAATAGTACATTGATATAACTTTGCCTTGGGTTTACACATTATGAATAGTACATTGATATAACTTTGCCTTGGGTTTACACATTATTAACAACACATTGATATAACTTTGTCTTGGGTTTACACATTATCAATAGTACATTGATATAACTTTGTCTGTCTTGGGTTTACACATTATTAATAGCACATTGATATAACTTTGCCTTGGGTTTACACATTATTAATAGCACATTGATATAACTTTGTCTTGGGTTTACACAATATTAATAGCACATTGATATAACTTTGTCTTGGGTTTACACATTATTAATAGTACATTGATATAACTTTGTCTGTCTTGGGTTTACACATTATTAATAGTACATTGATATAACTTTGTTTTGGGTTTACACATTATTAATAGTACATTGATATAACTTTGTCTTGGGTTTACACATTATTAATAGTACATTGATATAACTTTGTCTTGGGTTTACACATTATTAATAGCACATTGATATAACTTTCTCTGTCTTGAGTTTACACATTATTAATAGTACATTGATATAACTTTGCCTTGTGTTTACACATTACTAATAGTACATTGATATAACTTTGTCTTGGGTTTACACATTATTAATAGTACATTGATATAACTTTGCCTTGGGTTTACACAATATTAATAGTACATTGATATAACTTTGTCTTGGGTTTACACATTATTAATAGTACATTGATATAACTTTGCCTTGGGTTTACACATTATTAATAGTACATTGATATAACTTTGTCTTGGGTTTACACATTATTAATTGTTCATTGATATAACTTTGTCTTGGGTTTACACATTATTAATAGTACATTGATATAACTTTGTCTTGGGTTTACACATTATTAATAGCACACTGATATAACTTTGTCTTGGGTTTACACATCATAATGTAGTACTTGAATATAACTTTGCCTTGGGTTTACACAGCATTACATAATATTAAGATATAACTTTACCTTTGGTTTACACATCATTACATAGTACTTTCCATCACTGCCAATCATTGTGATTTTCTTTGGTTTTTGAAGTGAGGGCATTATTTCTATCTACAATCACAAAAACCACTTAAGTAAAAGTACAAATAAAATAAACCCTAACCCAAACCCTAACCCTAACCCAAACCCTAACGCTAACCCTAACCCAAACCAATGTAAGATCAATTAGTGTGAGATTGTTTCTGAATACATCAAAATGGGGCAACACTTAGTCTGCTGGAAATCTATTACTAGATAAAAACAAGCTGTGTTTGTGAAACACTAATGCCCCCAGCGGCACCAAAGTCCAGAAAGTTATTTTTAGTAGGAAGGTCATTGTCAAGGTCAAAGGTCATCAACCTTGGTGTGAATTGAAAGGGCATCATTAGATGAGTAAGTATGTGAAATATGAAGTCTCTATTCCTCATGGTTCAAAAGTTATAGCCAAGGTTAAAGTTGACAACAGACAGACAAACAAACAAACAGACAAGACAAAAACAATATGTCTCCGATCTATCGATCCAGGGGCATAAAAAATACTTACTGTATCTTGGAAACTATGAAGATATACTTGGTTGCTAGGGAAAGGATTATGTTCTCTATGACTACCAGGGGTTGTTGGCAAGGTAACAGTCATCGCCGACTGTAGAGGCAAGAGTATCTGGCTGAAGTTGCTGCAGGAAGAAATCCATCATATACTTGTAGATTTACGTAATACCATTAGTCATGATTTGTTGGTGCATGTTTTAGCATATCAATATTGTAGGATTATTGCTTTGATAAAGCAGAGGGATGTACACTTTTCTAATAGATCTATATATATACAAATAAATCCTAACCTATTTTCTAACAGTCTTTTCAGCGGCTTAAAATGCTGGCTCATGCTCATACTCAGTGATTTTTCTTCCTTCTCACAAAGCTCTAACAGACGCTCTGTTAATTTCGTGGCATCCTGTAATAATGTCAGATGTTAGGCATTGATACGTTGGAGGGATATGAGAATTGGTCTTATGTCTTAGGAGAGCATTCTCTATTGCTACAGTCCATGTATTCTACACTTGCTCAATCACACTTACCGACAATGGCACAAGAAAGAAGAGATATAAATCTAAGCTTCTAGTCTGTGCCTATATCAAACATGTTTTATATCAATATTATATTGATCAGAAGTCTTAATATCAAATATGTTATTATATAAAAATTATTTTGATCACAAGTCTTAATATCAAATATGTTATTAAATAAATATTATATTGATCAGAAGTCTCAATATCAAACATGTTTTATATCAATATTATATTGATCAGAAGTCTTAATATCAAATATGTTGTTATATAAATATTATATTGATCAGAAGTCTTAATATCAAATATGTTATTATATAAATATTATATTGATCAGAAGTCTTAATATCAAATTTGTTGTTATATATGTATGATCAGGGGTCATTTGTTTGAAACTTTAACCACTGGTTTAGCTAACAATGGTTAAATTTCATCTAACTGTATTTTTGAAACGAGAAGACTTTAAGTCATAGTCAGTGTACTGATTTGTAGCATATGAAGCAAGCTTTGTAAAGTACTTTTAAGTCTTATACAGAATCTTATAAATCAAAGTAATGTGTCTCAAATTTTAACCACTGGTTAGCTTAACTAGTGGTTAAAGTTCCGAACAACTGGCCCCAGAAATTTTTCTGATCAACAACCTACTGCTCCCTAGTAGTAAGAGTAACTTTACCTGGATAAATTTGCGGAGACTGGTATTCATTTCCCTGTTAATACAAAAATATTTATGCTACAGTCTTGCTTATATCTGTGTATACCTCTAGATGTTAAAGATGCATTATATGACTTCATCAATTGAACAATTTAATTCTGAAATGTCTAAACGTGTAGACAAAAATGGATGTGTAAATAAATATTAAAAAGATTATTAAGTTTATGAACTGATTTATATGCTTATAATTTATTTTCATGTCAAATTAAATACTGAATTTTCAAATCAAGAACTTGCATAATAGATAAATCTAAATGCATACTACAATTTTCATGGAATAGAAAATGACATACCGGGTATCGCAGATTTAAAAATACAAACTTACACTGCTGTTGCAAATATTTCTTTGCATCTGTTAACTCGCACTTGGTAAGAGGACTGGAAAAAGAAATGTAGCATGTGTCTAAGGGTTTATAAAGATCTTGTTTTTACATCTATCCTCGTGCTCACTCTTGATCATACTAATCTAACATTACAGATAACTTAATATAAACCTTTTGTAAAACTATAATAAAGCAATAATTCTACGACAGAGACCCCTCACATACAGCTATGTACAGCTAAATACTATAGGCCCTCATTTCTAATTACTGCATGGGCATAAACCATGCAGATGAAAACATTGCAGCCTCTCTCGTCTATAAGTAGTGCTAGAACTTTACTAAAAATTGTTCTGAAAAACATTATGGACTGGCATCCCTAAGTATGGCCTCACTAAAGTACTGCTCTGGGAAACAGTATAAACTGGCATACCTAAGTATGGCCACACTACAGCTCTATTCTGAAAAACAGTATAGACTCTTATGTCTTACTATAGCTTTGCTAAAGCAATGCGCTGGAAAAAAACTGCAGTCTGTTGGCTATAACTAATGCTAGAATTTTGCTAAAGCACTGCTGTGGAAGGCATTGTGCAGTCTCCAAACTCTGATTAATATGTATCTTATACTGGTTATCGCAAAGTGTCACTGACTGTACAAACTGATTAACACAGCAATAAACGTTGGAACAAATGCACGCATCCAAACATCCCTCCAGTTTTTACGGTAAAGGTTGATTGTTTGACCAGGAAGCCATATCACCTTGATGGATGATGATTCGATATATGGATGACATTGGTGCTAGTTAATTTAAGATATGCTCAGTTATGCTTAATTAAAACATTTTCGTTTGCTGATTTAAGGAGGATCAGAGGTCAGAATCATTTTCACAGCTTGTAAATTATTGAACGAATTAAGAATATAAAGAGCTGATAACAATTTTTCTTTTTTAAATTTCAAGATAAAAGGTTAATCATCTTCAGTTAAAGATTTCCAATTAAAATCACAGACACTAACAAAGATTTACTCGGTAGATATATGCATTACATAAAGGTAAAATATAAAAGTACAGCAAGTAAACATACATTTAAATGTTAGTAAAGATAAAAATGATTTTATAAATAACTGATGTTTGACTTAAATTCCGGTTAAGTCACAATATTTGCTTTGGTCCCGTCCACTTTGGCTTTAAAAGTTTCAAATGTATATATTTCTTTATCTTTTCAGTTTAAAACAAATTTAAAAAAAACAACCAAACAAAAAAATCCAAGTTATACATGTTCAGTTAAGACAGGTAAGAGTTGACATACCCCCTTTTTCAGATTTTTGATCTAAATTATAGGATTTATAGGACAATTTCCTCAAATATAGGATTTTATAAGTTCCTATATATTTAATACATGTTTTCTTGTTAAGATTTTCATGATTACCTTGGATACAGCCATCATATTCCACAAGGCCTGTTGTGGAAAGTGTACAAAAATCCTGGCAATGATGTCCTGTACAAATAAAAACCTTTAGTTATACAATATTGAGGTATCAAGGATACAATAAAATATAGAAGTCTACTGACAATGCTTTACCAACATCTTTTCAAGGAGAGTAACTCCTTTAAAATGATAAATTCCACAATGCTTTATAAAAGTATCTCACTTATGGTCTTCAAACTTCTAGAATCATACTGAGAAGTGCCAAAATACATATCGGACAGTCACAGACTTACAAGGTTGACAAACAGAAGAATAGACAAGGAGAAAAATTAACAAGAGGCCCAAGTGGGCCTATATCGCTCACCTGAGTACCTAGATGATCAGTCATGCATGAAGGAAGAATTCATTTATTTTTGCATTACTGTGACTAAGTCAACACAAATGTTGAAAATATGTCAAATTTTATTTCAGACTAGAATAAAAAACAACACTTTTTTGCACATCCATTCAGGTGATTTTGATATTAAGCATTTCCTTTGTCTCTGCAAGATGTCATTCAGGGCAACAAGCTAGTCATTTTCTTTAGGTGGGGCCTTTTGTTGACTGATTTCAAGTCTGGGTCATGAACAACAATTGTTTCAAATATTGTCCAGATCTAACTTAAAATTGCCTAATTTCATATGTTGAGTGTTGAGAAACATCTAAAAACTTATTTAGATGTGTAAAGAAATGAGAAAAAAATTTTTTGACCACAGCTGGATTTGAACCGCTACTCTCCATATTTCAATTACCAAGTGGTATATGTACCATTGTGATACCTACTTTTTAGACATGGAGACATTATCTGTAAACCCCCACCCCTCCACACCTTTTTTTTGGAAGTCTTAAAAAATTCATAAAAAATCCAAAAATTGAGATAATGACAAAATTCTTTCGCAATAATATTCCTTACCACAATTATGATCAAAATAGTCATTAAGAAATCATCAATATCCATTAACTGAAAAACATGACACTTTTCTTCGTTGAAATGACTAAGTCCAGAAACACGTCAAAAAAGCGTATATTTCTATTTGATGGATCTTAACCCCTAACACAATTTTTAATAACCCATCTTTATAGATTGTTGAAATGCAATTAGTTTCCCCATTTATGTACTGTTTCTGGAGGATAAGATGTTTGAAGAGGGGTACCGTTTTGGGCACTTTTGGCCCCGCCCTGGATCCATCCCTGAGGGAATCTGGATCCCGAACACAATTTTAGTAGGGGACCTTGAGTACATCATTTACACAAAGTTTGATCCAAATCTGCAATGTAGTTCCAGAGAAGAAGTCGAAAATGTGAAAAAGTTAACGACGGACAGACGGACGACGACGGACGGCACACAATGACTATAGCTCACTTGTGCCTTTGGCTCAGGTGAGCTAAAAACCTCTCTATTTTCATGTTTAACACATACAGATATTCTGCTGTTCTCTGCTATCCAGCAGAATGTGCTAATTCATGACATGACAGGATGGAGAGTTCAGTAAAGTAAATTTCTAAAACGCATATTCATATATACTTAGAATATGCTATTTCACTGCATGATGCAGTTACTTTCAGTTTCTGAAAGATATTTAGCTGCATATGGCATATTCTTGACACATATATACTGCGCTAATGTATACTGCTTTGCTATATGATGCAGCTACCTTGAGCTTCTGGTAAGACATCATGTGGTATTCATCCTGGATATCATTACTTAGAATACAACTCTACATCATCACAGACTAGCTTTACCTTGAGTTTCTGGAAGACATCAGGCTGTGTGTGACAAATCCTAGACACCATCTGTGAGAATGCAGTATATAGCTGGTAAGGTGCTAACTGTTTACCAAGACTATCAATTATCTGTAAAACATACATTTATCGATCAAAAATCCTGCTTCATTATCAAAACAAAGTCTTCTCCCTTACAAGGATACACACAGAATTCTGAACATCTAGTAATACCACAAGGGAAAGTTACTTTATGCCATTATACCAAGTCAATTAAAATTATTGAGAGAGAGAGAGATTATAGAGACATCTATATGGAGAGAGAGAGAGAGAGATTATAGAGACATCTACATGGAGAGAGATAGAGATTATAGAGACATCTACATGGAGAGAGAGAGAGAGATTATAGAGACATCTACATGGAGAGAGACAGAAATTATAGAGACATCTACATTGAGAGAGAGAGAGATTATAGAGACATCTACATGGAGAGAGAGAGAGAGATTATAGAGACATCTACATTGAGAGAGAGAGAGATTATAGAGACATCTACATTGAGAGAGAGAGAGAGATTATAGAGACATCTACATGGAGAAAGAGGTAGAGATTATAGAGACATCCACATGGAGAGAGATAGAGATTATAAAGACATCTACATGGAGAGAGAGAGAGAGATTATGGTTATTGAGAGTCCCTAACTAACTACTTATCATACGATGAAAGAAGAACAGTAACAAAAGACAATGCCAATAAATCTATGGACACTTCCCCGCCACATTCAAATACTGTTAGAGACATACTGACCCAGGTATCTCATTGACAGGGGAAATTATTCAGTCCGTGAATCACACTCTGTTTTACTGCCTTTACCTGAGTTTTCCCTATGCACACCTGATCTGTCAGAGCTTAGATAGCCTTAACTTAATGAGTTTTACCAGAACATTCTTCAAGAGTTAGAGCTTGGATAGTCTTACCTTGTTTAGTTTTCCCAGAACATTCCTCGTCAGTTAGAGCTTGGGCAGTCTTACCTTATTGATTTTCCCAGTATACTCCTCACAAGTTAGAACTCAGACAACCTTATCTCATAGAGTTTTCCTAGGACAATCCTCATGAGTTTGGACAGTCCTCCGTTATTGAGTTTTCCCAGTTCATCCCTCATGAGTAAGAGCTTGGACAGTCTACCATATTTAGTTTTCCCAGAACATATTAACATGAGTCAGAGTTGGACAGTCTTACCTTAGTGAGTTTTCCCAGTACATTCCTCATGAGTTAGAGCTTGGACAATCTGACTTTACTGAGTTTTCCCAGAACATTTCTATCAAATAAGAGCTTGGATAACAAGACCTTAATTGAGTTTTCCCAGCATATTTCTCAAGAGTTAGAGCTTAGGTGGTCTCACCTTAATGAGTTTTCCCAGTTCATTCATCATGAGTTCGTGCTTGGACAGACTTACCTTACTGAGTTTTCCTAGTATATTCCTCATGGGTTGCAGCAGGATAGCCTGATATTTGGCTTTTCCTTTCTCTCTATGTCTACTACTCCTGTACTGTAGTCTAACCATAAGGTCTGGACAGCTTAGACAGTCTGACTTTATTGAGTTTTCCCAGAACATTTCTATCAATACACTTACCTT
The DNA here is from genome assembly GCA_035048485.1 of Pteria penguin. Lineage (NCBI taxonomy): Eukaryota > Metazoa > Mollusca > Bivalvia > Pterioida > Pteriidae > Pteria > Pteria penguin. The sequence goes on along the minus strand of CM068586.1, from coordinate 1,190,606 downwards.
ATTGAGTTTTCCCAGTTTATTCCTCTTGAGTTTGTGTTTGGACAGTCTTACCTTATTGAATTTTTGCTCATTAACTGAGTTTTCCCTGTACAAGCTGGGACAGTCTGACCTTATTGAGATTCCCAGTACAAACTTCATGAGTTAGAGGTTGGACAGTCAGACCTTAAAACCAGCATGGCCTAGTGGTATTGCGCTCACCTCCTGATCAGGAAGCTGGGGTTCGAGTCCCGCTCTGGTCATGCCGGTGTCCTGTCTTTTAGACGAGACAGTAAAAACCGAGGCACCGTGTCAGGGTATGCATGGCACGTTAAAGATCTCTCACTGCTTCGGGTGGGTCCGTTGCAAAGGTCAAAATTTGTATGTCCTGCATCAGCCGTCACCATATATGTGAAATATTCATGGTGTGACGTAAAACAAAAATCAATCAATCAATCAGTCAGACCTTAATTGAGTTTTCCTGGTACACTTCTAATGAGTTAGTGCTAGGGTAGTCTTACCTTATTGAGTTTTCCCCAGTTCATTCATCATGAGTTTGTGCTTGGACAGTCTTACCTTATTGAGTTTTCCCAGTACATTCCTCATGGGTTGCAGTTTGGATAGCCTGATATTCTGTTTTTCCTTTCTCTCCATGTCTACTACTCCTGTGCCATAGTCTAGCCACAAGGTCAGGAGACGGGGTAAACTCTGATAGATAAACTGATTCCCATACAGTAAAGAGTATCCAAGGTGTTTCACTACATACATCACAAATTCCCTGTGAAAAATCATCATACAGTTCATAAAATTCTGTCTGCAAAAGCATCTTTAGTCCATGAGTTTAAAAAATATTTAAAAGATTTTTTCCACTGATACTCCAACATGAAAGACATCTTTAATAAATATCAACAGTTGAACAAAATGTGTGATACACAAATGCCTCTTGTCATCAAAATTTGTATTAATTCAACGAAAATTTCCTGAAGAAGGATGAACAGGAAGATGGGCCATATTTTCTGAGAGCATGTGGACCAGAGTAAAATATATCCATAGTACTAAACTTGCATCTTTCTTAACTATGTAAGTGTCTAAGATAAACATCTGAATTCATAGTTATAATAGCTTATAAATACATGTACTGCTATATTATATGACTTATATTGTGGAACATGTGGTTGGTTGGTTGGTTGGTTGATTGGTGTTTTACGTCGCTTTTAACAATATTTCAGTTATATCGCGACATGGAAGCAGGAGGTTACCAACCTCTTAAACATAGTGACGCAACCCGGGAATCGAACCCGGATCGTCGGCGCCGCAAGCAAAGCGCTTAACCACTACACCAAGCCTGCCCCTTGGAACATGTGAGGTCACATTTAGAATAGGATTATAATCTATTAACCTATCATTTGGAACATCTGAATTCATAGTTAGAACAGCTTATAAATACTGCTATTTACCTATAATGTGACATGATAACATTATGTACTACAAAGAAAATATACCCTTGTTTTGATGGATCTGGGCCACTTTTATCCTCCAATATGGTAGTCATGATCTTGTCATAGTAGTTGGCCATGTAGAAATGTCCATCCTCGTAGTCATTATATGCCTCTGTCACCTCTCGGTAACGCTTCAGGATGGCATTACTTTCAATATTAGATGTCTCATCACTGTATCGTCCATACAGTAGAAGGGCCTATAGTAACACAAAAGCAATGAATATATTTGTATTATTCACATTCAGGGCCTACAACTAGGGAGATCTTCTGAATGAACATCAAATCTATCTAATATGATAGATCAATGATACAGTTATATTTAATGTTTTTTGTATAATGCCATAAGACAACTGCCCCTTTATGGTAGCAGCACCTGTTGAGTGTTGGTGGCAGCTAGTGTTGAGTGGTGAAGTTGTATGGTGGCAGCAGCTAGTGTTGAGTGGCGAAAGAACCTAAATGATGGTAGCCAATATTGAGTGCTGAAGGAACCTATATGGTTTAGACAGTGTTGAGTGGTTAAAGAGCTTTTATGGTGGCAGCCAGTGTTGAGTGGTGAAGGAACCTATATGGTTTAGACAGAGTTGAGTGGTGAAAGAACCTATATGGTGGCAGAAAGTTTTGAGTGGTAGAAGAACCTATATGGTGGTAGCCAGTGTTGAGTGGTAGAGGAACCTATATGGTGGTACTCAGTGTTGAGTGGTAGAGGAACCTATATGGTGGTAGCCAGTGTTGAGTGGTAGAGGAACCTATATGGTGGTAGCCAGTGTTGAGTGGTAGAGGAACTTATATGGTGGTAGCTAGTGTTGAGTTGTAGTAGTACAAGAATAATGTTTTAGGATTCCCACTACCTGAGGTAATTGGGAATTGGAGTAGGTAAATCATACACTATTTAAAACAATAATTTCTTTATATATCATGTAATCTATTTTCAACTCCATTACTGTCTTTCAACGGTCACCAAGTTTGGTCAAAAGCATTTTTATTTTTAAATTGTAATATATCCTTCCTTGTTTATAATAAGATCAAATTACTTTAGTGTCGTATTTAAAAATATAAATAGAAGAACACTTCACATTTTCACAAATTCTTAATCTCATTCTCCAAATGAGTGCATGTTAATGCCAAAAGAAAAAATATGCATGTTTCCTTTAACAGGACTGATCCTGTTTTTGGCTCCAATCCTAAACTTTTTATGGCACATTCGGTAGAAAATTATGCAAATATTTAACATTTGTCTTAAAATGAAGTTTTTGATATCCAGGGGATAGTTGTATGGACAAAAAAGAAGTAATTATTGTCATTTGTGAGTGGTCCCAATGCATTCTAGTTGCCATCAAACACTGATTCAGTGATTAAATTGAAGAAAAAACTACAAACAAAACAAGAGCAAAGCCTAGCATGACATAATACGCCCATTGTTGAGTATGAAGGGATGAATTTGTAAGTATGGAAACATTCCCCTTTGTCAACAATTCTGCGAAATATTACCTATTCAAATCCCTGCGATAAGTAAAAAGTTATAGCCCAGCTAAAAATTTACCCATCATGTGCAGTGGGACCTTGACCCTGAGGATATAACCTTGGTTCATGGTCAGGCACAACCTTTGGTCCTGGCCAACAATTCTGTGAAATATTACTCAAATCTATGCAAGGAGTTAAAAGTTATGGCACAGACATACGGTAAATTAACTCATCATATGCATTGTTACCTTGACCTTGCAGATATGATCTTTGAGTCATGATCATGACACACCAATGGGTCCTGGGCAACAATTCTGTGAGACATTCAAATCCAGGCAGTGTTTAAAAAGTTTTGGCCTGGACAAGAATCTAACTGACATAAGCACTATTACCTTGACCTTGCAGATATCATCCTCTAATCATAACAAGTAAGTGTGGAAAGTTTATAAGTTCTAGCATAAAAAGTTTGGTTTGTTCCTTGTTTACAAGTTGCATTCTCAAAAATTTGCTATTTTTTCCAAAAATGACCTTGACCTTTGACCTTGATATTGCAAATAAATAGGGTACATCTTCATGCCATAAGGAATAAGTGTACCAAGTTTGAAAGTCCTAGCTTGAATGGTATGGATTGTATCGCATTAACAAGGTGCAGACTGACCCACAGACCCATGGACCCATTGATCCAAAACACCATACCATAATATGTCTGTCTAAGACAGGCGTATAAAAACCAAACACAACAACCTACCAACCCTAATTTTTTTCAGCATGTTACAGGAAACATGCACATATTCCTGTGTCTGGCCTAACAAATAAATGAGATCCTTAGTCGTTAGACTAGATAAATGTATGAGCATATATACCTGTTAATTTAGTGCACCATCTGTTCAGTGATGCTCTGGACTGTATCTGTAGCAACCAAAAGTGCAAATATTTGACGAGCAAACAAATCATCAAATTGACCTAAAAGTAAGAGTCAAAGAGCCTATCCAGGGAACGAGCTATGCTAGAGAGATTCTTCCTAGTTTTAGAATAATATATACAAACTTTATCTGGTAAATCATAAGTATATATTATGGGTCAATAAGGCGCATTCTGGACTCATATCGAGTCTCTGTATGAAGTTTCATGTCAATAGGTTTAAAGGAATTCATTCATGGCCCAGAAACCATTTTCAATCATCAATGCTCCTCAATCTTGACCTTTGACCTCCAAATCAATAGGGCTCATAGTGACTTTGTGTAGGAAGTTTCATGTCGAACTGTGTAAATGAAATTCAGGTATGATCTTCGGACAATTTTCAGCTATCCATGCTCTGTGACCTTTACCTTTGACTTATTGACCTCCAAATCAATAGGCCAAATTCTTGGCTGACAAGGAGCCCCTGTGTGAAGTTTCCTGACCATAAGAGGGACTTCAGTTATTATCCAAAAACCATTTAGTCAAATGGACAGAAAGATTCCTACTTTAAACACCCCTTCAAACTTTTTTTTGCAGGGGGTATAATTACTAAGAAAACAGACTGCATACTTCCTGTTGTGTGCCTACCTCAGCATAAATTTTGCGATGATTCAATCCACGTTCTGATTCATCCATTTTCAGTTTGTCTACATCAGGAAAATGGATGCTCATTCCCCTCTCCAAGCAAGTAAGGGCCTGGTCAGTGCTACCCTGGAAATTATTTCACTCTTAATGAAAATTAATGTAATGAACAATATCATGTACACCTCTACATGGTAATGATATAAATAAATGGTCAGTGAAACGCTGATATATCACAATGAAATTTACCACGCCATAAGAACTTGGTATTCACCATATACATGTACTACAACCACTAGGAATTCACCATATGCCCAAATACTGTGGTATTCATATACTTGACCCATCAACACTAGATATTCATCATATGCTACAATTACTTGAAATTCACCATATGCCATGACTACATGGAATTTGCCATATGCCATAACCATTTGGAATTCACATAACTTATGCCATGACCACTTGGTATTCATTCATCCTGTTCTAACAATTTGTCATTCAATCACTTCATATCCTGGCCAACAGCTTACTCACTTTGTGCCATAACCACTTGGCTTCTTCTAGGAAGACTTCAGGTAGTTTGTAGTCACTTGCCTGTAAAAGTGCACTATAGGCTGTCTGGATGTAACAAGCCCTGAAATTACAAGAGTAAATTCTACTTGTTAAATGTGTTTGTATCATTCTAATGCCTTGCACACAAATGGGCATTATAATATATACTGATGGACATACAGCCATACACACTGATGGACATACAACCATACACACTGACAGACATACAGCCATACACACTGATGGACATACATCCATACACACTGAAGGACATACAGCCATACACACTGATGGACATACAGACATACACACTGATGGACAGACAGTCATATACACTGATGGACAGACAGTCATATACATGCATGGACAATCATACACACAGATAGTCAGACAACCTACACTAGCTGGACAGACAACCATACACACAGATAGTCAGAAAACCTACACTGATCAGCTGGACAGACAACCACACACACAGATAGTCAGAAAACCTACACTCAGCTGGACAGACAACCATACCAACAGACAGTCAGACAACCTACACTCAGCTGGACAGACAACCATACACACAGATAGTCAGACAACCTACACTCAGCTGGACAGACAACCATACACACAGATAGTCAGAAAACCTACACTCAGCTGGACAGACAACCATACACACAGATAGTCAGACAACCTACACTCAGCTGGACAGACAACCATACCCACAGCCAAACACAGATAGTCAGACAACCTACATTCTGCTGGACAGACAACCATACCCACAACCAAACACAGAGAGGCAAAAAGAGTTAACAGAAAAAGAAAACAACAAAGTTCGCGGATTGGAAGTGACATAAAAATGTTGCTACCATCAGATATGATTCCACAACCTTAACTAATAGAAAAGAGTCCTATAGATATAGTTATCAGTTTTAATAGGTATAGAGTATTATAACAAAATAAAATGTAGCTCAAATGTCAAGGTCAATGCCACTAAATTAAGGGTGCCAAATGTCATACTGAATCTATATATGAAATACATGTACATGTATAAAGATTTAACATTAGGTCAAAAGTCATTATACCAAATGAAAGACTTAGTCATTTATAAGAGTTCATATATTAAAGCTTTATCACTAACATTTCACACTAAAAAAAACCAAGTTTAATCTTTTAAAGTAGGTCAAAGTCTAAGGTCCAGACAGCCAAGGTAAAAGTTTTTAAAAAGGTCAAAGTACATTGTAAACATCACTAGGTAAAACTCCATGATATCAAATAAAAGCTCTGATCCTGTGGACTCTATATATATTCTAACAAGTAGCTTAATATAGTATATAGTGCAATTCCCCCTCCCCGGGTTTTTTTTTCTATCTACATTAAAATTAAAAAAAAAGAATTTTATAAAAATGTGGTTTTTCATTTTGCAATCCAATATTTTGAATCTATATTCATTCACATAAAATCAACTTAATTGCACGAAATAATTGCATATTCAGGAATCTAAAATGAGGCAAGAAGCCGTCAAGACCGTATGATCAAACTGTGAAACAGAACTTTATGTCGAAGAATATCTTTCTTGATAAAGTTTTGAAAACTGGCCAAACTCGACCTGGGTATCATTAATCATGTCAAAAGACAAAGTAAGTCCAAAAATCAGTCGGTTCATTAAAGTGGGAAATCAAGGTCAAGGTCATTAAATTTCGCGTCAGTGGGGAAAAACCTATCAATATCTACGTACTGACCAAGCGCGATGTTTGTACCATTAATTACATTTCAGAGATCAAACTAAACGCAAAATTAGTTTGTGTTAACTGAAGTGTGAAATCAAGGTCAAGGTCACTTAATGTGTAAGCAGTTTCAGTACATTATCTCAAAGGACGGGCAACTAGATTCCACTTTGGTATATATATTTTGTGAATGTTGCAGGGCATAAAAGATGGCCATACACACAGATTGACAGCCAAAAAAAATATGATAATAACCATTCATATACACTGACAAAGATAAACACAAAGGGCATCCATACTGACAACTATAGATGACAGTAATACACTGACATACTTTTAACAAAAATATGACCTATACGTCACAGATAATTCAATAAATCACAAACCAGATCACAGACAAATAAATAACGGAATATTTCTGCGTTTTCTTCAAATGGAAATGGTTTCGTATACTGAAAATTCGTTTTACACTTTATTTTATCGAATATTTCGTGTCAGTGAACAACATAGCGGTTAAAAGGTATAGAAATAGCTAGGATCGTCAAGCAAGTGTATGCGCGTGTTATTTCATATTAGAGCTTTCCACTTCCTGAATTATGACAAGTGTTATCTTGTAAACAAGTAGGTTGTAGTCCGGTCCAGCGTCCATCTCATGAATAAAACGTCACATGGATATAGAGGATACCACATCATACCCACATTCCTAGCATTCATGTTGGTACCCATAACGAAGTAAAAATACCAATGAGAGTGAGGGACGTAACATTGATGTAACACCCACAGCGAAGATATAATAACAAGGGCTGTGTGAGACCTGGCATTCATGTGGTACCCATAGCGAAGTCATAATACTAAAGAGTGTGGAACTTAACATTCGTGTGGTACCCATAGGAGTAAAGAATATTAAGAATGGTAGTGTTAGACAACACGAATTCAAGACTGGGAATTACTGTGATGGCAAATACATATACTTGTTAGGATATACAGGTGGTGGGAATTACCACAGATATTATGCCTTACAGCTGGCTACACCTATAATCAGAGAATTCTATTATTGTACGTAAAGTAGGTATATTCCTAAGAAGGATCGCCGCTCCTGTCATACAGTGATCAGTTTTACCTAAAACAAATCAATTACCGAGAAAAGGTATGATGTATTTTCGTGACGATGCACGCGCAGACCATTGAAGTCAACGTGATAAATGATTATAGGGTCCTTGATGCAAAACAAGTTATGTATATATCTAATAGCATTACGTTGTAAATAGTCAAGTGAAACAATCTCGGCCAGGTACAACGCCCACGAAAATAAGAAATATGGCAAAGAACATCTATGTGAACGAGATCGAGGAGGAACCAGAAGAATGTGTGATTCATACTGGTCTTAAGGTCAAAGCGGTCTGCAATTCATGCGAAGAACCTGTATGTTTTCAGTGCCTATTGGGAGCCCACAACGGGCATCCGATTTCCAGCTTGGAAGAAGCGCGCGAAAACGTGCGCGATGCGCTATTAAACCAGCGCAGGACATTAAAACAGCATATCAAGATGATGGAAAACAGCATCAAAAGCCTGAATGACAAAGAAGCCGAAAACGACCGAGAATATACCGTTGCTATGGACGACATTCAAAAAGCAGGTGAGTTTTCATATGTGGTTTAGAGATCAGTTATTTACAACTTGCACTGATGTTTCCTTGAAATTTTGTACATTATCAGGGGCCATGTCTATTACTATTAACTGCTCCATGTCCCTATGTGATAATCAGGACACTGCACAAGGATCTCATAGAAAACCGGAAAAATACAACTTTCATAGGACAAGGTTTTCTGGAATTATTTTGTAAATCAAATATTCTTCAAATATAATCACAATCTCTGTCAGAGATGTACATGTACTCTTCTATCGAGTACGTATGGACACAGAATTGCTTTTCCCATTACCCTGTTACTTTCTCTGTACCGGTACCTGAAACAAAACTCGAATGGGTTTTCTGAAAATATGACGACGATCTCAATGGAAATACTCAATGGAAATATTATTCTTTATACAACAAATGGATGTGAAAATTCTCAACTGTCACATGAAAAAAGCACAGCTTAAAGACCAGCTATGAATGAATGACTGGAAATTTATTATTAAACAGACGATTGGTTACATGAAATTTGTATTCAGGGCGCCGTTCTGTTTACCAAATGTCCGCATTATACTCAACTGAACAAAAAACTTTTAAGAAAAAAGCAGTTTTAAAAAATTTAATATTTAGAAAAAAAATCTGAAATGCTCCTATCAGTTATGTATAAATATTGACAACTCAATGGATACACAAGATGCATCTTCATTACAATATAATGAAAGGATAATAGAAAAAAAAACAAGCTGTGTTTGAGAAACACTAATGCCCCCGGCGGCACCAAAGCCCAAAAATTATTTTTAGCGTGAAGGTCATTGTCAAGGTCAAAAGGTCATCGATCTTCGTGTCATTTGATAGGGCTTTGTTAGTTGAGTACGCATGTCAAATATGAAGTCTCTATCCCTCACGGTTCAAAAATTATAGCCAAGGTTAAAGTTGACAACAGACAACAAAACCCCCAAATAAACAATCAGACAGGACAAAAACAATATGCCCCCGATCTATCGATCCGGGGCATAAAAACTGTCTTTTTAAAGCCGAGTCGAACGCACTATAATGTACATTTACCTTCGAAAAGACCGTATAACCATTTATCACGTTGACTTCTCGTGCGAATGACAAATCAAATTACATGAATTTTGAACAGAAAGGGCAACAGAACCCATTCAAGACAGTGAAAGGGGTAAGCGATCTGACTCAACCACATGACAACATCCATCCCAAGCAAAGTGGCGAGGAAAGAGACATTATTCAACCACGACAGTATACATTCCAGACAGAAGGGAGGGGGGAGGGGGTTTAAGCGATCTGACTCGACCACTTGATAAAATCCATCCCAGACAAAGCGGTAAGGAAAGAGATATGAATCAACCACGACAGAATACAGAAAAACACAACGACAAGACAGAATCCTTCCTAGGTATGTCTCAGGGCAAGAAAGCAAACACAACCAAATACATAATCCTTCAGGGTAAGACCCCGAGGTAAGAAACCAGACATAACTACATCAGATGCAGATTCCACTTAAAGCAAAGCCAAAAAATAGGGCACCGCTAACGGGTGCATGATACGCCCGCATCATGTTTTAATGTGGTCTAGAAGCCACACCCTTTCATATGACACCATCAAAAGTTTTGTTCCCCCTTTAGTTAAGGAGAAGAAGCCCGGACAAGCTTTTCCGACCCCGCCCATTTTCCCCCACCCCAGGGGCCTGACCCCAACTTTGAAACCCACATGTACAACTACAAGCCACATCCTTTCATATGACACCATCAAAAGTTTTGTTTCACTTATAGTTACGGAGTAGAAGCCCGGAAAACCTTTCCAACCCCACCCATTTTCCCCCACCCCAAAGGCCTGACCCCAACTTTGAAACCCACATGTACAACTACAAGCCACATCCTTTCATATGACACCATCAAAAGTTTTGTTCCACATTTAAGGAGAAGGAGTTAAGGAGAAGGAGCCTGGACAAGCGTTTCCGACCCCGCCCATTTTCCCCCACCCCAGGGGCCTGACCCCAACTTTGAAACCCACATGCACAACTACAAACCATACCCTTTCATATGACACCCTCAAAAGTTTGGTCCCCCTTTAGTTAAGGAGGAGGAGCCCGGACACGCTTTTCCGACCCCGCCCATTTTCTACTACCCCTGGGGCCTGACCCCAACTTTGAAACCCACATGCGCAACTACAAGTCATACCCTTTCATATGATACCATCAAAAGTTTTGTTCCCTTTTTAGTTAAGGAGGAGAAGCCCGGACAAGGATGGATGGACGGACGGACGGACAGACGACAGCGGTATAGCACAATACGCTCACATTTTTAAATGCGGGCGTATAAAAAGTACGGCAAGAACTTACACATAATAAGCACCTTAATGATTTTTAGTAACACGTTCATTATGATGCCGACATAGAATAGCAAAATAACATGTAAAATCCACATAATTATGAACTATAAAACAAACACTACTCTTTAAAAATATTCACACAAAACTGTATTATGCTGTGTACATGCACTATACGTTTTCTCTATGTTGCAGGCAATGAAATGAAGGTCAAACTTGAAAATGCAATACTGGAACTACAAACAGAGGTCAAAATCAGGCACGCAGAGAACCTAAAAGAGCTAACCCGAGCGAAAACACCTCTCCAAGATCACCTACAGATGGCTAACAGCAAGCTGGAGAAGGCCGACGTTGTCATTAACTCGGACAATATGTACAACACCATCCACCTGGAACAAGAAATACGAAGGTTTACCGAAGGCCACTATGCCGACGTACCGTCAGTACACATTCATCTACCCAAGTTCTGTTCGCAACTGATTACAAAAGAATCGCTAAAGACTCAACTTGGCGAACTGACTTTCTCCGGAAACCGGACTGAAGGGGATGGTGAAGATGCCTACGAGTACATCGAACCCACCAAGAATCTTCCGGCGGTCATGCCAAAGCCAAGTTTGAAATCTTCTTCCGAAGTCGAGGTTCCGGTTATGAAATCTCGTCACAAAAAGGACGATATTTACCGTGAGTACGCGGTGTCAAATTCCTCCCTCGGATTCACCATAGTACGCAAGACATTACTCTCTGAAACCATGATCAAAAGTATATGTCCACTGACCATGAACCAGGCGTGGACCATTAATGATACAGGGAAAAGCTTGCGTCTAGTCGGAGAGCGGGGACACACTATTCGTACCGTCACCGCCAATACCCGGCGGGGAGACATCGCACTGACGTCAGAGGGCGCTGTGTTACTGACGTGCCCGGATAAGTGTTGCATTAAGAAGTACTCTCAGGACGGCACGATCCGCATCTTCATCAACACCCCGGACTTTTTCCCTCATGGGATCTGTATACACTTCATCTCCGAGGACATATTCGTGGGTCTCGTAGACTCCAATACATATGACGTCAAATCGGACAGCATTAGATTCATACAGAGATATTCTAGAAAAGGGGAACCTCTACAACAAATCAACATTCAGAGGAGCGCCTCTATCTTCGGTAAAAAGACTTCACTACTGACTATACCTCACAAAATCAAAATCAATCAGAGTACAGGTGACATTGGACTCGTTAACTGGACCAAAGATCACCAGGGTCAAGTAATAGTGTTTACTAGCGATGGCAGGAAGAAATTTATGTATCCTAACGACCAGAAGACTCAATTTGAGCCCATGGACATGATCTTTACCACTACCAGTCGTATAGTGATCTGTGACGCCATCAGCCGGCGACTGCATATGATAGACCAAGACGGAAGCTTTATTAAAGTGCTTCATACTTTTGATAAAATTCCTTCCGCGATGGCATACTTCGGTGAAGGAGTACTCTGGGTTGGCAATTGTGACGGGGAACTAATTGTGATTAATTTTAAAGAATGATAAAATTATAAATATGAACAAAATTTTAATGATGGTATCATTGTGATTATGTGACGGTTTCTGTGAATACGCCCCATTCAACCTCCCTCCCAAAACTGAAATAATGTTTCACAAATGAAGTGCCAAATATTGAAACTAATAGATTTATACTTATCAATAATTATCGTATTTTGTCATTACATCATTGAACTAGGACGATACGTAAATGTGTTTCACATGTGCAGGAAAGAGGTGCGCTTCAATTACAACGAAGGCTTGTCGGTTTCCTTCCTTTAGATAAGAGTATAATCACAGTCCAGTGATCAACTTAAGCTTGATGAAAACTTCGTCTCTCAGGTCAGTTAGCAGCATAGGTCATTTGAAGTTAATACCACTATGACTTATCTGTGTCTTTATGAACATGATGTTGACACGTTAAGAAAATAGACATGCCATCCAAATCAACATCGGTAAAACTTTACTAAAAGGAAACGTTTTGGAATACTATGAATAGTTGTCTCAACACACCCAGGTTACACTGTGTTAATTGATATTTAATGGTTGAAACAATCACTTCCTGGTTGAGGAGAGTCCTGCATTACGTATGTACTTAAACCTCTCTACACCGGAATATAAAATATACAAACATTCAGGAAGTAAAGCATAATTCATTTATTGTGTTAGATACATCTGTTAGCACGTTCATCCGATTTAGGTGTATGTTTTACTGCACCTTTGTCCAATTCACTTTCCTCATCAAAATCTGTCCATCGCACATCTTACACACTTAATCAATTTCAGCTGTTTCTCATAAAAGGCCCGACTGAGTATCATACAAATGGAAGATATGATATGTATGAAAAAGGCAGAAGAAAGATGCTGACCTTTCGGAGACTCAAAGGATATCTACTAGATAATAAAATCTAAATTTAATAGAAAACTATGTCCTTTACTGGGATAACAGTGTACGCGATTGAGTATCTTACAGGGTAATTTCTGAAAATACAGCACCGCTAAACTGGTGCATGATAAGCCCACATGTTGACATAATTCCCCACCCCAGGGGTCAGACCAAACTTTCAAACTCAGGTGCACAACTTCAAGTTAGACCCTTTAGTATACCACCATCAAATCATCTGCTAATGTCATGTACCTTTCACTGATGAAGAGAAGAAGCGCAGACAAGTTTTTTTACCCCATCTATTTTCTTCTACCCCAAGGATCAGACCCCAGTTTAAAACCTGAGGGCACAACTTCAAGTTAGACTCTTTCATATACCACGACCAAACGGACGGACAGACGGACGGACGAAAGCGGTATAGCGTAATACGCTCACATTTTCATCCGGGTGTATAAAACAAAGCTATTAAAGACAATAATTAAAACAAAAAATCGTTGTGGATTTGGTATTTCGCATCTCTAGCGTCTTCTGGCATACCCCCCCCCCCCCCGGCCACCCACGCACACTTTTATCTTATCCAGCTCCATGCGTCATAACCGTCATACAAACAACATTGCATAATATTTAATCTGGAAATTGAATGAAGTTATCAGGATTGTTGGATTGCCTCTTTACATCTTCATACCTGAACAACAGATTATGGCAACCTACATCAGGACATGCTGATAGGAAAGGATGTAAATAGATAGTATACATTGTACTTTGTGATTGGGGTATGATATAATCCCTCGATTATAACACTATGTGTAGGCTTGATGTTACTTCCTGTCCAAATTACAGCTTGAAACTTAGAACTCCAGAAAAACCAAAGTATTTGCCTGAACATACGCCGTCAGACAGTAACCATTTTCAGAAATATTTATACCAGTCAAAATACAGATTCGCTGGAGGAAAAATTTATACATGTGTATATGATATTACAAATGAATGCATTGACAAGTATCATATAAAACAGTAGTCCTTTCTCACCCTTCAAACGTCATGGCAAACGCTAGACATTGCAGTCCAATACACAAACAGGGTAACAACTAGTGTTCTAAATCTTGTGGGTTTTCGGGCATTGCTTTATAAAACAATGTAATTCTTAAATACAGAGGTATTGTGTGCTAATCACCTATGTAATCTGATACTACAAGGACGGCAATCTATAATAAAATTCTACCTTGTATGTAGGTCCCTTATACCTCTTGTTTTTTCCATATTTACATGAATAATAAGTAGTGTTGCCAAGCTGATATGGCTTGTCAGAATACCACGAGACGTACACTGCATAGGATCAAATGTAACATGTTTGTGATATAATACCTAGTCTCCTGCATTCATAATCTAACCCATTTGTCATTCATTATACTTGGGATGACAGTTACCATTGCTACAATTACCTGCGTTATATTGTAAGTGACAAAGGGCAAAATTACACATCAGGAGGAAATTTTTGTTGAAATTGAAATTTAAAATTTCTTGAGAGGATAAATTCTTCCTTCTTTAAGGTATTTCGTGCATAATCAGCCTCATATGACGAAATAAGACATAAACACAGTCACTTCACGTCGTGGTTCCTAGAAATAGTAATATCTATGCTGTCTTGTAGGTTAACGACACAACTTCTCACGATACGATACATATCACGATAGCAAATGCTGACTTGATACCGTAAGTCGAGAGAACTACGACAGTCCTGACAGGACAACAAAGTTGTACATTACTACTTTTGACAGAATTTACACTCACATTTTCAAAGAATCACTGTAACTTTGACTTTAAAGGTATCAATGTTACACACACAGTGTTCTAAGTATTGATCTTAAATTCCTGTGACCTTGACCTCGGAGGTATAAGATCATGTCTTTCACAACACATCTCTGGATCATGTGTTACAACGGTATGAAGTCTAAAGCAGAGCCATGCAATAGTTGTTTTATGGATCAGACATTAATTTACTTTGCCATAAGCTCACCAACACCTTTGATACTGGAGGTAAACCTTGAGCCAAAGCCATATTGATTGATTGATTGATTGATTTTTGTTTAACGTCACACCACGAATATTTCACGTATATGGTGACGGCATCTGTCTGATGCGGGGCATACAAATTTTGACCTTTGCAACAGACCCACCCGAAGCAGTGAGGGATCTTTAACGTGCCATGCATACCACGACACGGGGCCTCGGTTTTTACTGTCTCATCCGAAAGACAGGACATCGGCATGACCAGAGCGGGACTCGAACCCCGGCCTCCCGATCAGGAGGCTAGCGCGATACCACTAGGCCAAGCCGGTTTACCAAAAGCCGTAACATGGTCTTTGTGTAACAGGGGTAAGTACTGCATTATATGAAATAATTTCTCTGTATAGCAGTTTTATTTATATCAAAGTAGATTTTAAGGCTCCTTAACTTTCTAGACAGAGTAAAACCTATATACCCCACACACTTAAAACTGCAAATATACAATCAAAACAAGAGTATCAGTAATACTGATGGATGCTCCCCAAACTGCAGCTATAATGCAGGAAATTGATAATTCAATTCATACACAAAAAAATAGTAATACTGATGGATGCCCCAAGAAGCACAGCAATAATGAAGGAAATGAACAACTCAGTATATAGGAAATCATTGTACATGTATTAATTGATGACAATTTCAAATCCCAATGTATCATGTGGATATTCATATAGAACAACAGTGATCACAGTATCTTAAACTAAAACAAGAGCACCAGTAAAACTGATGTATGCTTCCCGAATAGCAGTTATGATGCAAGAAATTGACGACTCAATTCATATACTAAAAATCAGTAAAACTGATGGATTGATCCAAAAAGCACAGCAATAATGAAGGAAATGAATGACTCTGTATATAAAAAATCATTGTGTTAATTAAGGAATGACTGTCTTTTTTTCTAGGTTCATGGGGAATGAACTTGGGTGAGAAACAAACAAACCACGTGAACCGCGAAGCGGTTTTCGAATGATTTGTTTGTCATTCCTTATATTTACAATGCATTTTAAAAGGTTCTTTTTTGAAAACAAAATATCAAATTCCCCGTTATCAAACTGGCAAGGACCGAATTTTTCCTGAGTTAGAAAAGTACTTCCGCCACGCAATATAGTGCATGTCTAGAATGCTATAAATAATCTATCTGTCCAGGTAATTTCTTTAATTGCTCAAAATTAACAGATACATTAATTTCGTTATTACAATTCTTATATTTTATTAAGTAAGCCCCGCCCCTTTTTATATTACTACGCATGTGATTTGCCATACGCCGGGTACTACTTCCATGACCCAAGTTCATGGGCTGATGAACCGAGTCTATTTAGCATGGTTCATCGAAGGAATTTGACTAGCATTGTAAATATTTGATGATGATTTCAAATCTCAATGTATCATATGGATATCCAGTTGAGTCAACTGTAGAACAACAAGTGATCGCAGTATCTTAAACTAAAATGAGTAAGCTTGACCTTGATTAAAAAAACTTTTTTTCATGACATGACCTTTCAGAAATGACCTTGAGTGACCTTTGTCCAAAAGCTCTTAACCTAATTAACATTTTTTGTGAAATATGATCAAATTATGATGAAAGGTGTAAGAGATATAAGTACTTTATGGTATTATAAGTCATAGTTAATAAGTGACCTTGACCTTTCAGAAATGACCTTGAGTGAACTTTGTTCAAAAGCCCTTAAACTAAAGAACATTTTGGTGAAGTATGATCAAATTCTGATGAAAGGTGAAGGAGATAAAAGTACTTCATGGTATTTAAAGTCATAGTTAATAAGTGACCTTGACCTTTCAGATATGACGTTGAGTGACCTTTGTACAAAAATCCTTAACCTAAATAATATTTTTGAGAAGATAGATCAAATTCTGATAAAAGGTGTAGGAGATATAAGTACTTCAATGTACTTTAAGTCATTGTTAATAAGTGACCTTGACCTTTCAGAAATAACCTTGAGTGACCTTTGTCACAAAGCCCATAACCTAAATAATATTTTGGTGAAGTATGATCAAATTCTGAAGAAAGGTATAGGGATATGAGCTCGGACAGACAGACACAACAATGACTATATGCTTCCCAAAAAGTTTTCTGAGAGCATAAAAAGGTCTCAGTAGACCTATATAGTTCCTCTGAGGACATTGAGCATGTGAAAATATATGCAAGTAGAGAAAGGCATTAAGGGAAAGGTAGAAAAAAACAAATGTAAACAGATAAATCTGGCTTTGTTAAAGAGGGGAATAATACTACTACACTTACTCTCTTCCTATCTTGGCACTTAGTAACCACTGAAGTCCTATACTTACTCTCTAGCTATCTTGGCACATAGTAACCACCAGTGTCTATACTTACTCTCTAGCTATATTGGCACATAGTAACCACCAGTGTACTATACTGTCTAGCTATCTCGGCACTTACCGGTAGTAACCACCAGTGTTCTATACTTACTCTCTAGCTATCTTGGCACTTAGTAACCACCAGTGTCCTATACTTACTCTCTAGCTATCTTGGCACTTAGTAACCACCAGTGTCCTATACTTACTCTCTAGCTATCTTGGCACTTAGTAACCACCAGTGTCCTATACTTACTCTCTAGCTATCTTGGCACTTAGCAACCACCAGTGTCCTATACTTACTCTCTAGCTATCTCGGCACTTAGTGACCACCAGTGTACTATACTTACTATCTAGCTATCTCGGCACTTAGTAACCACCAGTGTCCTATACTTACTCTCTAGCTATCTTGGCACTTAGTAACCACCAGTGTCCGATTTCATGGTCTAACCGTCGATCTGTCAAATTCTGAGCCAGTTTGAATAACGTTCTCCTCAATATCAAAATGGGTTCTTCAGTCCTAAATGAGCACTGCAAAAAGAAAAACATTGAGCTCTTACAATGAAAAGTTTACTCTAAAATACAAAAGCTTACAACATTTCAGGTATTAAATGAACATGTTCAACTAATAAAAATGTAACACCTGAAAAGCAATGCAGCCTGTTGGGATACAATCCCAGACATGACATTGTATGTGCACTGTATGTGTAGTACTGCGATCTATATTTGCAATCTATGTGTAGCACTGATCTGTATGTACAGTATATATAACACCTGCCCTATGTGATGTGTATGTGTGGTATCTGTATCACATGACCTATGTGATGTGTATGTGTGGTATCTGTATCACATGACCTATGTGATGTGTATGTGCAGTATATCAGTCACCTGACCTGTGTAATGTATATGTGCAGTATATCAGTCACCTGACCTGTGTAATGTGTATGTGCAGTATACGAGTCACCTGACCTGTGTGTTGTGTATGTGCAGTATATGCATCAGTGACCTATGTGATGTGTATGTAGAGTATTTGTATATGTAACATCTGACCTGTGTGATGTGTATGTGTAGTATCTGTATCACATGACCTGTGTGATGTGTATGTGCAGTATATCAGTCACCTGACCTGTGTGATGTGTATGTGCACTATATGCATCACCTGACCTGTGTAATGTGCATGTGCAGTATATGCATCACCTGACCTGTGTAATGTGTATGTGCAGTATATGCATCACCTGACCTATGTAATGTGTATGTGCAGTAAATGAGTCACCTGACCTGTGTGTTGTGCATGTGCAGTATATGCATCAGTGACCTATGTGATGTGTATATGCAGTATTTGTATATGTAACATCTGACCTGTGTTATGTGTATGTGTAGTATATCAGTCACCTGACCTGTGATGTGTATGTGCAGTATATGCATCACCTGACCTGTGTGACGTGTATGTGCAGTATATGTAACATCTGACCTGTGTGATCTGTATGTGCAGTATATGTAACATCTGACCTGTGTGATCTGTATGTGCAGTATATGTAACATCTGACCTGTGTTATGTGTATGTGCTGTATATCAGTCACCTGACCTGTGATGTGTATGTGCAGTATATGCATCATCTGACCTGTGTGATCTGTATGTGCAGTATATGTAACACCTGACCTGTGTGATCTGTATGTGCAGTATATGCATCATCTGACCTGTGTGATCTGTATCCTTGCCTCCCAGTTTTTTATCATCTCCTCTACAGACCTGGCACATGTTAACCTCTCCCCATCATCTGTGTGAGACTGCAGATCTAAGAGCAGTCGCAGTCCTTCTTCCAACTCATTTACCATGTGTAGCCTGTATAACAAGATCATATTCATTATGTGTAGCCTGTATAACAAGATCATATTCATTACATGTAGCCTGTATATCAATATCATATTCATTACATGTAGCCTGTATAACAAAATCATATTCATTACCATGTGTAGCCTGTATAACAATATCATATTCATTACCATGTGTAGCCTGTATAACAATATCATATTCATTACATGTAGCCTGTATAACAATATCATATTCATTACCATGTGTAGCCTGTATAACACATCATATTTATTATCATGTTTAACCTGTAGACTTATCATATATCTCGATAAGATTTTAAGCATCTAAGTTAAAGTTCGCGATTTCCCTATTTTTCATTTAATCCAGTAGCAAATTAAAGCGCCATAGTTTCCTGTATTCAGAAACCAACCTGACAATGTACTGGTAGCCCCTAAGGTAGGACCCAGTTTCCATGCTTGCAGCTGACAGGGGACCCATTTGCTCTTGTCTTAGAATCTCAAGTTGATGCAGAAATTCATCTTCTTTCTATCAATCAAGTAAACCACTCATCTCATAATGTTAAACATACAGATTTCAGTCAACATACAGCAATGGGAATACTGTATAATACACAGCAATGTGAATACTGTATAATACGCAGCAGTGTGAATACTATATAATATGCATTATTCCTAGGGTTCAAATTTCCTTATTTTCATTGTTGCCTGCACCCACTAATTTACATTTCACAAAGTAGTAACTAAATTCAGATTACTAACAGTCATTCTGCATTACTACATCTTGTATCCATCCTCATTATCCACTGTCTTTGTAAGGATAGCTTATGAAGAGACATCTTAATTTTTATCACAGAATGAAGAATTTCATAGTACATTACTCAAATTTCTTTTTCAAAAATAATCTGGAAATGAACTGGCACTGACCTTATCTCTGGCTGCTATCAGCGCTTTACCTATCCCTACAGACCATGTTCTACTGTTCTTATCCTAAAAATAAAGAACATAAAACGAGGTCACTAGGTCAAAAGCCTTGACCCTAGATCAAAGCTCTAGTCATTAGGAATCCATTATGTGAAATATCAAAGCCCTGTCCCTCATGGTTCAAAAGATAATGCCCCATTTAAAGCTTTGTCTATGGATGCTGTCGCCAGGCATATGACATTAACTCTACAGATTTTCATACCAGCAAAGCTTAAAGTGCTATCATTCTTTTTGGTTACCGCTATGCTTTCTAAATGACATGTCTTACACAAATGTTTTGACTGAACTGTTCATGCCAACATCTGGTTACTGAAAATCTGGTCATATCCAAACTTTATTTGAATATTTCTCAACAAGAGCAACATCTAGTGTGGCACAATACGCCTGTCACTTACACATGTAGTTTGAAGGGATGAAATTTGAAAGCATGGAAACATTCTTCTTTTGCCAACAATTCTCTGAAATATTATTCAAATCCGTGCCATGGGTTAAAAGTTATGGACTGGACAAAGATTTACCCATCAGATGCACTGTGACCTTGTCCTTGCAGATATGACCTTGGTTCAAGGTAAAGACACCCTCTTGGGTTCTGGCCAAAAATTCTGTGAAATATTATTCAAATCCATGTTAGGGGTAGAGTTATGGCCCAGACAAAGACTTACCCATCATCGATCTTGACCTTGCAGATATGACCTTTAAGTCAGGTCATAACACACCCTTGCATCTTGGGCAACAAATCTATGAAATATTATTCAAATCCATGCAAGGGGTAAAAAGTTATGGTCAGGACATGAATCTTAACGTAAGTACTGTGACCTAGACCTTGCAGATATGACCTTGCAGTGCTCAACATTAACATTTTTCCCTACTTGTCCATTCGGACAAGTAGCCATGAAACTTACTTGTCCAAATATAAATTTTACTTGTCTGACAATTTGTCAATACTGAATTTCTATAACTATTGTAAGGAATGACATCAAATTTATACAATTTACTCATTGTGTTAAGGTATTTTATCAACGAATATACAGAGCTCCTGATAAGGGTAAGAGGGTATTTACCAATTGCAAAATTAGAAAATAACAGAAAAGTAACAAACCAAATTATCCAACAATTGAACTTCGATCCCAATTTTAAAGTTGCCAACCATACTTTGAGAATAAACTTCCTGATCATTGTTCTCTCACTGTTTTCGACTTTAAATTCGATAAAAAAGACTACAATTCAGTTTCTTTTTTTAATTTTAAAACTTCTTTACAGAAAAATCACTTGTCCAATTGGACAAGTACTTAGCAAGATTCACCTGTCTGTGAAAAAATTTCACTGGTACTGGATAAGCGTTAATGTCGAGCCCTGCCTTGAAAATCAATAGGGTTCATCTTCCAGTCAGATGAAATAAGTGTGCAAAGTTTAAAAGTTCTAGCATAAACAGTTTTGTCTTTTGTCTGTACCTTGTTTACAAGATGCATTCTCAAAAATTTGCTATTTTTTGCCCAAAAAATGATCTTGATGTTTGACCTTGATATTAAATATCAACAGAGTTCGTCTTCATGCCATAAGAAATAAGTGTACCAAGTTTGAAGTCATAGCCTAAACGGTATGGTCTGTATCGTGTTAACAAGGTGTAGACAGACCCATGGACCCACAATGCCATAATATAAAGTGTCTATGACGGGCATATAAAAACTAACCATGACTTCTAATATATTTTTCACCAATTATTAATGCCTGTGCTATTTCAAAATTTATAAAATTAGTATCTGCTTGTGAAACACTAATGCCTCAGAGTAAACATGGAACAAGAGCAACACCTAGTGTGGCATAATACGCCCGTCACTCAGATTATAGGGGAGGATTTTGAAAGTATGGGAACATTCCCTACTTAAATTGTTAAATTATTCCATCGCCAATAGTTCATTCTGTATTCTGCCTAAAAGGTTTTCTAACCAAGTAGCATTACGACCTTCAACTATGACCTTGAAAAACAATAAGCGTCTTTGTCTTGGCATGAGGAGTAAATGTCCCAAGTCTTGGCATGAGGGTAAGAGTACCAAGTTTGACAGTCCTATCCCCTACGGTTTGGGCTGTATCCTGCCTACAAGGGTTTCCTTCCAAATAGTACTACAACCATGACCTTTGACCTTGAAAAACAATAGACATCTTGGTCTTAGCATGAAGTGTAAGTATACCAAGTATGACAGTCCTAGCCCCAAAGATTTTATCTGTATCCTGCCTACAAGGTTTCC
The DNA here is from genome assembly GCA_035048485.1 of Pteria penguin. Taxonomy (NCBI): domain Eukaryota; kingdom Metazoa; phylum Mollusca; class Bivalvia; order Pterioida; family Pteriidae; genus Pteria; species Pteria penguin. Next base: position 1,168,004 of record CM068586.1, on the reverse strand, counting down.
TACAACCTTGATCTTTGACATTTGACCTTGAAAAACAGTGAGTCTTTGTCTTGGCATAAGGAGTAAAGCTACCAAGTTTGACAGTCTTAGCCCCAACGGTTTGGTCTGTATCTTGCTTACAAGGTCATACAGACGGACAACACCATACCATAAAACGTCCCGTCAAAGACAGGCGTATAAAAATTAAGGAAAGCATTATATCCAAAATTACTTACAGACTTTACACAAGTCTCCAGTTCCTGCCACTGACCTAACTTCCAGGCAGCCTCTACCATGTAATGTTGTAGCTGAGGTCCCCACTCTGACCTGCATGACAAAATATAACTTATCATATACCTATTACATAGTGAGGTAATACCCAACTCTGACCTGCATGACAAAATATTACTTATCATATACCTGTTACATAGTGAGGTAATACCCCACTCTGACCTGCATGACAAAATATTACTTATCATATACCTATTACATAGTGAGGCAATACCCCACTCCGACCTGCATGACAAAATATTACTTATCATACACCTATTACATAGTGAGGTAATACCCCACTCTGACCTGCATGACAAAATATTACTTATCATATACCTAATACGTAGTGAGGTAATACTCCACTGGATGAAAATAAGTCGCTGGCATTTCATGGAGAACGTTGGTATGGTAGTTAATGATAGTAATTTAAAGTAGTAGAATTTATCTGTTTCTCCTACTGCATGGTAGTACGGGTATATAGGAAAGGAAACATACATCAAACACAGATTCTAGTTACATGTATTATCTCATCATGGAGTGCAATAATATTTTACTAAATCAGGAGAATTTTTGTTTTTGGCAATGGCTCCTTCAGCATATATTGCTTTACTATGTTTAAGCAATCTTTCTTGTGGTGGCTGCCTCTACAGCCTGTACCAATGCTTTACTATGTTATAGCAACCTTACTTTTTGATGGCTACCTCTGTAGTATGTAGTAATGTTATAACAACCTTACTTTTCAGTGGCTACCTCTGTAGCATGTAGTAATGTTATAGCAACCTTACTTTTTGGTGGCTACCTCTACAGCATGTGGTAATGTTTTAGCAATCTTACTTTTTGGTGACTACGTCTGTGACATATAGTTACCATTGACTACGTATGGGGAACATTACCGGTACTTTTTGGTGACTGATCTTATGACATGTAGTAATGTTTAAGCAATAGACTTGGGTCTGAATTCTTCCTATGGAAAGAAATGGCCCTTTAGCTGATATTTCTGGGGTATGTTTTTTTGACAGATAAATTCCACTTCAAATGACATTAAATGAGGAATCCAGATGTGGATCAGCGGAGGTGACTGTGAGGTCGCAGGTCAACTACTCACCATGGGCGCATGAGTCCTGTCTTTTGGATGAGACATTAAAAACTGAGGTCCTGTGTCATGGCAGGCGTGGCATGTAAAAGATCTCTCATTGCTGGGATGTTGCAAAGGTACAATGTACAAACTTCTATGCAATGCATGAGGTAGATGCCATCACCATATGCATAAAATAATCATGGAGTAAAATAAAACAACAATAAATAAGAGCAACGCCAACGTACCATATCCCCCCCCCCCCCCCCATTTATTTTTGTAACAAGGGCATAAAGCACTGACACTCCTTTCAATCTTTCTTGCTATATCGGTGATTTTCGATTACTGAGAACTGAATCGGAATCAGCATAATATCCGAATCAGCATATTTTCAGTGATCAACAATCAATCATTGGCAATAATCATTTCATCACTGTGCATTATAAAACCTGACCTAGATATCTTCATGATGTATCTTTTTACCAAACATCAATTCAATATCTTTACCCATTCCTGAGATAATGAGCTGAAACTGCATATCTTAAGAAATCTTCAAAGTCTAAAGGGGATAACTCTGACAAAAATAACTGAACCATATCTAAATCATAGCTTATTAATTTAACCTACATATCCGTAAGATGTATCTGTATACCAAATATCAATTCAATATATCTAGCTGTTCCTGAGAAAATGAAGAGAACTGCTAATTGTAAGAAAGTCCAAAGGGGATAACTCTCACAAAAATTATTGAACGATAACCAAATCTGAATTTGACCTAGATATACTTTAAAAAATTTATCTGTATGCAAAATATCAATTCAATATCTCTATCTATTCTGAAGATAATGAGCAGAAACTGCTAACTTTAAGAAATTTCCCAAGACTGAGGGGGATAACTATGACAAAAATTACTGAACAAATACCAAGTTTGAACTTGACCTAGATATCCTTGAGATATATCTCTATACCAAATATCAATTCAATATCTTTATTGGTTCCAGAGATAATATGCGGAAACTAAACAGACAGACTGATCGACAGCAACAATACAATATGCCTCTCCTTCTTCAAAGGGGGGCATAATAAAAATCACCTGATACACGACCTGTATTGAACTTTCTGAAAAGTAGCCTTACAGATTTGATGTAAAGAAGTGAATTATAAAGCAAACTGGGAGCAATAAAGTTTTGATTTTTTAAGATTCTCTTTAATTCTCTCTATGGGAAGAATTCAGATCCAAATCATATGCTTAGGTCTGACATTTTAGACTAGTAATGTTTGACTATGATGAAGAATCTCACTTTTTGGCGACAGCCCCTGTGGCATGTAGTAATGCTTTATTCACTTGACCAAGTTCCATCAGGCTGTTGAGTAGCCCTTGATGATAGGACACTTCATCTGGTTCTGACTGGACAGCTTTCTCATAACAGGCCTGTGCATCCTGGTGTTGTCCTACCAATATACAAACATGTGACAACAGCATGAGTAGACAATTAAACTCGTATGATTAACTTTTACAACGGTTATTTTTTCATTCATACAGGAAGATAAACATGCTTCTTAAAAGTGGGTATAACAAGAGCCATTGAATTGGTTCTTCACCACATACAGTTGACTCTCATTTACTTATACACTCAAATTTTCCATTAACTCAAATGTTTTGAAGGTCCAAATTCTATTTTCTATACATGTATATATTTTCCAAGCTCAAACTTTGCGAAACTCAAACTACCATCACATGGGCCCTTTGAGTTTAATTTAACTATAGCTGACTCTGTATGATTGGAATCATTCTTACCTAGACTTTCATGAATAAGAATTTGTTCCATAACGGAAGCAGATGTCTGTCTGATTGCAGACACACCCACCACACCATCTGATTCATCCATTGCCTGATATAACCTCTGAAAATAGAGATTTATTTCATACTAAATACTATTTGGTATTTAATCTTGTTGTTTTATTTATAACTGCAGGAGATATTCATATTGTCACTTTTAAATGTTCTAACCATACTATTGGGTCGTTTTTGTTTTATCTAAACTTTGAGAAGATATATATGACATAGAACAAAAATGTGACATTAAACAGTTCTATGGAAACTGAAGTAAAATGCTGAATATTAAGGTGCAGGGATGATGCCTCCACAGGAATTGTTTGATGTTACAATGGCTATAACCTACCCAAAAGGGAAATTATTCTGTATTACATATGTCACATATAAGGGATGCAAAAACTGATGAGTAATTTCTCAATAGATAGTTTTTCAATGCATGAAATTTAATCGGAATTACTTCCCTTTTCCACCATTTTGGAGGTGAAGCTGGAGTCTTTTCTTCATATTCATACCAATTTTATTTAATGTTTTTGAGAAAGCTGTTTATATTTTCACTCCTCTGAAAATACTTTAACTTTGTTCAAAGGCTTTATTACTGCATAACAATTGCAGATATTCAAAAAGCATCCAGGAAGAATTTATAATGCTCAGAACTATAAACTACATGTATACATGTTACTGATGTCTTAGAAAACAGTAGTTTTGTGGAGAGCTGGTTAAAATTTCCTCATCAAATTAATATGTTAACACTACATGGATGTGAAGTTTTCTACCTGAATGAAATCTAGATGATCCTGTAGATTTTCCTTCTTCTCTTGTAAGTAAAGCTCTATATGAAGTAGGGATCGGGTAAAAGCTTTACACTTAAAGCAGGCATTAGCAATCTGATAGTGGGGCACCTGCTGAAGAAACTTGTCTACAGCACGATAATCTTCATCAGCAAGGTACTGCAGCTCTGAAACCAAAACCATGATATGCAATGCAAACAGGACTTCAGTATGTTAACTGTCACTGTAGGTACAGTTGATACCTTACAGAAAGATGACTTCTAAATCAAAGGCAACAGAGCACAGAGTACTCCTACTTACAGGGCAATGAAAAGTATCAGAGCACAGAGTACTCCTGCTTACAGGGCAATAAAAAGTATCAGAGCACAAAGTACTCCTACTTACAGGGCAATGAAAAGTATCAGAGCTCAGAGTACTCCTACTTACAGGGCAATGAAAAGTATCAGAGCACAAAGTACTCCTACTTACAGGGCAATGGAAAGTATCAGAGCTCAGAGTACTCCTACTTACAGGGCAATGAAAAGTATCAGAGCACTGAGTACACCTGCTTACAGGGCAATGAAAAGTATCAGAGCCAGAGTACTCCTGCTTACAGGCAATGAAAAGTATCAGAGCACAAAGTACTCCTATTTACAGGGCAATGAAAAGTATCAGAGCCAGAGCACTCCTGCTTACAGGGCAATGAAAAGTATCAGAGCACAGAGAACTCCTGCTTACAGGGCAATGAAAAGTATCAGAGCACAGAGTACTCCTGCTTACAGGGCAATGAAAAGTATCAGAGCACAGAGTACACCTGCTTACAGGGCAATGAAAAGTATCAGAGCACTGAGTACTCCTGCTTACAGGGCAATGAAAAGTATCAGAGCACAGAGTACTCCTGCTTACAGGGCAATGAAAAGTATCAGAGCACTGAGTACACCTGTTTACAGGGCAATGAAAAGTATCAGAGCACTGAGTACTCCTGCTTACAGGCCAATGAAAAGTATCAGAGCAAAGAGTACACCTGCTTACAGGGCAATGAAAAGTATGAGCACAGAGTACTCCTGATTACAGGCCAATGAAAAGTATCAGAGCACAGAGTACACCTGCTTACAGGGTAATGAAAAGTATCAGAGCACAGAGTACTCCTGCTTACAGGGCAATGAAAAGTATCAGAGCACAGAGTACTCCTGCTTACAGGGCAATGAAAAGTATCAGAGCACAGAGTACTCCTGCTTACAGGGCAATAAAAAGTATCAGAGCACAGAGTACACATGCTTACAGGGCAGTCAAAAGTATCAGAGCAAAGAGTACACCTGCTTACAGGGCAATGAAAAGTATCAGAGCACAGAGTACTCCTGCTTACAGGGCAATGAAAAGTATCAGAGCACAGAGTACACCTGCTTACAGGACTGTGAAAAGTATCAGAGCACAGAGTACTCCTGCTTACAGGGCAATGAAAAGTATCAGATCACAGAAGACACCTGCTTACAGGGCAATGAAAAGTATCAGAGCACAGAGTACTCCTGCTTACAGGGCAATGAAAAGTATCAGAGCACAGAATACTCCTGCTTACAGGGAAGTGAAAAGTATCAGAGCACAGAGTACACGTATCAGAGCACAGAGTACTCCTACTTACAGGGCAATGAAAAGTATCAGAGCACAGAGTACACCTGCTTACAGGGCAATGAAAAGTATCAGAGCACAGAGTACTCCTGCTTACAGGGCAGTGAAAAGTATCAGAGCACTGAGTACGCCTGCTTACAGGGCAATGAAAAGTATCAGAGCACAGAGTACTCCTGTTTACAGGGCAGTGAAAAGTATCAGAGCACAGAGTACTCCTACTTACAGGGCAATGAAAAGTATCAGAGCACAGAGTACTGCTTACAGGGCAATGAAAAGTATCAGAGCACAGAGTACACCAGCTTACAAGGCAATGAAAAGTATCAGAGTACTGAGTACTCCTGCTTACAGGGCAATGAAAAGTATCAGAGCACAGAGTACTCCTGCTTACAGGGCAATGAAAAGTATCAATTTCTGACATGACTACTGACTGTACAACTCACTCACCAAATAATAGTGAACACATTTATCAGGTGTTTGACTAAAATACTGACACTTCACAACACTGTAAAATACTTCTTATTCCTAGGGATCCAATTTTCATGATTTTTGTGGTTGCTTGCACTCAGGAATTTACATTCAGCACATTAACTCATGAATACAATGAATACAATCATGACAGTTGCAAGCTAAACTTTCATACCTACATCTGCCAATGAAGATCATTCACACATGTTAAATATTCAGGCATAATGCTAAAGCAGGTCATTGATTGATCAAGAATGTATGTAGGGTATATTTAGTACAGGTAAATTATTATTGAATAAACACGGCCTAAAGCCAAAACTATAAAATGACCAGTATATGATCAAATGAATTAAGCAGGGCAAATAATCGAGTATTTAATCAATTCAAAAATCACTGCTATTCTGCACTTCCTGTAAACAGCTTCTTCTGTCCACTGAATATAACTAGGGATGTGCCGCGAATGGGCATTTCATATTTTTAATTTCGATCAGAGATGTTGTCCACAAAATTACAAATCCATAAATCTGTATTTTCTGGTGAAATCATGAAAATTGGAAACCATGAAAATAAAGCATACGAATCAACACTTCAGATATGAAGTTGACTAAACCAGAAGGTGACTGATCTATACTCCAGACACAGGAATTAATTGTGCGTATAAGGAATGAAAGTTACCTTGAGGTTTAGTGGATCTAGTTAAAGAGCTATGTGCTTTATATCTCCTCCATTTCTCCAGGTAGTCGATGACTGAGCATATTGTTTGTGTAGCCAGGTGGTGTGCATTAGAATTCCCTAATCGTGACTTCCCATCCGCATTCACTGTCTGATTCAAGACTTCCTTTACTTCAAGGAAAATCTACAAACATAATTACCAGCGTGAAAATCTACAAACATAATTACCAGTGTGAAAATCTACAAACATAAATACCAGTGTGAAAATCTACAAACATAAATACCAGTGTGAAAATTATTACATAGAAAGTTGAATTGAAAGGAATGTTATTCTTAACAAACTGATGCATACTGTGAAAATGTTTAAGTAATTCTCTTCACATTGATACATATTTTCTTCTAGTTACTTAAAAGGAAAATGCAAGCAAATTGTCTCAACAGAGCCACACACTAAAACTAGTGAGGAATTATTATTACATATATCACTTTAATGAAGGAATAAAAATACTAAAGCACTGGCATAGTTTGTTTTGTAGCATGCTTGGCTTTTGGCTGAGCAGTCTTGGATTCAAGGTCCATCAGCAGCTAGTCTGTAACCTGTCTTTCAGCAAGACAGTAAAATTAAGGTCTTTTGTCACAATAGATGTGGGTATTTAAAAGATTATTCCAGCCTTGAGTGGATCCAACATCCATAGCATAGATCATTCTGGGCTTGAATGGATCTAAGATCCATAGCATAAATCATTCTGGGTTTGAGTGGATCCAGGATCCATAGCATAGATCATTCTGGGCTTGAGTGGATCAAGGATTCAGAGCATATATCACTCTGGGCTTGAATGGATCCAGGATCCAAAGCATAGATCTAAATTCCTCAGCAAAATATCTGGCAGATACTGTCTACATATCATACCTGTCCTTAACTACACTAAAGAGAATGGCTATTGTCTTCTTGTCATATCATCGCTGCCATGTTTTTAAGTCTGAGCTAATAATCACCGCGATTTTCACTCTATAAATGACCTATAGTTAGCGCTGAATCACCGCAACGATCACAGTGAAATAAACCACCGCAGGATTACAGGCATTCCACGGTGACCCTACTACATGTACCTACGAATATGTATACACCATACCACCATACCATATTTTTTAAAATACTCATTGAGTATGGTCAGCATTCAGTTAAGTAAAGAATGTAAGTTTTGATAAAATTCAGAACAGGATCCTACAATTAATGATTTCAGTACAGCTATATAGCATAAGACTTCTGATTTCAAATGCCCTACACTTATTACTGCCTTGGGTGATATTTCTTATCAGTGTTCTTCCATCGTGTGTAAAATTCAAAAAGGGATCTAAAGACAAGTACCTGTATTATAAAATAACAAAAAGGCGAACAGAAAAATAACTTTCTATGATTTTGTTTGTATAAAAACAAGAGTTTGAGTTTAGTTTGACGACAATTTGATTAAAAGCATTTCTATTCATTCTTAATTTGCTGCATATACTTAGTAAATACAGAATAAATAGCAATGCTTTTAACCAGATTGCTTATTGCAATTGTGAAACAGTGAGAGAAAATGTATTTGTAATGATAATCAAAATAAATCTAAAAATAAAGTCTATGCCGCGGAAGTGTCCCCTTAATCAGACTTGAAACATATCGTCGCATTCATAGCGTACATGTACAAGGAAATGGCTGACGGGTTTGGATGATGACGACAAGACATCTTTAGAGGTTATTCAGTGAATAATAACCCTCCAAAGCACTTGCAATATTAATAGGTCTGCAAATAAACCTCAAGCAAAACCACTCATGTTACACCTCAATATTTAGACAATCTTTTAATATGCCTAAATGCACGTTCAATAGGTATATAATGTATAGCCGTAATCAACCGCAATGTTACGGTGAATCACTGCGATCAACCATCGTGGTGACGAAGTGGTGTGCTGTGATTTGCGGCGATCTGAACGTGACTGTCCGCGTCAAAAGTCAGCCGTGATACGCGGAGAACTGGACAATCAGCAATCTCTGTAGTGTATTCACAAATTACATTCAATGTTAATATTTTGCAGATAAGTAGACAAATTCATCACATGTACAGGGCCCCTTACCTCCTCTCTATCTTTATCTGTACCATCTACAATAATCTGAAATACTACAAAAGGTAGAATATACAGTGCCATATCCAGTGTGTTAGACATCACTGCTTCACATGCCTTGAATACTGCCTGGGGCTTCTCCTGTTTTACCTGGAACAAATATATCACCTGATCTGATATATGTAGTATTCAACTTTCATGTACAATTTCTAATTTCCTTAAGGTCTGCAACCATACATTTCTATATATATATGAAATCAGTATGTATTAAAATGATACAATAAATATAATGATTAACTCCTCACTTATATATATTACAAACTTAATTTGAAATCTTTTTCTAAAGCATTTTTCTACATGTATACCAAGCATTTTCATTGTGCATTTGTTGAATTCTATATACAGCAGTAAACAATGGCTACCTAAGCCAGCCTCTTACCTTGGATGAGAGGTAACCAGTCCATTTGCACACCCACTGGTTATAATTCCTATATTTATCCAGACTGCAATAGATTGGTTTCTTCAGTTTGGAGTAGTCCCATGGTCTTTTATCCAGATACCTGTAAAGAATATTCCATTTATAGATTTTATTATATACAGGAAAAATAATAAGTTGTATAAAAGTCGCAGAACTAATAAAGGAAAGATTCTGTGTATGACCTTGCCTTTTCCTTGATCAATGACTGTCAATGTCTATGGAACAAATGGTAGAAAGCTGGAGATGTATTATCCATATTCAGTTTATCCGGTGTTATACATCACATCCAGGCTACTTCAGGGAGACATCTAAAGATACTTACATGTTGCGACAGCATCATTTAAGATTACTTACCTGGAGTTGAAGAATGGTAGAAGAATTTGTTTGGCCTGGTCATCTAGCCTATTCCATATCCTCTTGCCAACATTGTCTTGGGCAGAACTCTGAGGGTGGGGAATCTGATAGATCTTCAATAACTCTTGGAGAGCTAGAGCTGCACAATCCTACGAGAAATAACAAACTCTTTGTTAGAATGTTACATGTGTAAAGTTATACTGTATTTAGAAGATGGTCAACTGAATGTACACATTTCATTTTCTATCTTATGGGTCTTACATCTTCTACCATGGCTTTAATTAAGGGAATAGCATGTTTGCTTTTATGATTTGTGGTCAATTATATCATTTTATGGTCTCAAATAATAGATATAATGGTACAAGATATATTTTAGATTACAACTCTTAGTACTTGTGAGTAGTTAGCAAAAACAAAAACACTTTATATCTTTTTGTATCAGCTATTCTTTATACCTGTATCTTATGCAAGTATTTACAAAATACTTACCTGTGTAATACCTTCTGATGATGTCAGGAAAGCTTTCACACCTTCACTAATGAGACCAAAGGCAAAATTATCATCTTCTATACTAGCATGAAATTTGGCTAGATCTTCCTTGGGATCATTTGTCATTAATTCTAACCTATAATATATAGTAGCATCATCAAAATATGAAACTCACAATACTGATAAAAAATAATCCAGACGTTATAATAAATCTCTTAACCTTATTATAGACGAAAAATCTTTTAAGAAAATCTTATAGTAGAAAAAAAAATTTAGACTCCACAGAAAATTTCATTTTCTAAACCAGCCCATTAGCTCCTATTCATGACTAACCTTCAGTTATTTTGAACAGGTTTCTTTTCTTGTCATGTATGTCTGCTTCAATTGTCATGTACATCTATGTTTATAACAATATTGACAGAGGCAGTATTTCTTATTCAAGTAAAATTAATTCTAGCTTATTGTGTGTTTGAAAGATTTTCATTAGACATAAATTGTTGAACAAACAATAAAATGTCAAGACTGAAAGGTCCCAAGGAACACATGTTGCCTTGGAAGATTGTTAAAAATGAGGTGACTGATGAAAAGGTTTCCTAAGTGTCAGTGTACTCTACAGATGACAAAAGACCTGGTTGAGTGGAGGTTTTGTTCCCAGAGGGTCAGTATGCTTCACAGATGACAAAAGACCTGGTTGAGTGGAGGTTTTGTTCCCTGAGGGTCAGTATGCTTCACAGATGACAAAAGACCTGGTTGAGTGGAGGTTTTGTTCCCCGAGGGTCAGTATGCTTCACAAATGACAAAAGACCTGGTTGAGTGGAGGTTTTGTTCCCCGAGGGTCAGTATGCTTCACAGATGACAAAAGACCTGGTTGAGTGGAGGTTTTGTTCCCAGAGGGTCAGTATGCTTCACAGATGACAAAAGACTTGACCTTGTGATTGAGGGAAGGTATTGTTCCTTGAGAGTCAGTATGATTCACAGACAACACAAAAAGATCTCCTGATTGACTAGAGGTTTTGTTCCCTAATGTGTCAGTATGATTCACAGACAACACAAAAATATCTCCTGATTGACTAGAGGTTTTGTTCCCTAATTTGTCAGTATGATTCACAGACAACACAAAAATATCTCCTGATTGACTAGAGGTTTTGTTCCCTAATGTGTCTGTATGATCTACTTATGACAAAAATATCTCCTGATTGACTAGAGGTTTTGTTCCCTAATGTGTCAGTATGATTCACAGACAACACAAAAATATCTCCTGATTGACTAGAGGTTTTGTTCCCTAATGTGTCAGTATGATTCACAGACAACACAAAAATATCTCCTGATTGACTAGAGGTTTTGTTCCCTAATGTGTCTGTATGATCTACTTATGACAAAAATATCTCCTGATTGACTAGAGGTTTTGTTCCCTAATGTGTCAGTATGATCTACAAATGACAAAAAGATCTCCTGATTGACTAGAGGTTTTGTTCCCTAATGTGTCTGTATGATCTACAAATGACAAAAAGATCTCCTGATTGACTAGAGATTTTGTTCCCTAATGTGTCAGTATGATCTACAAATGACAAAAAGATCTCCTGATTGACTAGAGATTTTGTTCCCTAATGTGTCAGTATGATCTACAAATGACAAAAAGATCTCCTGATTGACTAGAGGTTTTGTTCCCTAATGTGTCAGTATGATCTACAAATGACAAAAAGATCTCCTGATCGAGAGGAGTTTATGTTCCTGAGAGTCAGTATAATTCACAGACGACACAAAAAGACCTCCTGGTTGAGAGGGCGTAATGAATACCTTCCTGGGTCTATAGCTCCCATTTCTCCAATACACACAGCATACAAACACTGAGCACGAGGATCAGATTCACGGCATCCTTTCAATAACTAAAAAATACAAAATTCTCTATACTAACTCACATTATTAGTATCATTTTGTCAATCTTTAAGAACGATTTATAGTATTATGTATAACTATAGATAAAATTCTCTATTCAATCTTTAACTCATAGAGGCAATGAAGTTTAATTTTAGTCTTTAGAAAAGAATTCATAAATTCGAAATAGTTATAAAACAAAATTCTCTATTCAACCTTTAATATTTAGTGACATTAACTTTCATTTTAATCATCATTCTTCATAAAATACTTATAAAATGTGAATAACTATGATATACAATGTTCTGCTTTCAACCTAAATTCTTGACGTCATTTACGATTGATTTATCACATCAGTCTGCCAGAAAGCCTTTGAAATGCTTGTATACACTAGAGTTGTATTCTAGGATATTTAAGATTGATTTATCACATCAGTCTGCCAGAAAGCCATTGAAATGCCTGTATACACTAGAGTTGTATTCTAGGATATTTTTTAAGATTGATTTATCACATCAGTCTGCCAGAAAGCCTTTGAAATGCCTGTATACACTAGGGTTATATTCTTGGATATTATTTAAGATTGATTTATCACATCAGTCTGCCAGAAAGCCTTTGAAATGCCTGTATACACTAGAGTTGTATTCTAGGATATTATTTAAGATTGATTTATCACATCAGTCTGCCAGAAAGCCTTTGAAATGCCTGTATACACTAGAGATGTATTCTAGGATATTATTTAAGATTGATTTATCACATCAGTCTGCCAGAAAGCCTTTGAAATGCCTGTATACACTAGAGATGTATTCTAGGATATTATTTAGATTGATTTATCACATCAGTCTGCCAGAAAGCCATTGAAATGCCTGTATACACTAGAGATGTATTCTAGGATATTATTTAAGATTGATTTATCACATCAGTCTGCCAGAAAGCCTTTGAAATGCCTGTATACACTAGAGTTGTATTCTAGGATATTATTTAAGATTGATTTATCACATCAGTCTGCCAGAAAGCCTTTGAAATGCCTGTATACACTAGAGTTGTATTCTAGGATATTATTTAAGATTGATTTATCACATCAGTCTGCCAGAAAGCCATTGAAATGCCTGTATACACTAGAGTTGTATTCTAGGATATTATTTAAGATTGATTTATCACATCAGTCTGCCAGAAAGCCTTTGAAATGCCTGTATACACTAGAGTTGTATTCTAGGATATTATTTAAGATTGATTTATCACATCAGTCTGCCAGAAAGCCTTTGAAATGCCTGTATACACTAGAGTTGTATTCTAGGATATTATTTAAGATTGATTTATCACATCAGTCTGCCAGAAAGCCATTGAAATGCCTGTATACACTAGAGTTGTATTCTAGGATATTATTTAAGATTGATTTATCACATCAGTCTGCCAGAAACCTTTAAAATGCCTGTATACACTAGAGTTGTATTCTAGGATATTCACAAGATTAGTTTTCTGGCTAAGATCTAAGATGGTGTCATACATAAGTACAGGTACTTTGAGGCTTGGAATGAAGCAATAATAATTATACTGTTATCCCGTAATGATAAGGACTGCACTTACAACAGATACAAGTTCCGATACTACAGGATCAGCTGTTTCATTGGCCAGGACATATTCATGGAATCCCTCCTATAATATACAGAGGAAAAAATAAAAGTAGACCTGAAGACAATACTTTATAGATAAGCATACCTGATCATCTTAAATAAGGATATAAATATTATATAGGACCACTTGAAAGCCACAACAAAACCAATTCATTTTTTAACAAAACAGAAGACACATTCTCAAAGTTTAGACTCACTTTCTTGTATGTAAGGAGATAAAAGTATTAACTCAAAAGTAACACTAACCTATTTTTATTCTAACATTACACAAGGTTACATTTACCATAATATTTTACATAAAATAGGAAAACAAAGAAATACCACTTTGATGCACTGAAAAGAAAAACATAAGCATAAAGCATTTAAATGTAATAATGATATGTTACCTTTTCATCACGAAGCAGTTTCTTGAGTTTTGATAAAGCATTAAAATGTAATAATGATATGTGTACCTTTTCATCACGAAGTAGTTTCTTGAGCTTTGATAAAGCATTTAAATGTAATAATGATATGTTACCTTTTCATCACGAAGTAGTTTCTTGAGCTTTGATAAAGCATTTAAATGTAATAATGATATGTGTACCTTTTCATCACGAAGTAGTTTCTTGAGCTTTGATAAAGCATGAAGACGGATGTCCAGACATTCATGTTGTATACCCTTCATAGCATGTCTCAGTTTGGTCCTCAAATCTGATTGGCTGAGAAAGAAAGACAATGTAATCAAACTTGTATGTAAAATATTCACTCAAGAGAGTTTTGTCTAAACTCAATGACTATTGGTTATATTAAAGTACATTATCCCACATAAATAACAATGTCCATGAAATCAGTAAATAGTAAGTCGCTGTTGTATTACACAATAGCTGGATAGTCCATGCTCAGTACATTGTTGTAGTACCACCTACCTCAGTACACTGCTGTAGTACCACCTACCTGGATGGTCCCTGCTCAGTACATTGTTGTAGTACAACCTACCTGGATGGTCCCTGCTCAGTACACTGTTGCAGTACCACCTACCTGGATGGTCCCTGCTCAGTACATTGTTGTACTACAACCTACCTGGATGGTCCCTGCTTAGTACACTGTTGCAGTACCACCTACCTGGATGGTCCCTGCTCAGTACAGTTATAGTACCACCTACCTTGATGGTCCCTGCTCAGTACATTGTTGTAGTACCACCTACCTGGATGGTCCCTGCTCAGTACACTGTTGTAGTACCACCTACCTGGATGGTCCCTGCTCATTACAATGTTCTAGTACCACCTACCTGGATGGTCCCTGCTCATTACACTGTTCTAGTACCACCTACCTGGATGGTTCCTGCTCAGTACACTGTTATAGTACCACCTACCTGGATGGTCCCTGCTCAGTACACTGTTGTAGTACAACCTACCTGGATGGTCCCTGCTCAGTACACTGTTATAGTACCACCTACCTGGATGGTCCCTGCTCAGTACACTGTTGTAGTACCACCTACCTGGATGGTCCCTGCTCAGTACACTGTTATAGTACCACCTACCTGGATGGTCCCTGCTCAGTACACTGTTGTAGTACAACCTACCTGGATGGTCCCTGCTCATTACACTGTTGTAGTACCACCTACCTGGATGGTCCCTGCTCATTACACTGTTGTAATACCATCTATCTGGATGGTCCCTGCTCAGTACACTGTTGTAGTACCACCTACCTGGATGGTCCCTGCTCAGTACATTGTTGTAGTACAACCTACCTGGATGGTCCCTGCTTGGTACATTGTTGTAGTACCACCTACCTGGATGGTCCCTGCTCAGTATACTGTTGTAGTACCACCTACCTGGATGGTCCCTACTCATTACACTGTTGTAGTACCACCTACCTGAATGGTCCCTGCTTACCGTATATACTCGCATATAAGTCGTTTTTTTGGGAGTAAAAAATCATGGTCGAAAAGCACTACCGACTTATATGCGAGATACTGACGGAGAGAAAAAAATCCGACCTTGGATTGAAGCCAAACTTTCCCGTTTATTATCAGATAATGAAGACATTAGACATGATAGATAACGTAGATGTAATTCCCCGTCAATACTGCTTTAAAATACGATTTTATGACAATAAAATGTATATTTTGTGATCAACAGATTCTGTACTTAAAGTCGTAATATATCGCTTATTTGCTGTTGAAATACCCATTACAAAAGGTAAAACAAATCTGCTAGAGTACGTCTACAGGTTTAGTGAGCCGTGACGTGATGACCATTGATTAAATAACGGTCCGGCGTATATATGACACTAGAAGTAAGTTAATGATACTGGTAGGTTTGTCGGTGTGGTAAAAGAGTCTTTGTCGGGTATCAATCACCGACTCATAGTAGGGTTTCACTGCATTAATGAATTAATTACTTAATAGTTAAATAAACAAGCAATGAAGCCACGGTCGTCGTCGTGTTGTATTTGCTGTAATTATCAAATAAATAATTATATAAAAACAGCCGTTTTCACGGCTACCAAATTATTCGAAAAGTAGTCACTTAAGCTATGAAGGAACACCAGGTAGATCGTTTTATCTTAAATAAATACATCTTTTATATGTCATGTTTTAAATGCCCCGCTATTGAATATGTCAATTAAATTCCCATAGTGTGATTAAGCACGATCATCATTCTCCGAAGCCTTTGTATACATTTCTATGAATGAATGTCGGTTAACATGTACAGGCTTTGTTCACTAAAAAATTCCAACCAACTTATATGCGGGTCAACGGCAAATCCTAGAATTTGAGCTCCAAAGCGTACCCCCCGACTTGTACGCGGGTCGACTTATATGCGAGTACATACGGTAGTACATTGTTGTAGTACCATCTACCTGGATGGTCCCTGCTTGGTACATTGTTGTAGTACCACCTACCTGGATGGTCCCTGCTTGGTACATTGTTGTAGTACCACCTACCTGGATGGTCCCTGCTCAGTATACTGTTGTAGCACCACCTACCTGAATGGTCCCTGCTTAGTACATTGTTGTAGTACCACCTACCTGGATGGTCCCTGCTTGGTACATTGTTGTAGTACCACCTACCTGGATGGTCCCTGCTCAGTATACTGTTGTAGTACCACCTACCTGGATGGTCCCTGCTCATTACACTGTTGTAGTACCACCTACCTGAATGGTCCCTGCTTAGTACATTGTTGTAGTGCCACCTACCTGGATGGTCCCTGCTCAGTACATTGTTTCAATACAGCTTGTGCCTCAGCAAGCTCTGGTATGTCAGGTAGGAAGTAAACCTCATGTAAACAATCAGCAAGAGTCTCTCTGAAAATTTATCATTGTCACATTGGTTAATATTTCTACCACTTATAAGTTGTAGTCAAGTGATGTGCAATAAAATCATAAACTGATGCATATATCAAGCAAACTGGATCCCTTCATGCACAGAAAATTTGAGTATCATTTATAATTATATTGTGTAACATGATTCAGAAATTAAAACCTTAATGTGACTTACAGTGTAATTTTACAGTACTACAGGATTCAGTACCTCAAGAAAGTAAGGTAATAGTTCTACAGGATTCAGTTCCTCAATTAATTATGCTTATAGTACTAAAGGATTCAGTGATTCAATAAAGTATGCTTACAGTACCACAGAATTCTGTACCTCAATAAAGTATGTTTACTATTATACACTTAAGTATGTTTACAGTACTACAGGATTCTTAACTCAATAAAGTATGCTTACAGTACAGTAAGATTCAGTACCTAAATCACCTCGTTATTTCCACACAACTCACCTGTGTTCTAGTATCATGAAGTTGAAGATTTCAGCAACATTCTTTGGTAGTTTGTCTAGAAGAGGAAGAAGAGCAGCTATAACCTGAGGCATCATCTGTCCAAGATGGGGAGTCTCCAAACTACAAAACATCATAACATACACTAAAGCAGCTATAACCTGAGGCATCATCTGTCCAAGATGGGGAGTCTCCAAACTACAAAACATCATAAGATACACTAAAGCAGCTATAACCTGACGCATCATCTGTCCAAGATGGGGAGTCTCCAAACTACACAACATCATAACATACACTAAAGCAGCTATAACCTGAGGCATCATCTGTCCAAGATGGGGAGTCTCCAGACTACAAAACATCATAACATACACTAAAGCAGCTATAACCTGAGGCATCATCTGTCCAAGATGGGGAGTCTCCAGACTACAAAACATCATAACATACACTAAAGCAGCTATAACCTGAGGCATCATCTGTCCAAGATGGGGAGTCTCCAAACTACAAAACATCATAACATACACTAAAGCAGCTATAACCTTTGGCATCATCTGTCCAAGATGGGGAGTCTCCAGACTACAAAACATCATAACATACACTAAAGCATGAACCATATATACTTATCTTACTACAGCATTTTCTGTATTCTGCATTAAAGATCATCTATATATTCTCATAACGTACTGTTACAATTATCATAAAGTCCACCTCCTATATATTCTCATAACATACTGTTACAAATATCATAAAGTCCACCTCCTATATATTCTCATAACATACTGTTACAATTATCATAAAGTCCACCTCCTATATATTCTCATAACGTACTGTTACAATTATCATAAAGTCCACCTCCTATATATTCTCATAACGTACTGTTACAATTATCATAGAGTCCACCTCCTATATATTCTCATAACGTACTGTTACAATTATCATAAAGTCCACCTCCTATATATTCTCATAACGTACTGTTACAATTATCATAAAGTCCACCTCCTATATATTCTCATAACGTACTGTTACAAATATCATAAAGTCCACCTCCTATATATTCTCATAACGTACTGTTACAATTATCATAAAGTCCACCTCCTATATATTCTCATAACGTACTGTTACAATTATCATAAAGTCCACCTCCTATATATTCTCATAACATACTGTTACAATTATCATAAAGTCCACCTCCTATATATTCTCATAACGTACTGTTACAATTATCATAAAGTCCACCTCCTATATATTCTCATAACGTACTGTTACAATTATCATAAAGTCCACCTCCTATATATTCTCATAACGTACCGTTACAATTATCATAAAGTCCACCTCCTATATATTCTCATAACGTACCGTTACAATTATCATAAAGTCCACCTCCTATATATTCTCATAACGTACCCTGTAATACTCTCGAGTTATTGCCCGGACAGACACCTATGCCGGGGTGATAGCATAAGTTCCCTCTCACTTTGTGGTTGGTTGATTGGTGTTTTACGTCGCTTTCAACAATATTTCAGTTATATCGCGACATGGAAGCAGGAGGTTACCAACCTCTTAAACATAGTGGTGCAACCCGGGAATGGAACCCGGATCGTCGGCGCCGCAAGCCAAGCCCTTAAGCACTACACCACGCCTGCCCCCTCTCATTTTGTGAGGTGAGCTAAAAACTGACTGCTGACATATTAAAAGCAGCCCAATGTTTTTAGGTGTTTTTCCAATTTTACATGATGTAAGGGGCCTTATGCCATACATGCTACTTTTTGCCAGGATTTTCATTATGACATTAAATAATTAATGCCAGTATAGTGAAGTCAGAGTAAAATGACGCAAACTTTTACGGCAACTTATCATATGTCTGTCATGGAATGAGATATAAGATCAACAGAAAAAAGGTCTACTAATCAGACTAACCAAGACTTCAGGTCCTATGTACAATCACTGGCCCAAATATTATCTGGTAGTTTCTTTATTGGATAAACAAATATTGTATGCAAGTAACTTTGAAACAAATCATATAGTTTGGCTCATTCTTAATTTAGATTATCTAAATCAAATCTTGATAAGTTGAAATTTTCAAGCTGAACTGAAAGTAAAAATTGGTCAATGTTGAACATTAAGATTACCTTCTGACAAAGCAGTCCCATGCCTTGCAGTTGACTTCATTGAAGTCTGTATCCTTTATTTCCAGTCCTATTTTCAGAGTACTGTAGACTTTATGACGAATTCGACTTATGTGCTTCTTTCCCATTAACTTGATGATGGCTGCTAAACTCTCTAACGTCTGTTATTCAAACAATAAACTAAATATTATCAGACAATGCTAAACAATGTTAATTTCATGGTTTGAGAGGAGTTTTGACATAGATTTCATTCTGTGACAGTAAAGCAGAGGGCCAACAGTCTGTAAAAACATGCTGGCTCAATAACTGAAGGTATGTCCTGCATCCAAAGCGTTGTTCTCCCCTGGAATGTTTTAAGACATTTCGCTACTATTACAAATTCATGTATAACTCTTATAAGATTATTATTGTGACTTCTCTTCGACTCTACTTTGCCTAATAAACTCCTAAATTCACCATACAGTGCTTACTGAGAAAATTTAAACCTCTATAGGACACTACTTGAAATGTCAAAGAATTACTTCAGTTGTAGCAGTGTTACAAGGTACATGTAGAATCTTGTCATACAAATAAATGTTGATCCTTGTAAAGTATATTGCAGAAAAATGAAATTCTGAGTATAGCATCTTTGTTTAATATAGAATCCTTTCTTGAAAACAAGAGGCCCAAGTGGGCCTATATCGCTCACCTGAGTACCTAGATTATCAGTCATGCATGAAGGAAGAATTCATTTATTTTTGCATTAATGTGACTAAGTCAACACAGATGTTGAAAATATGTCAAATTTTATTTCAGGCTAGAATAAAAAACAACACTTTTTTGTACATCCATTCAGGTGATTTTGATATTAAGCATTTCCTTTGTCTCTGCAAGAAGTCATTCAGGGCAACAAGTTAGTCATTTTCTTTAGGTGGGGCCTTTTGTTGACTGATTTCAAGTCTGGGTCATGAACAACAATTGTTTCAAATATTGTCCACATCTAACTTAAAATTGCCTAATTTCATATGTTGAGTGTTGAGAAACATCTAAAAACTTATTTAGATGTGTAAAGAAATGAAAAAAAATTTTTTGACCACAGCTGGATTTGAACCGCTACTCTCCATATTTCAATTACCAAGTGGTATATGTACTATTGTGAGAACTGCTTTTTAGACATGGTGGCATTATTTGTTAACCAATTTGGATGAAATTTACCAAATTGATAGAGGACTTTTAGTACTTCATGTATTCCATGTTTCATTAAAATCTTTCATGTGGTATAACAGCAGAAGTGAAAAATGTGATTGAATTGTTCCTATACACCCTCATTTGGAAGTCTTAAAAAATTCATAGAAAATCCAAAAATTGAGATATTGACAAAATTCTTTCAAAGTAACAATCCTTACCATAATTATGATCACAATAGTCCATAAGAAATCATCATTATCAATTAACTAGGAAATATGACACTTTTTTCTGCATTGAATCACCAAGTCCAAAGAAATGTCGAAAAAAATTCTAAAATTTGATTTTGGAAGGGAACCAAAATGACAATACATCTTCACTCATCCCTCTAGATCATTTCTATGCATTCTGTTTGTCTCTGTATACAGCCCGTATGAAAAAGAATATTGTTAAACGAGGGAACTCTTTTGTGACCTACTCTTGACTATGGTGGCGCCACCAGCAAAGAGGTCTGGACGAAAACAACAGAATTTGAAGAGGATCATAAGTGACTTATTTCTACCAAGATTTATTAAAATCCTTCAAACAGTTTTGTAGAAAGGTTGAAAATGTGAAAAATAGCCAAACCCCCCCCCCTTTTTTTTTGGAAGTCTTAAACGTAAAATTCCTAATTTCATATGTTGAGTGTTGAGAAACATCTAAAAACTTATTTAGATGTGTAAAAAAAAAAAAAAATTTTTTTTGACCACAGCTGGATTTGAACCGCTACTCTCCATATTTCAATTACCAAGTGGTATATGTACCATTGTGAGACCTACTTTTAGACATGGTGGCATTATCTGTTAACCAATTTGGATGATCCGCACAAAAAACAAAACCTTTGAAAAGGACTATGAGTACTTGCATCCTACCCAGTTTTATCACAAAAATCCTTCAAGTTGTTCTGTAGATCAAGTTGAAGATATGAAAAATTGTCCCCCCCCCCCCCCCCCCCCCCCCCCCCCCCCCCCCCCCCCCCCCCCCCCCCCCCCCCCCCCCCCCCCCCCCCCCCCCCCCCCCCCCCCCCCCCCCCCCCCCCCCCCCCCCCCCCCCCCCCCCCCCCCCCCCCCCCCCCCCCCCCCCCCCCCCCCCCCCCCCCCCCCCCCCCCCCCCCCCCCCCCCCCCCCCCCCCCCCCCCCCCCCCCCCCCCCCCCCCCCCTTTTCTTGGAAGTCTTAAAAAATTCATAAAAAATTCAAAAATCGAGATATTGAAAAAATTCCTTCGCACCAGCATTCCTTGCCATAGAAATGATTAAATGAAACCAAATGAATGCATCAATGTTTACTAAAAGAAAATAATAACTCTTTAATGCATTAAAATAACAAAGTCCAAAATAAAAATGAAAAAACGTCAAAAATTTGATTTCGGAATGGAACCAAAAATATCAACACTTCTTCCCATATGCCTATAAATCATTCCTATGCAGTCGGTTTGTCGCTGTATGCACCCGATCTGAATAAGAAGTTTGTCAAAGGAGGGTACCCTCTGTGACCTACTTTTGTCTGTGGTGGTGCCACCTGTT
The DNA here is from genome assembly GCA_035048485.1 of Pteria penguin. NCBI lineage: Eukaryota > Metazoa > Mollusca > Bivalvia > Pterioida > Pteriidae > Pteria > Pteria penguin. The sequence continues at coordinate 1,145,767 of CM068586.1, read as the reverse complement.
CATGGATCCTGACAAAGATGACCACATTTGTCCGGGACCTTGAGTATTTGATGCATGCCAAGTTTCATTGAATTCCAGCAAGTTGTTCCGAAGAAAAAGTTCAAACTGTGAAATGTTTACACCAATTATCCCACCCCCTTTTTCTTGAAAGTCTTAAAAAATTCATAAAAAATCCAAAACATAAAATATTGAAAAATTTTCTTCCCAGTAGTATTTCTTACCATCAAAATGATCAAATTAAACCAAATTAATGCATCAATGTTTACTAAAAGAAAAAAATACCTCTTTTCTGCATTAAAACTACCAAGTACAAAAAAAGTAAAAAAAACGTCAAAAATTTGATTTCGGAACGGAACCAAAAATAACAACACTTCTTCACACATCCCTCTAGATCATTCCTATGCATTCAGTTTGTCTCTGTATGCCCCCGGTCTGAAGAAGAAGTTTGTCAAAGGAGGGTACCCTCTTTGACCTACTTTTGCCTGTGGTGGCGCCACCTGTTGATGAATCCAGACGAAAAACAACAACACTTGTAGGGGACCATGAGTACTACATGCTTATCAAGTTTCATCAAATTCTGTTCAGTGGTTCTGGAGAAGAAGTTGAAAATGTGAAAAGTTAACGACGGACGACGGACGGTGATTGATCACAATAGCTCACTTGAGCCTTTGGCTCAGGTGAGCTAAAAACATGATTTATATTTACAGGTAAACCTTTGTTTCATTTAGAAATTAATAGATATTCAATAATAAAATTGCGGCTCCGACGATCCGGGTTCGATTCCTGGGTTGTGCCACTATGTTAAAGAGGGTGGTAACCTCCTGCTTCCATGTCGCAATATAAATGAAATATTGTTGAAAGCGAGGTAAAACACCAATCAACCAACCAACCAATCAATAATAAAATACCGCAAAGTTACATTAAATTTTATTTTATTCCCATTTATTGAACTTAAATTTGGCTTAAAATCTCCCATTATTACTTACTTACATCTTACATGTAACGTTAACAGCATTATATGGTAATAATATTGTAAAACCTCACTAATAATATGGTAAAACCTCACTTTTCGCTGGTATTACTAGACAATCTTACTAGATATTGGCATTATCAGGAAAAGTGGGATAATTGAATAATTGGGTAAAATTAAGAAATTTTGTGTGCTCTAATGCAAAACAAAATGTTTTGTTTAATACTTAAGATCAAATTTTAAATGAACGTCTGAATTCTATTTGTATCTGTTGATAAACCAATGCTTCGTTAATAATGTAAAACAGAGCTTAGAATGACTTACTTTGGCATTTGCATGAACTTCTGATCTGCATAGCAGCAGGTTACAATAGCTATGAAATCACATGTCTTGTCAATGATCATACAAACAATCAGCTCATAACACATTTATACCAGAAGGCATATTGCCATAAAAAAAAAATGCATTTCACATATTTTCAAGGATTGTCACATTTCCTTCTTGGCAATGGAAGGCATGCTGAAAGCAACAGCTGTAGCATGTCTGTAAAGAACACTGCAAAGTCAAGCACTCTATGTGTCTACCACAATACTGAGACCATCCCCATGTCTTGTACTTGATTGCTGGTTCTATCCCAACATGACAGAGAAGTAACAATATAACAACAACTTATAACAAAGCATAACAAAGTACAAGTTAGAGGTACAGATACATATTATCTCACCAGTTTCTTGAGAGATTTGGCATTATCTGGACTCAGAAGATTGGAGTAGAAGTAGGTAATAACTCCAAGAATATGAGGCTGTAGATAATCTGCCTATAAAAAGAAAATAAACATTGGTTGTTTATTGTTCACTACATACAGAATGAGTTTGACTAATTCACTACCTTCACAACCTCTTTCATATCCACATCATGTATCTAATCTTGCAACAAGAGCAACGCCTAGCATGGCATAATACGCCCGTCACTTAATTTAGACAGGATCAATTCAAGTTGGGCATGAGTTTCATGAACTAGAGGCTCAAGTAGTAGGCCTATATCGCTCACCTGACATTAATTTGTTTATTGAAATGACAGCTTGAAAAATTCTCTGATATTTATTATATCATGACTATAATTTGTAATTCAAGGAAATAAACTTGTGGATAACATACTGTTTACCATGCTGCCCATATCATCTTGTGGTCAGAGTAGTAGACCTCTCTAACGCCAGTCTGTATTGATTTATTGCATCTTGTGAATATAAGATCAAGTGTTGAGTGGAAGTCAGTTGTGGGAGATGTAAACATGACCTTCAACAGATACTTCCCCACCCCCCTACAATTATAAATTTCTCAAAAATGAAGTAAAAGAAATCAAAACCCGTAAGATATGTGATAGTTGGTACGGTATTTTAACCTTAATGAAATTCAAACTGGTGCTGATGCTGCTTAAAATAAAGCTATTCACCAAGTTGTATCTGGATATCTTGAGAGACGGCAGAAAAAAGTCCGGAAAACATGACCTTCAACAGATACCTCCCCACCCCCCTACAATTATAAATTTCTCAAAAATGAAGTAAAAGATATCAAAACCTGTAAGATGTGTGATAGTTGGTACATTTTACTTGTTTCATGATAAATTTCATAATGTTTTGTCAAAAAGTAGATTTTAAATGAATTTCTGAAAAAAATGTTGAAAATTTTAAGTCCAAGGACCATAACTCTGTCAAAAGTAGGTCAACCTTAACGAAACTCAAACTGGTGCTGACGCCGCTTGAAATAAAGCTATATACTAAATTTCATCGCAATATCTTGAAAGACGTCCAAAAAAAGTCCAGAAAACATGACCCCGGACAGACGGTACGACACACGGACGGACGCACGGACAGCGCCATAACATAATACGTCCCGTCTATTGGACGGGCGTATAATAAAAATGATCTAAATATTCAATCAAATCACACTGTAAATGAACAATTGGAATTACTTTGCAATGGAAACTTTTTTATCTATTACTTTGACATTACCATTTGCTCTGTAGTTTTGATGTCAACAGGTGTTCTCCCCCACAACGCTAACTGCTGAAGTCCCATAAATACCTGATGAAGAAAGTACAAAGAGATGAACATTGTCCAAGCATTAAGACACAACACTGAACAAAGAGATGAACATTGTCCAAGCATTAAGACACAACACTGAACAAAGAGATGAACATTGTCCAAGCATTAAGACACAACACTGAACAAAGAGATGAACATTGTCCAAGCATTAAGACACCACACTGAACAAAGAGATGAACATTGTCCAAGCATTAAGACACCACACTGAACAAAGAGATGAACATTGTCCAAGCATTAAGACACAACATTGAACAAAGAGATGAACATTGTCAAAGCATTAAGACACCACACTGAACAAAGAGATGAACATTGTCTAAGCATTAAGACACCACACTGAACAAAGAGATGAACATTGTCCAAGCATTAAGACACCACACTGGACACAACACTGAACAAAGAGATGAACATTGTCCAAGCATTAAGACACAACAGTGAACAAAGAGATGAACATTGTCCAAGCATTAAGACACCACACTGAACAAAGAGATGAACATTGTCCAAGCATTAAGACACAACACTGGACACAACACTGAACAAAGAGATGAACATTGTCTAAGCATTACGACACAACACTGAACAAAGAGATGAACATTGTCCAAGCATTACGACACAACACTGAACAAAGAGATGAACATCGTCCAAGCATTAAGACACAACACTGAACAAAGAGATGAACATTGTCCAAGCATTAAGACACAACACTGAACAAAGGGATGAACGTCCAAGCATTAAGACACAACACTGAACAAAGAGATGAACATTGTCCAAGCATTAAGACACCACACTGGACACAACAGTGAACAAAGAGATGAACATTGTCCAAGCATTAAGACACAACAGTGAACAAAGAGATGAACATTGTCCAAGCATTAAGACACCACACTGAACAAAGAGATGAACATTGTCCAAGCATTAAGACACAACACTGGACACAACACTGAACAAAGAGATGAACATTAAGACACAACACTGGACACAACACTGAACAAAGAGATGAACATTGTCCAAGCATTACGACACAACACTGAACAAAGGGATGAACATTGTCCAAGCATTACGACACAACACTGAACAAAGAGATGAACATCGTCCAAGCATTAAGACACAACACTGAACAAAGAGATGAACATTGTCCAAGCATTAAGACACAACACTGAACAAAGGGATGAACATTGTCCAAGCATTAAGACACAACACTGAACAAAGAGATGAACATTGTCCAAGCATTAAGACACAACACTGAACAAAAGGATGAACATTGTCCAAGCATTAAGACACAACACTGAACAAAGAGATGAACATTGTCCAAGCATTAAGACACAACACTGAACAAAGAGATGAACATTGTCTAAGCATTAAGACACCACACTGAACAAAGAGATGAACATTGTCCAAGCATTAAGACACAACAATGAACAAATCACTAAACAAATACCCAATTCAGAAATTCAGATAGGGTAGTTATTGCCTATAATATGTTTACAGATTTCTTGTGAAGTACACATAAGGGTTGCAAAGAAATTGTTAGTTGTCTGCACTAGACAGCTGTCTTGTTTTAAAAAGTTTTATTATACTGTAAAAAAATCTATAAGACATCAGAAGTTAAAATTTGTCAGAAAAACTCATACAGCAATGGTATCTACAGTACACCAATATATCTGCCTTAATTGAAACGAATGTTGCTCTCAACTGTCTGTTTATAAATGTAACAGTTAAATGATTACTTATTTACTATCCAAAACACCACATGTATTTTACAGTCCCTTAATGTTTCAGCAAGTTCTTTATCCATTAAGCCATTATGGCCTAGTGGATAAAGTCATGTGTCACGGTAGGCGTGGCAAATAAAAGATCCCTCACTGCTTCGGGTGGGTCCATTGCAAAGGTCTAAATCTGTACGCAATACATCATACAGATGCTGTCACCATATACGTGAAATAATCGTGGAGTGACATAAAACAATATTCAATCAATCAATAAATCTTTACCTGTTTACAGTGAGTACCCAGATGTAGCAGTAACTCCTGTAGATTCTCCAGTTTTCTTAGTCTCACCAGTTACTTACCCGTTTATAATGAGTACCCAGGTGTAGCAGTTACTCCTGTAGATTCTCCAGGTTCCTTAGTCTCACCAGTTACTTACATGTTTATAGTGAGTACCCAGGTGTAGCAGTAACTCCTGTAGATTCTCAAGGTTCCTTGGTCTCACCAGTTACTTGCCCGTTTATAGTGAGTACCCAGGTGTAGCAGTAACTCCTGTAGATTCTCCAGGTTTCTTAGTCTCACCAGTTACTTGCCCGTTTATAGTGAGTACCCAGGTGTAGCAGTAACTCCTGCAGATTCTCCAGGTTTCTTAGTCTCACCAGTTACTTGCCCGTTTATAGTGAGTACCCAGGTGTAGCAGTAACTCCTGTAGATTCTCCAGGTTCATTAGTCTCACCAGTTACTTACCCATTTATAGTGAGTACCCAGGTGTAGCAGTAACTCCTGCAGATTCTCCAGGTTCCTTAGTCTCACCAGTTACTTACCCGTTTATAGTGAGTACCCAGGTGTAGCAGTAACTCCTGTAGATTCTCCAGGTTCCTTAGTCTCACCAGTTACTTACCCGTTTATAGTGAGTACCCAGGTGTAGCAGTAACTCCTGTAGATTCTCCAGGTTTCTTAGTCTCACCAGTTACTTGCCCGTTTATAGTGAGTACCCAGGTGTAGCAGTAACTCCTGTAGATTCTCCAGTTTTCTTAGTCTCACCAGTTACTTGCCCGTTTATTGTGAGTACCCAGGTGTAGCAGTAACTCCTGTAGATTCTCCAGGTTCCTTAGTCTCACCAGTTACTTACCCGTTTATAGTGAGTACCTAGGTGTAGCAGTAACTCCTGTAGATTCTCCAGGTTTCTTAGTCTCACCAGTTACTTACCCGTTTATAGTGAGTACCCAGGTGTAGCAGTAACTCCTGTAGATTCTCCAGGTTTCTTAGTCTCACCAGTTACTTACCCTTTTATAGTGAGTACCCAGGTGTAGCAGTAACTCCTGTAGATTCTCCAGGTTTCTTAGTCTCACCAGTTACTTACCCGTTTATAGTGAGTACCCAGGTGTAGCAGTAACTCCTGTAGATTCTCCAGGTTTCTTAGTCTCACCAGTTACTTGCCCGTTTATAGTGAGTACCCAGGTGTAGCAGTAACTCCTGTAGATTCTCCAGGTTCCTTAGTCTCACCAGTTACTTACCCATTTATAGGGAGTACCCAGGTGTAGCAGTAACTCCTGTAGATTCTCCAGGTTCCTTAGTCTCACCAGTTACTTACCCTTTTATAGTGAGTACCCAGGTGTAGCAGTAACTCCTGTAGATTCTCCAGGTTCCTTAGTCTCACCAGTTACTTACCCTTTTATAGTGAGTACCCAGGTGTAGCAGTAACTCCTGTAGATTCTCCAGTTTTCTTAGTCTCACCAGTTACTTACCCGTTTATAGTGAGTACCTAGGTGTAGCAGTAACTCCTGTAGATTCTCCAGGTTCCTTAGTCTCACCAGTTACTTACCCTTTTATAGTGAGTACCCAGGTGTAGCAGTAACTCCTGTAGATTCTCCAGTTTTCTTAGTCTCACCAGTTACTTACCCGTTTATAGTGAGTACCCAGGTGTAACAGTAACTCCTGTAGATTCTCCAGTTTTCTTAGTCTCACCAGTTACTTACCCGTTTATAGTGAGTACCCAGGTGTAGCAGTAACTCCTGTAGATTCTCCAGGTTCCTTAGTCTCACCAGTTACTTACCCTTTTATAGTGAGTACCCAGGTGTAGCAGTAACTCCTGTAGATTCTCCAGTTTTCTTAGTCTCACCAGTTACTTACCCGTTTATAGTGAGTACCCAGGTGTAGCAGTAACTCCTGTAGATTCTCCAGGTTCCTTAGTCTCACCATTTACTTACCCTTTTATAGTGAGTACCCAGGTGTAGCAGTAACTCCTGTAGATTCTCCAGTTTTCTTAGTCTCACCAGTTACTTACCCGTTTATAGTGAGTACCCAGGTGTAGCAGTAACTCCTGTAGATTCTCCAGGTTTCTTAGTCTCACCAGTTACTTACCCGTTTATAGTGAGTACCCAGGTGTAGCAGTAACTCCTGTAGATTCTCCAGTTTTTTTAGTCTCACCAGTTACTTACCCGTTTATAGTGAGTACCCAGGTGTAGCAGTAACTCCTGTAGATTCTCCAGGTTTCTTAGTCTCACCAGTTACTTACCCGTTTATAGTGAGTACCCAGGTGTAGCAGTAACTCCTGTAGATTCTCCAGGTTTCTTAGTCTCACCAATTACTTGCCCGTTTATAGTGAGTACCCAGGTGTAGCAGAAACTCCTGTAGATTCTCCAGTTTTCTTAGTCTCACCAGTTACTTACCCGTTTATAGCGAGTACCCAGGTGTAGCTGTAACTCCTGTAGATTCTCCAGGTTCCTTAGTCTCACCAGTTACTTACCCGTTTATAGTGAGTACCCAGGTGTAGCAGTAACTCCTGTAGATTCTCCAGTTTTCTTAGTCTCACCAGTTACTTACCCGTTTATAGTGAGTACCCAGGTGTAGCAGTAACTCCTCTAGATATTCCAGGTTCCTTGGTCTCACCAGTTACTTACCCGTTTATAGTGAGTACCCAGGTGTAGAAGTAACTCCTTTAGATTCTCCAGGTTCCTTAGTCTCACCAGTTACTTACCTGTTTATAGTGAGTACCCAGGTGTAGCAGAAACTCCTGTAGATTCTCCAGGTTTCTTAGTCTCACCAGTTACCTACCCGTTTATAGTGAGTACCCAGGTGTAGCAGTAACTCCTGTAGATTCTCCAGATTTCTTAGTCTCACCAGTTACTTGCCCGTTTATAGTGAGTACCCAGGTGTAGCAGAAACTCCTCTAGATTCTCCAGTTTTCTTAGTCTCACCAATTACTTACCCGTTTATAGTGAGTACCCAGGTGTAGCAGTAACTCCTGTAGATTCTCCAGTTTTCTTAGTCTCACCAGTTACTTACCCGTTTATAGTGAGTACCCAGGTGTAGCAGTAACTCCTCTAGATATTCCAGGTTCCTTGGTCTCACCAGTTACTTACCCGTTTATAGTGAGTACCCAGGTGTAGAAGTAACTCCTGTAGATTCTCCAGGTTCCTTAGTCTCACCAGTTACTTACCTGTTTATAGTGAGTACCCAGGTGTAGCAGAAACTCCTGTAGATTCTCCAGGTTTCTTAGTCTCACCAGTTACCTACCCGTTTATAGTGAGTACCCAGGTGTAGCAGTAACTCCTGTAGATTCTCCAGGTTTCTTAGTCTCACCAGTTACTTGCCCGTTTATAGTGAGTACCCAGGTGTAGCAGAAACTCCTCTAGATTCTCCAGTTTTCTTAGTCTCACCAATTACTTACCCGTTTATAGTGAGTACCCAGGTGCAGCAGTAACTCCTGTAGATTCTCCAAGTTCCTTAGTCTCACCAGTTCATTACTCTCACAATCTGTCTCTTTCTACAAAATACAAATAACATTCTATAAAAGTACATAAAGTTAAAAATATTTATTGAATACAGTTCTAAAATGTCAATGTCTCAGGGATTTCAATAGGAGCCAGCACCCGGCAAAACACCACCACTTCAAATGATGGAATTCGCTGGTTCAAATTTCCTCTGATCTTGAATTTACTACCCACATTCGTGTATATGGCACGCACAATGATATGCCTCAAATTTCTAAATGATACCCTAAAATAATTCTTACTGAAAACCCTGAGGTTTGTCTGCATGATACTGATATGTTGACTGATTGTTTGATTATTGTTTTACGTCACTCCACGATTATTTCACATAAATGATGACAGCATCTGCCTGACACATTGCATACAAATTTAGACCTTTGCAACAGACCCACCCAAAACAGTGAAGGATCTTTTACGTGCCATACCTACCATGATCGGGGACCTCGGTTTTCAATGTCTCATCCGAAAGACAGAACACCAGTGTGCCTAGGGTGGGAGTCGAACTCGGGACCTCTCGATCACAAGCCCAGCACTTTATCCACTTGGCCACAATGGCTTCATGATACTGATAGAATTCCATGCCACAGAATACTTCTGAAGAATGTAATCCATGTTTTTGAGAGTTCATTTACACAGTATTTCACAAGAGAATTGGTTTTTCTTTATAATATCTTTATAATGTAATATCATCAAGACTGTGAAGGTATGTACTGTGCACTCTGTGAAGGTATGTACTGTGCACTCTGTGAAGGTATTTAATGTGAACTCTATCACGTACCTTGAGGAAGTTATTGACCATGACAATCTCCTTCTGGTAAGACTCTCCCTGCCTGAATCTAACTACATACGAGAAGATATACTTGAAATGATCAATCAGGAGATTAGCTCGGCTTTTGTGCTGTAAAAAAACACAGAATATAGGAACTGTATGTTAATAATTAACCATTGTGTTACATAGTGTAATGTTTCAAATCAAATGAATTACTTTACCAATACTGATAATACTGATTAGTATAAACTACATTACTCCCTCTGCAGCACTGAGTCTGTCTACAACCAGCACTACAACCAGAATCAGTATAAACTACATTACTCCCTCTGCAGCACTGAGTCTGTCTACAACCAGCACTACAACCAGAATCAGTATAAACTACATTACTCCCTCTGCAGCACTGAGTCTGTCTACAACCATCACTACAACCAGAATCAGTATAAACTACATTAATCCCTCTGTAACACTGAGCCTGTCTACAACCAGCACTACAACCAGAATCAGTATAAACTACATTACTCCCTCTGCAGCACTGAGTCTGTCTACAACCATCACTACAACCAGAATCAGTATAAACTACATTAATCCCTCTGTAACACTGAGCCTGTCTACAACCAGCACTACAACCAGAATCAGTATAAACTACATTAATCCCTCTGTAGCACTCAGTCTGTCTACAACCAGCACTACAACCAGAATAAGTATAAACTACATTAATCCCTCTGTAGCACAAGAGTCTGTCTACAACCAGCACTACAACCAGAATCAGTATAAACTACATTACTCCCTCTGTAGCACTCAGTCTGTCTACAACCAGCACTACAACCAGAATCAGTATAAACTACATTACTCCCTCTGTAGCACTGAGTCTGTCTACAACCAGCACTACAACCAGAATCAGTATAAACTACATTACTCCCTCTGTAGCACTCAGTCTGTCTACAACCAGCACTACAACCAGAATAAGTATAAACTACATTAATCCCTCTGTAGCACTGAGTCTGTCTACAACCAGCACTCCAACCAGAATAAGTATAAACTACATTAATCCCTCTGTAGCACACGAGTCTGTCTACAACCAGCACTACAACCAGAATCAGTATAAACTACATTACTCCCTCTGTAGCACTCAGTCTGTCTACAACCAGCACTACAACCAGAATCAGTATAAACTACATGAAACCCTCTGTAGCACTGAGTCTGTCTACAACCAGCACTACAACCAGAATCAGTATAAACTACATAAAACCCTCTGTAGCACTGAGTCTGTCTACAACCAGCACTACAACCAGAATCAGTATAAACTACATTACTCCCTCTGTAGCACTCAGTCTGTCTACAACCAGCACTACAACCAGAATCAGTATAAACTACATTACTCCCTCTGTAGCACTGAGCCTGTCTACAACCAGCACTACAACCAGAATCAGTATAAACTACATTACTCCCTCTGTAGCAATGAGTCTGTCTACAACCAGCACTACAACCAGAATCAGTATAAACTACATTACTCCCTCTGTAGCACTCAGTCTGTCTACAACCAGCACTACAACCAGAATCAGTATAAACTACATAACTCCCTCTGTAGCACTGAGTCTGTCTACAAACAGCACTACAACCAGAATTGTGAAATATCTTTTAATATAGCTTTCGATCATAGCAGACAGTTTTTTATACAGGCAGTGCCATTTAAGTTCTAGATTTTATCCTATGAATATCATTGTAATAATTTTGATGCTGGTACAATGTCAACTGAAATATTTTAATTTCTGTATTTCATTGCAATAATTCAAAATTACCTTAGCTTTATATCCTTTACTTAGCTCTTGATTTATTAAATCTCTATTCATTTTGTTATCTATTAATTCATTACCTTTTCCTGCATGATAGTGGCAATCATTTTAATCAACGTTGATGCTTGTGAAGTCCCCTTCAGCACCAGCTGTGGTATGATGAATTTGGTGGATACCTTAAAAATCATTTAGTAATTGTAATAGAATTGTTACCAGTGAAATTCGAGTCAGACCTTTAAGGTACATCTGGATGTCAGACTAAATGTCTTGTAGAAATCTAGAAAATCAAATCTAAATTACAGAAAAAATGAAACCGTTTAAAGCTTGTGTAACAAAGAAAATGCAAAAATAGAATATATATATAAAATATATTTAAGATTGACATGCACTTATATTCTGTTTTGCACTTCACTAGGACTAACATTCACAGATACCACTTTTATTTGTAACTGTGTCACATTTCAAGAAAATTTCAAAAACCCAAATATTTAAATTATATGCAGGAAAAACTTCAATACACAGAAAGTGTTACTGTGGGTAGAAGGGGACCTTCAACTGTGGTAAAGTCTGATGATGTACTTAATTATATATACTGAAAAAAAATGATATGAAATGGAGAGAAGGCAGAGAGTGGTTATGAAAACTCTGACATAAAATGCAAAACTTGATCTGAATACAACCATGATAAATTGGTATACACAAAATTGGAATTTCCTTTTGCGAATATTAAACAATTAGTTTGAAAATTTTTCAAAAACAAGGTAAAACAGAAGCAAGATTACTTTGTCAAAGAATCACCTCAGACCACCAGTGCTGCAACCAACGTCATTAACTATGAAATTATGTTAATCCCATTAAAACTTTTTAATGTACTTACCTGTAGAAAAGCTTCCACAGTGTTAAACCCCAGAGCTGTAGCGACTTCCTTGAGAATTTGGCGAGCTTGTTTACCTCTCTGACTTAACTCGGCTTGATGCATGTGATCCACCACAAACTGAAAAAACAAGGGAAGCTCACTGTTCATACATAAAACACCATTACTATCACACTACAAAGTTCTAGTGAGATTAGACGATTTCTCTTATGAATTCATTGACTCGGTTACTTAAGCAGATCTGTATGTCTTCTCATTTGTTTTGTCTGTTTATAGCCACCTCCTTTTTTCACTTTTGTAAAGGGGACTAGAATTTAGTAATAGCTCACGGACACCACTAACCTAATTAGATACATTGACAAGCCTTCCCATTGGTCCTAACAAGGATTTAAAGCCAGATAGAAGCTACAAAGAGTCCCAGTACAGTTCATGAGCCCACTCACTAATAGACTTTTTTCCAATAAGAAATAATGTAATGGGTCTAATACTGGACAAACCACTTTTTGCCGTAATTTTTATTATGACATTATTGCTTGGATTGTGACGTCACAGTAATACGACGTGAATCTAGGCCGCAAAAATTCATTTGTCTGGCATTGCCTCTTACGCCATGTAAAATTGGTAAAAGGTCTATTCATTCAAGGAAAATAGTTAAGATATACACATATGATTCATATCCAGATCTCTGAGGTAATGTTAAATATCACAGAAAAAATCAAGGAAGGCAGCTACGACATGAGTATTACAGGCAAGTGACACAGGACTGAGTCACATCAGTTGCGTAAATTCATGTACACGTAAAACAGATGTGAATATCTGATACCTGGTAATAATAAATAACAAGAGCTGTCAAAAGACAACATAGCTCACCGGTGTGATGCAAGGTAAACAAGCTGTGTTTGTGAAACACTAATACCCCCAGCTGCACCAAAGTTCACAAAGTTATTTTTAGTGTGAAGGTCAATGTCAAGGTCATAAGATCATCAAACTTGGTGTCATTCGAAAGGGTTTCGTTAGTTGAGTACGCATGTCAAATGTGAAGTCTCTATCCCTCAAAGTTCAAAATTTATAGCCAAGGTTAAAGTAAACAACAAACAGACAGGACAAAAACAACATGCCCCTGATGGCATAAAAATTTTGATATAGATAGAAAGGTCTAGCCATAATGAACACATGTGTGAAATATGAAAGCCTTAACCCAAGTGGTTGAGGTGTTATAGGCAAGGTTACAGTTTTTGGAAAGTCAGGCAAACTTCAAGGTCATTCCAACAAGCTAATAAAATGAGAATTAACTACCAAACCCATTCCAAATAAGTAAATGATTTTAATACAACCTTGCATAAACAATCTCAGATACAATTATACTATTATAGCCTACCTGACTTATTTCCTTCCTGGCTTCCATGAAACTATTTTCCTCTTTCTCTTTCTTGAATTTAGCAATGAGCACAAGCTGTAAACATAATGTATGTAATTTAGTTACCTATGTAACTGGCATTGTAATTGATTTGATTAAGTACAGGGTGCCCACTCACTTTTGACGTCAGAAATATAGGATTCAGATACCAATATAGGATTTTTTGAAAGAAAATATAGGAAAAATATAGGAATAATTGCAGAAAATATAGGAAATATATAGGAATATTCTGCTCTATTTAAGGTGTTTAAAGTAATTCAATAATATTTTTCATTAATATTTTGTCATTTCGAGGACAATGTGGCCTCCTCCATCCCTTACAGCCATCCAGTCCTCCACTTTATTATGAACCAACAGTAAATACAATGTACACAGATTGATACAGGTGTGTTTGCACCTGCTATGTATATTAGTAAAAAACAGAACTGGGATGTTTCTCCCTACATAAGATATATATACATCCAAACAAATAGTTTTTATCCTGATAAATCAGCCTTTTGTTATTTCTCATGATTTATCTGCCTTCTTTCCTTTACCCTTTTCGTTCTTCTTCTCTTTACTGTGTTCTTCTTTCTTTTCTCTGTCTTTTTCTTCCTTCTTATGATACTTTTCAAACCATGAAGATTTTTCCAGCTCAAGTTTTCTTTGCTGTACTCTAATCTCTTCTAACTGCTCCAAAGCTTTATTAGACTTTTGGGATGCTGTTTCGATCATCATATGTGCAACAGTCAGTTTTTGTCTGTCTATTTCTTTGGCTTTAAGCACATTGTCCAGATTCTCCTGACCTTGCTTTATTAGCTCCCCAGCTGCAGTAACATTATCTTTTGCTTTCTTCTCTGCATCCATGAGCTCTTGTTCCTTAGTACTTATTCTTTTTCTTTTTGCATCTAATCTTTCTCGTTCCTCTTGTATTTTCTTTGCTTCTTCTTCTAGTAATTTCCTCTTTCGTGTTCTTTCTTCTTTCTTTTCTCTGTCACTCTCTAGTCTGATCATATATGCTGAGTGTGCACTTCTTAAACTTGCATATATATCTTTATTGAATGGAATCTGTTCTGGCCTACAGAGTTCTGGGTCATGAAATTTCACAGCATCTTTCGTCATCCTTATCCCATTGATTACTGTCTCGCCTAGCTACGATCTTTCCTTGGTGACTACATTGACATTCACTGACAAACTTCTTTCAACGTCCGCATTTCCATGTGGTAAGATAAGAGCTGTTTTTACTACTTTCTTTAACATGTTGTATTTAGGTTCACCATTTGCATTAGTGAGTTTGAAAACCTCTCTCCAGTAGTGATCTATTCTTCTTGATTTAACCTCATCGCTTACATGTATGTCATCAGCCAGATAACATTTCCACTCATCAATAATAATAACTGAATCCATCTTTGGCTGGAGTTTCCATGCCAGTTCTTGAATCTGCTGGACTGACTTTGCTTTGTCAATTGTTCTGTTGGCTGGGTTGAGGCATCCCAAACTGTACAGTAGTTTGTTGGAAAGTGGTAATTTCTCCTTCATGTAATCAGTAGACTTGATAAAAAATGACCTCATGGACAGCAATTCTCTCTTTCTAAGTTCAGGTTTTAGTTTACCTAGTTGCTTTCTCACTTTTTCTCCCAGAACAATTTCATCATCTGACAGCTGGTTTTTTACTTCTTTACAATCCACTTTACACAGCTCCTCTCCATCTTTAGAACTGACAACATCAGCTTTCATGAATCTGCTCATTAATTTGAAAAGCATATCCTTCATACTGTCATACAAAACGTGAATCATTGGTGCTTCAGCCTGGAAGATAAGCAGGAAATTGCTGAAAAGAGGAAAAACTGTATCCAAAAAACATCAGTTCTAGCAATGTTCCTGCTGGATGGGTGATAAGCGCCAACTGTATTCTCTTGAAATTTGTGCTTTTTGGTGCTGTCTTCTCATGCTTCCCCAGCTCTTTGACAAACAGAAGAATGGAATCCCACTGTTCCAAAATTCTTGAAATGGAAGGACCAAGTGATAGCCAACGAACTTCAGTGTGTCTTTGAAAGTGGTGTGTTTCAACATCCATATCAAGCTGCACTGCCTTATAGTCTTCCCTACGGGCTGCACTGTACTTAAACAACTGGTACAGATCCATACATAGTTGTTCTGTATTTTTCCCGTAAGCATCAAGTCCCTTACCAAAACTATTGTGCACTACATGGATATTACAACTTCCAAGATTTATAAGACCATTGTGGTGTGGTGTCTCAGTCATAAGTTGGGTCTGTAATTCCCTAAATATGGTCTTATTAACATTGGGACCACCCATTCCAAGAGCTATAAAATTTTACAGAGGTACTTTGTCTTCCTTGAGGGCATTAAATATCACCTCTGCAACTTTTTTACCCTCTGCAGCTGCATGCCCAAAAAACATTGCTGAGTAGAACCTACACCATACTTCATCATGTAGTGAAGACCAGTAACGCAATCTCACGTCCATTTGTTTTTTCACTTGTGCCCGAGTTGTTTCATCAAAATGCACTGAAAAGTCACTGTGTGATGCTGAAAGGTCTGATATCAACTCTGATCTGAAATATGGCCCGAATCCATCACTCAGAAGATATGATACCTTTGTCCTGACAAGAGTAATGTCTTTGGCGATTTTTGAGTCTGGAAACATTTCGGTGAAAGTACTCTGGAGTCCCTCACAAGATCTGAAACTGTAATTAGCAACAGCAACTTTGGCTGCCCAAATCCCCTCTGCCTTAAAAAAATCATTTCTGTTAACACTTAGTTGCAATACAGATCTGTTTTCTTTAGATGTACCTGGGGTTGGTGTAGAGTCTCTTTGGGAATAAACACTAATTTAGATTGGTGTTGGTCCTGCGATGGTCTTGCCAATGATTTATGGACTTTTCCACTTGCATGCTGCAAAACTTGAGACTTTCCTGAGTTATTGCAACGAAAGTCAATTTCACACAGTCTGCAGTATGCATGAAATTCATCTTGTCCTCGCCTACACCAATCTCGAACAGTCTGTCCAATGCAATCAACAGCAGACAACCATGAACTTTGAAATTTAGTGTTTCCACCTGGCATTTTCACTTACCTTGTATTATTCACCTGGAAGACAAAATAACTATTTATTGATTGCAATGCAGAAATATGTGTCACCTGCTCCAGTGAATGGTCATCTGCCTCATATGATATGTGATACTATCAGTAGTTGATAGAATGTATAATTTCATTAAATTGCCGGTAAATATTAGACATACATCATCCACGTGAAGGCCTATGATTCATGTGAAACTGTGACATCTGAAGGAATGACCAAAAAGGTATACATAGTAAAAAAAGGGTTCTCCTTTGAGCATTCTGTAGGTGACATACAAGCAGTTAGAAGATAAAACATTCAGATCATACACTAATTCATCAAATATTTAGACTAAAAGTAGAAAATAAGGCATAATATTCCAATAAAATCTCTACAAAGCTCTCATTTTGTTCAACACAATACCAAGAGAAACATAAATGAAATAACAAAGCTTATGCATGTTTACATATTATTTCGTTATGATGGAAAAAAAATAATAAGACAAAATCAAACACTAAAAATTAGTTACAGTTTGTAACCCTGAACGACTTTGCTATTTGGATGGGTGTCACAGAACTAGCCGATAGAAAACAAGTCGTGTGTCGGGTTGTGGACCACAACTAACTAAAATGTGTATATTTTGTACAACAGTTTGTAAAAACTCTTTACTTTTTTCTGAGGGAGATCTCTGCATCAACATAGCATAAATAACATTAGCATAAATATCAATCTAGCTTCCATGGTGTATACTAATCAAACAATATTGTGTTCCAGTTTGTTCCACAGAAGCATTACAAGTCATACATTTCACTTTATCATAAACCTAAAATATGTTGATATATCACGCAAGAGAAAAAACAACCTGTATACAGTATGACACACACAGAGAAAACATTGATTTATAGAAATTTAAATGCATTTAAGTGCTAGAAACTAAATCTATATACAGATGATACCAATAGTTCTTGAAATTTGGTACATATTCACATAACTGACCTGAAAATTTACAAAAATATAGGAATTTATAGGAATTTTGGAGATATATAGGAAATATATAGGAAATGTCAGATTTAAAGGAATTTATAGGAATTTATAGGAAGTGGGCACCCTGTAAGTATTTACAAAATACTTCACGACTGCAAGAATATATAGCAATAATATCCTTAACATGTCTTAGATCATTCTTAAAGTATGACTAACTAGTATGAATAACAAACTAAAGTATATAGTGTTGTATTGCTCAACAGCTCAGAAGATTTTCACTTATGATAATCACTGATCTTCAGCAGATACATTGGTACATTTTCAGGACTGCTGTGACTGGGAATAGAACCCTCTAGGCTTTACCCCAGAATGTCCTACAGTCTTATATCTTTTCCTTATACGCAAGATCGTAAATACTCATTTTGTTCATGTTTTTATTTTAGTCATCAACCAAAATCTATTTTTCTAAACTTGGGCAGATTTTCTGCCCCACAAGAGAACAAAGGAATGGTGTGTAGAAAATCATGAGTCGAAACAGCCAATCAGTAATCACGATCTTGTGCATTCAGTTGATATTAAAATTGTACAAGTTTGGTATCACAGCATACAGCATCCTCATCATATGCTTGGTACCCAGTAAATGAGTGGGTCACCAAATATGCTTGGTAGATAAGGGGGATACCAATTATAACCTGATCATATACTTGGTAGATGAGGGGGATACCAATTATAACCTGATCATATACTTGGTAGATGAGGGGGATACCAATTATAACCTGATCATATGCTTGGTAGATGAGAGGGACACCAAATATAACCCGATCATATACTTGGTAGATGAGGGGGACACCAAATATAACCCGATCATATGCTTGGTAGATGAGAGGGACACCAAATATAACCCGATCATATACTTGGTAGATGAGGGGGACACCAAATATAACCCGATCATATGCTTGGTAGATGAGAGGGACACCAAATATAACCCGATCATATGCTTGGTAGATGAGGGGGACATCAATTATAACCTGATCATATACTTGGTAGATGAGGGGGATACCAATCATAACCTGATTACCGGTATATGCTTGGTAGATGAGGGGAACACCAAATATAACCCGATCATATGCTTGGTAGATGAGCATATTATATTGGTAGATGAGGGAGACACCAAATATAACCCGATCATATGCTTGGTAGATGAGGGGGACACCAAATATGACCCGATCATATGCTTGGTAGATGAGGGGGATACCAATTATAACCCGATCATATGCTTGGTAGATGAGGGGGACACCAAATATAACCCAATCATATGCTTGGAAGATGTGGGGGACACCAAATATAACCCGATCATATGCTTGGTAGATGAGGGGGATACCAATTATAACCCGATCATATGCTTGGTAGATGAGGGGGACACCAAATATAACCTGATCATATGCTTGGTAGATGTGGGGGACACCAAATATAACCCGATCATATGCTTGGTAGATGAGGGGGACCACCAATTATAACCCGATCATATGCTTGGTAGATGAGGGGGACACCAAATATAACCTAATCATATGCTTGGTAGATGAGGGGACCACCAATTATAACCTGATCATATGCTTGGTAGATGAGGGGAACACCAAATATAACCTAATCATATGCTTGGTAGATGAGGGGACCACCAGTTATAACCTGCTTGGTAAATGAGGGGGAATACTGGATCCCAATTAGCAGAGAAGGAACTTGTTCATACTCTTACCTTTCAGTAAACTTAATTGCATTCTCTTACCTATATTATGCTCTTAGCTGTTCATATGTCTAGCAAGAGATGAAAGGACACCATATAGCTACCCTAGCAGAGAGACCCTACTGGTCATCCCCATATCTGTTCATAATTTTCTCTGTTCATGCTCTTACCTCTTCATGCTCTTACACATTCATGCTCTTACCTGTTCATGCTCTTACCTGTTCATATGCTTGATAGGAGATAAGGGGTATACTGGACACCATATAGCTCAGTAGAAACTCCACCACTATAAGGAATAAACTGGAATCTGCCACACTACAATGTACAATATACAAAAGACTTTCAACATGTAGTTTATGTACAGAGTAGTATCAAATTTGTCACTAAAACAACAGTGAGAATTTTAAGTGTATAGTTACACCATTGAGATTTAATTATCAGTGTTCCTTACCAGCCTACTTGAGCCGCTGTCAGGATGACGGTTTCCAGGAGTCGTATATTCTGAGAATCCTGACTCATGCCGGCCTTAGTCACCTCACGTAACTTCTTCATAAACATCATATTGGTGTCGTTGCCCTCCCCCACCAAAAATCTCACCACCTTACTACAACAGAATATAAAAGTATGTCATTACAAAAACATGTCACTACAAAACCATATATGTATCAGGGAAGACATACAGAAACCTCTCTTACATTGAACAGAATAGATGAGATACGTCAAAAGTTAGTTGTTTCCATGGTTACCTGAACTTGAGACGAATGTTATAATTAGGATCCTCCATTAGAGCTAAGCATATGTTGAGCATCTGGACAGTCGCCGCATTGTTGACACGGACACCAATATGACCAAATATTCGTTGTAAACTACTTATCAAATCTGAAAGGGAGATAAATTTCTTCAATTTATCAGCTATGAACAGTTGATAAATAGAAAATAATAATGTTATAACAGGGTCCGGCGCCATAAACTGAGAATATACTTAAGTCAAAAATTCATATTCTTCTGTTCATCAATGATTTAATGACTGGGATTTGGATTTTATTTAGTTTTATTCTACTGATAAATAGAATTTAACCATTCTGCATTAAAATTTATTTGAACGTTTGATAATGGAATAAATTAAAATGAAATTTTTGACTTAAGTAAATTCTCAGTTTATGGCGCCGGACCCAGGTTTCAAAGAACAACAACAGAAATGTTTAAGTTGCAAAATATGCTTGTCACTCAATTGCAGAAGAGCAAGTCTGAATAAAAGGGCAGAAATTACATGCTAAAATGCAACGGCACTTATAAATATAAAAACAATGGACATGATCCTCTCGTCATTATCAGTATATGACGATCCTAATCCAAAAGCTTCTCTTTGTATATTGATTACAAGGTTCAGTTTATCAACAAAGTTAAGCATGTACATCAACCTTTTGAATCTTTTTAAATAAAGAAACCTTTTGAATCAAGTAGCATGTTAAATACATCTGATGGTCTTGGCCTAAATGGTTCTGTCTGTATTTGTTTAACCTTGAAAAACAATAGGTACTATCCTTTGTCATAAGAAGCATGTTTACCAAGTTCTGTTTCTTGTTTACAAGGTTTACAATCAATATTTAGCATGTGACATGGATCTTTGACCCCTGACCTTGAAAAAACACTAGATGTCGTCCTCTCTACATCAATAGTAGGAGTACCATGTTTGACAGTCCAAACCAAAACAATCTGATGTGTATCATGTTTATAAGCTTAATCAACAATGTTTAGTATGTAACCTTAACCTTTGACCTTGATATTGCAGAATAATGGGTGTCATCCTCTTATCGTATGAAGTATGTGTACCAAGTTTGATGGTCCTAACCAAAGTGGCTTTATGTCTTGTTTACAAGCTCAGCAGACAGACATACATACAGAACCACAGACAGAAAGAGGTACTAAGCCATACCTTATATACAATCCCTCACACAGGATAAATATCATTAGCACTTCATTAGAACACTATCAACTGTTCTTGAATATCACAAATAGTCATGAACTGCTTTATCTGGAAACTTTTACAAAGTAGTACTAATGAACCTTAAATTCCCTTTCTTGACCCCTAAAGAGGGGCTTTATCATTATTCAACAATTTTATTTCTTAACCTATTCATGATTTGCATTATGTTTAATCAATTTGGTTCTTCAATTGTTGGAAGAAGTTGAAATGAAAAATGTTTAATTCCAGTGAAGAACTGAAATTCCTAAATAAGAAAGCTAAACAAACTCATTGAATGATTAAGTATACAATGAGCGATTAAGAAGCTGAGAGTACACCATATATCACACATAAAGTATTCAACACCTACTTATTTTGGCTTCTGTATTAGTGGTGTTGATTACACCAAGGAACGCAGAAAACATGTTTGGATCAACTAGCTTGGGTCGGTCCTTGGTGATGCTGCAGGACTGTTCATCTGAAACACACATTCAATACATGTAAAGCTTACATATTTAATAAACTAAAAGACATAGTGGGTATCAGGACTTACAAGTAAATAATCATTATAGACAGCGTCCTGTATTTTATTTTTATCAGCTTTAGTATATCTATTCCAGGATGTATTCAGATTCAAAACAGCCACTCGGAGGACTATTTCATATTGAGCTAGGCCAGCAAAGTGTTCTACAGAATGTGTTCAAGGAGCTTTATTTTATTCAAGAGAACTAGAAGACACCAAAAACATGAGGCTCAGCTCCAGGCTACTATGCTGAATCCAGTCCTGGAAATCTCACTGTTACAGAGGATGAACATCCCAACTCTACAAAGGCTGAACTAATTATGGATGCCTGAAATTTACTTGTTTTTGTGAAGTGTCATACCTTTCAATTCATCACAGGTTATGCATACTATTTCCAAAGACTCTCCCATGCTGTGAATATCATCAAGTTTCTGCCTACAACAAAATGTCTTGATTAGTATGGAGTGATAGGACTCTGATTACCTAAACATTCAAGGGCATCATAGGTCCACTTTCTTTCAAATTATTATTTACTTCACACCAACAATTCCCCTACCAATATAATGGCAACCCACTAGATTACAAAAGTTGCAGGACGGATGGAAGAGCCCACATAAAGCTACATCTTAACAATGTCCCACATAGATCTCTGAGGTATGTCATACTCCTTTCTCTAGTGAGTAACTTCAATAAATTCCATCTATGACTTACATTCAGTATGAAAAAGAACAAATGTAAAATGTTTGATTGTCATATAATAACAAATTAAACAAATTAAAGACAAATAATAAAAAAAATTAAAAGAAATAATGCGGCATATAATATCAAGTATATAGTTTTCTTCTCTATTCTCCTACATCCATACATACCGTAAATATTAACACTAATATGCAATTGCCCTACACCCGCGCTAGAATACATATATAGTATGTAATATCAAGTACATAGTTTTAATGAAAAGGTGCTCATAGCATTCACGATTTTATTACAAACGAGTACAACCTTCATGGTTAAGCTTACCTAAGGATAGTTTTCCTGCTAACCACACAGGATAAGATACCCGCTACTTGTGTTACACAACTCGGCACTTCTGGTGAGGGGTCTTCTAGTAGCGGTCTGGAAGAATTCAAGATACTACTATGACAGTTTTCACATTTCAACTGCTTTTTTTATAAGTTAGTAAAAGACAGATAAACAAAATACCAAATCAATATGCCCTTATCAGTTCACCCAGGAATAAAAAATGTACAATGCCTTTCCTAAAGATGTTCTTTCAATATGAAATTAATAATGCAATTTTAATGTGAAATATGAAACTGATATGCATTTATTAATCAATATTAAGCAGTATGTTGAGAAAAGTGTAATTGTCCAAAGTTTGAATTATGACCTCAATTCAGTAGTATGAAGAATTCAGTGAAAACATCTATACACAGTAAAAAGAAGAATATAGACAGCAAAATAACAAGTGTTGTCTTTTGCTGTAATTGAGCTAAAATAATCAACAGTGTGTGCAGACATAATGCACTACTCTGAGAGTACTGCTTAATATGAAAATAGTATCAAGTATTTCAGCATATTTAATGCAAAGTAGAACATTATTAATTACCAATACTTACTTGAGGAGATCATGGACAAGGTGATTAGCATTCGGCCCCATCTGATGCAGCAGAAGAGGAAAATTTTTCACACCAGACCTCTTGATACAGATTTGAGAATCTGTCTGAAATTGGAATAAATTATATAAAATATATGGAATATGGCACAATTGTTCGAATTTTCTAAGTGCAAATGAATACAGTTTAATACAAATATGATGGAGGTCCAGTGATTTATTCTACAACAGTTGAAGAGCACTGAATGAAATATTATGTATCTCAGTCCTCATGTTTTTACATGAGTTGTGACTTTGATGCCCAACATTATTTAATGTATATAGTGACGGCATCTGCTTGATGGTGACGACATCTGCTTGATGCATTGCATAGACATTTATATCTCTGCAATGGACCCATCCAAAGCAGTGAGGGATCTTTTACATATCAGGCCTACTGCGACATGGGGCCTCAGTTTTCACTGTCTCCTCTGAAAGACAAGACATCAGTGTGCCACAGCAGAAGTCAAGCCTGGAACCTCTCCATTACAAGTCCAGCACCTCATTCACTCTGCTATAATGTCTTGATTATAAACATGAATCTTCCATTTTGGAGCCACATCCTCCAGCAGTAATTCTAATGATTACCTACCACGACTTGATTATAACCATGAATCTTCCATTTTGGAGCCACATCCTCCAGCAGTGATTCTAATGATTACCTACCACGACTTGATTATAACCATGAATCCTCCATTTTGGAGCCACATCCTCCAGCAGTGATTCTAATGGTTACCTACCACAACTTCATTATAAACATGAATCCTCCACTTTGGAGCCACATCCTCCCGCAGTAATACTAATGGTTACCTACCATGACTTCATTATAAACATGAATCCTCCATTTTGGAGCCACATCCTCCAGCAGTAATACTAATGGTTACCTACCATGACTTGAATATAAACATGAATCCTCCATTTTGGAGCCACATCCTCCAGCAGTAATACTAATGGTTACCTACCATGACTTCATTTTAAACATGAATCCTCCATTTTGGAGCCACATCCTCCCACAGTAATACTAATGGTTACCTACCATGACTTGATTATAAACATGAATCCTCCATTTTGGAGCCACATCCTCCAGCAGTAATACTAATGGTTACCTACCATGACTTGAATATAAACATGAATCCTCCATTTTGGAGCCACATCCTCCAGCAGTAATTCTAATGGTTACCTACCATGACTTGATTATAAACATGAATCCTCCATTTTGGAGCCACATCCTCCAGCAGTAATACTAATGGTTACCTACCATGACTTGAATATAAACATGAATCCTCCATTTTGGAGCCACATCCTCCCACAGTAATACTAATGGTTACCTACCATGACTTGATTATAAACATGAATCCTCCATTTTGGAGCCACATCTTTTGGTAGAAGTGCTAAACCATACACACACATGCACTTAACACTGTCATCTGAAAAAGAAGAAAGTAATGCAAATCCATTAGCATTTTACAGAAAATTATGAGTTTCTAAAAAATAGAATTTAAACAACAATATACATAAATAAATACTGTAATTACCCAAGCATAATGCACATTAATTTAGTACGTCTGCATTTTACACAGGAGCTAAAACATAAAAAGTTTTTCCTCTAAATAAAAACAATATCTGAGTGACTGTTGACATCAAGACCATGAAATACACACCAGTCTTAGTGTCTAACAACTGTTGTTTGTAATAAAAAAACAATGATAATATATTTAACAAGTGTTTCTGTCATGTATAATTATAAGACATAATATTCCAGTGTTGAGACAACAGTGTATTTATGGTGAACACCATCTTTTCAACCATACAAATGAAAGGACTTGAAAGTCCTCAAGGTCGGAATTGCATGGTCAAGTACATCAAAGGTAATAAGTCGTGATCCACCAAGAGATCACACACCAAGCGTGTAATGTTTAGGATCAGTATTGACAAAAACACAGTCTGCGTTGAACAGAACAAACAAAAACAACGAAGGATTTGATGCATCGCCTTCGGGCTTTCGCCCATTCACACATAAAGAATTAATGTACAATAACACCAAATTTCATTTAAAAACTCCAAGCACTTCCCGAGATATACGAGGTCAAATCTGCATGGCCATGGGCCCAGCTAAGCATCCGATCATATGGGGAAAGACGGTCCATTTTGGAAATGCAACAGACGAATGAACTATACATGTCATGTTTAAAGCATATTTGACTTGAATTCTTTTTCTTCTTCCAATACGAAGCGTACTCAAAAGTTGAGCGTTATACTTCTTGCCTGAAATCGCAAATCAAAGTCATTCGCCTTTTCATTTGCCGATTTTGTCAAACAAATCCGCTATCATTCTCTCTTACCACTTTTGACCTTGACAGTAGTATGAAATTAGAAATCTCTACAAAGTCTCTCGCTGTACATGTACATTTGGGGAAAACCACGTTTACACATGTAGATCTATAAATAACTGGCTATTTTTAGTAGCATTACACATCAACAACTACCAAGACGTTTGTTTATCGTTGTGACGAGAAAATTGAGAGTACTTCGAATTCCACTGCTACAAAAGAGGCGATATTCACAAGTTTTGTTAATTATAATACAACGGATACTAGTACGTACTAGTAGTGTACTTCTTTTTACGGCACAGCTACACAATAATGTCAATCGTACTTTTTCGGGACTTTCCATTGAGTATTCGGAAAGACTGCATGTCCTCCAGCGCATGAATATAACTCGTCTTCATTGATGGAATAACGGCATATCTATTTTCTCATGTGATCAAACTTATCTTGCATTGACTCGTACAATATGAATTTAAGTACTAAAAGTAAATCTAATCACGCCTTTTTGTAAATATCAACGCACTATTTATACATGAGGAGGTATTTTCTGCATTCCACGCATTCCCCACAGCATATTGTAACGACTAGGGTCTGGAACTGCTATGCAATTCCGACCAAGAAATCCTTTAAATGTATTTTTACTAATTGCTATCACTGATAATTTCCAGAATTAATAAATTAATTACATTGCAACAGCGATTGGTTTAATTGTCCTTTCAGGATATATCCTATTCAAACTCATGATACCCGTAAATTTGGCAATTACTGCAACAATGAATACAGTTATTGATGTATTTTGTCAAAACAACAGTCAACATGTCATGTTTTTCCAGTGACAATGGCGTCTTAAGTAGCAAAATCAGGTTTTTTGACATCAAATGTAAAAGCAACACAGCCTGCCAACACAAACTGAGGAAAGTTTAACCAGCCAATCTCAACTCTGCATAAACTCATTATTTCCTTCTTACTGACTTTTATCCTGCAAAAAATAGCTTATACATAGGAAGTAGGCCTTTTCTTTAAATTTCTATCATATCTGCCTATTATACACAGGTGCCCATTATACACAGGTGCCTATTATACACATGTGCACATTCTACTCAGGTGTCCATTATACACGGGTGATTACCATAACAAGAAATTAAGTGAGTGACAAATATCATATTCATCAGTAAACAGTACTGAAGACAAACACTGTATACATCATCTTCCATACAATACATACCTACACTATCTGCGAGCTGCTGGCTGAGCTTGCTTACTTCCCGGGAACTAGTCAGCTTCAAATCTAACCAGGAGGGGTCATTCTGAATCATAACAAATGGCACATGATGATTATTTGATTATTATCATGTCAATGTTTCACTGTTGTTTAGGATATCTCCCACCAATCCTTTATAACATTCAATAAGTGAGTTACCAAGGGAACAAAATAGGTTGGTTGGTTGGTTGGTTGATTGGTGTTTTACGTCGCTTTCAACAATATTTCAGTTATATCACGACATGGAAGCAGGAGGTTACCAACCTCTTAAACATAGTGGCGCAACCCGGGAATCAAACCCGGATCCTCGGTGCCACAAGAACAAAATAGGTAATTAACTTTGAATTAATATTATTCACTATTTCCACTACTATTGATTAAAGGCAACTTTGAAGTTTGCTTAAATTCGACCAAATACAATAATCTCTACTGATAACAGAACTGTAGATACGGGAAATATGATCTGAGAATAAAGGATACAAAGAATCCATACAACAAAAACACACATACAACATGTGCCAGGAATGACAGGAAGTCATTTACTTGTTGGTGTGCTATGACTATCTATCTAAGATAGTCATGACTGGTATGAAAGAACAAATTAAAAATATTCATGCTATTGGATTGCTTTCTCGATTTATGTATCTCTGTAGCAATTGTAATCACAGTTTTTAATTTGTGCAATAAGTGACATACCTGTAACCATGGCAATGAGAGAATCCAGCACATAACGGTTAGATTTGGTACTCCTACATCAGTAAGATCTGAGAAATTCAGAAGGAAAAGTAAATATATGACTGCTAACAATAGGAAAAGATATTCCATGATACTTTTTTACAACAAGACCAACACTATGTTGCAATTTATACGCCTGTCACTTAATTTCAGGACAGCAACTTTCTTAAAAAAGACAAAAATAACTTAAAAACTCCATAACACTTTTATGTGACAATTCCATCTGTAAGACTTCATAGTAAATATACATACTGAGTATAACTGGAGTATTTCGAAACGTTACTTAAAATATCTAGAATACCGATTTTCATCGAAATGCAGTTACACTTCATATGTAGGACTATACACACAAAGTGTCACTCAGTATTACCCTTCATGGCTGAATGTTTTCTGGAACACTGATTTTTATCAAAGGGCAATTACTCTTGTAAAATGAGGTCAATTGAGACAATTGACGACTATCATGTTTTCGACATCATAGTTAACATACACGCCAAGTTTCATTTCAATATTTCTTAACATGGCCTGAAAAATTTCCAGCACATTTATTTTCATCATACCTCTTGTAAAATGTAGTTCATACATAGGACCTAATACTTAATAAATACAAACTAAGTTTCAGTACATTAATACATGACCCAAAATATTCTGGAATTCTGATTTTTATCACAGGGCAATTACTCTTGTAAAACAGGGTGTGAAAAAAGTGGAACTTCATATGTAGGATCTCAAACTTAACATACACACAAGTTTCAATGCAATATCTTAAAGCCAGACACAAAATATACTGGAATTCTGATTTTCATCGAAGGGCATTTACTCTTGTTAAATAGTATCAAATGTGAAAAATGTTGGTTCATTAATTGGTGTTTTACACCACTTTCCATAATTTTTCTGTTATATTACGACATGGAAGCATGACGTAACCAACCTCACAAACAAAGTGATGCAATCCTGGGAATCGAATCCAATATGTCTGCACTACAAACCCAGTGTTTAACCACTACACCAAGCCTGCTCCATGAAAAATGTGGAACTTCATATGTAGCACCTCATGCTAAACACACATCACCATTCACTTCCATATTAACAAGCGTATGAAAATATTTTATGTTAACAGACAGCACAGGTAGACTTCCAAAATATTTATGAATAGAAAACTGACTTCAGCTTATTAAATACTTTCATATATATGTATTTTTTGTTTAAATGAAATTTTCAAACAAAATAAATGAAATAAAGTTTTCAAACAACAATTTGGGACTTACAGTCCTTAAAGCTCAAGTGGTTTTCAATGTGAGTCAGACAGCTCTAGTGGTTTTCAATGCGAGTCAGAAATCAAAGCTGTCCAACATACCTTGTGTTGCCAGTAAACTGACAATGGATTTGACAATGACAGCAACACAGACTGCAGTATCTTGACTGGTCTCTGGACAATCCAGAACCAGTTGCCAGGTGGATATCAACTTCTCTAATGTCTCTAGTGGTATCCAACTAATCAATGGGAACTTACATCTGTTACAAAAAAAAAAACAAGTGCATAAATCATAGACAGAAAATACCAAGCCTTAACAGCTTCTAGAATAGTTACAGATAAACCTGCTTCCAAGACCACCTGTATTAAGCGACCACCTGATTTAAACAATTATCCTTCTCTCCTTACTTTTTTAAAACAGCATACAACTTCATTGATTTTAAATGGAAGCTGTGAAATTGTAGTTTTTTAAAACAGCAAACAACTTCATTGGTTTCAAGTGTTAAGCTTTGAAATTAAAGTTTTTTAAAATAAAAAAAATTTAATTTGTCACATGAAATTTTCTTCTTGGCAAGACAATTTGGTAAACACTGTCCTGTTATTATGCCATGTCTTAAGTACCAACAGATCTAGTTGTTCCAGTGGCTTAAATCTTTGACATATAACCTTGAAAATCAATTAGGTTCCTTTTTCTTGCCATGACTGGCATTCTAAGTTTTATGATCATTTGGATATGGATTTCTTTCATATCTGACCAACACCATCTCCACACAAACATAGACAGAATCATACCATGACAAAATCCTATCTATAGACTGGCATACAACCAACACCATCTCCACACAAACACAGAATTATACCATGACAAAATGCTGTCTATAGACTGGCATACAACCAACACCATCACCACACAAACAGGGACAGAATCATACCATGACAAAATGCTGTCTATAGACTGGCATACAACCAACACCATCTCCACACAAACACAGAATTATACCATGACAAAATGCTGTCTATAGACTGGCATACAACCAACACCATCTTCACACAAACATAGACAGAATCATACCATGACAAAATCCTGTCTATAGACTGGCATACAACCAACACCATCTCCACACGAACACAGACAGAATCATACCATGACAAAATGCTGTCTATAGACTGGCATACAACCAACACCATCTCCACACAAACACAGACAGAATCATACCATGACAAAATCCTGTCTATAGACTGGCATACAACCAACACCATCTCCACACAAACACAGAATTATACCATGACAAAATGCTGTCTATAGACTGGCATACAACCAACACCATCACCACACAAACAGGGACAGAATCATACCATGACAAAATGCTGTCTATAGACTGGCATACAACCAACACCATCACCACACAAACAGGGACAGAATCATACCATGACAAAATGCTGTCTATAGACTGGCATACAACCAACACCATCTCCACACAAACATAGACAGAATCATACCATGACAAAATGCTGTCTATAGACTGGCATACAAGCAACACCATCTCCACACGAACACAGACAGAATCATACCATGACAAAATGCTGTCTATAGACTGGTATATGACAAACACCATCTCCACACAAACAGGGACAGAATCATACCATGACAAAATCCTGTCTATAGACTGGCATACAACAACACATACTACAAAGACACCACCAGCTTACTTGTTGTTTTGCTGGAGACGACCATGACTGAGAAGCAACACCTCCTGTAAAGCCCAGAGTCCCTCTAATAATGCAATAGCATCCTGCAAATAAAACACACATGTAAACAGTCTATTATTAACAGCAGGTAATCAAAGGTAAATAATCAACAAGATGGCCCTGAATTTATTATCATTATGAAGAATGAGGAATTAAAGCTTTTTAAGTTCATCCTCTGAAATAACAGGGTACCTCAAGTAATATAAAGTTAATGTTAGCCACTGTATGATTAGAGATGCTAGTAGGTTATATGAAAAATTCCTGAAATTACCCACTCATTCAACATTGATAAAGATGCTCTGAGATTGATTTTGGCATATTTACTGGTGTTTTTGACTATATCAAAGCATTTAAAATTAATGGTTTTGCTATGCAACATTCAATATAAATTTTAACACGCTCATTTTGACAGTCAAACTTTTACAGTTACCACGTGCTTAAAGAACCTCATTCTGACAATGAGCCAAGGTAACTTCAATGTTGATTGGTCAATTCAAATGCTATCGTCGAATGCAAATACAGATAGCAAAAGTCGTCAGGTAAACCAGAAATGAATATCAGAAGTCTGCCTAATTACCGAAATTGAACGATATGGGATCTTACTAAAAACCGGAATAGTAATCAAACTCCATAAAGATTGGGGATTGGTATTAAAAATCTGGAAATCTGGAAAAATCCAGATATCTAGTATCCCTATGTGATGTGGAATTGAGAAGTTAAAAGTCATACTGTGACTGCTAGAGAGATCAATGACTTGTAATAATCTAGATGCAGAATATGGCCCTATTTTGATGATGTAGCCACAATTTGCATAAACTTACAATTTTGATAAACGGATCAGCTGGCAAGATTTAGTGTATTCTAGAATCAAATGGAACAATACAAAGACATAAATAAAAACCTGACAATATTACTTTCCATCCAATGTGTTACTAGAAAGCAATAGTCTTGCCTACAACTTGTGTTAAATTTGCTAATTTATTTATATGGTCTGAATCATTCACATATTTGATTTTCCCAGATGAAGTTGTGTTGATGATTCAGACTACATATAAACAAACTGGCAAAATTCACACAAGCTGTAGAAAAGACCAGGTATTGCCACCTAGCAACAGACTGGGGGTAAAGTACATATTGCAAGCTGTTTCAGGTTGCTTCAGGTTTATATATGTACGATATTTGCTCCTGTCATTGCTGGAATGCACCAAATCTTGCTGGTCAATCCATTTATCAAGATTACAAGTTTATGCAATGTAAGGAATCGTGGCCCTATTATCAAAATAAAGCCACATGTTGCAGCTAGTAACATCTTTGCTTGAGTGTAAAATTGCTATGATTACTGTATGATTGACGTTTCTCTGCTGCAGAGCAAAGGCAATCTCATTGAATCTCTGGAGAATTTGTTTATGAACACCACAGCTTTTGATCTTCACCACATTACCCTCTGGCTCAGCTTTCCTGTAAGAGAGTAAAATATGCCATACTATAATAAAGAAACATTATATGGCCAATTTTTACTATTAAAGTAAATCTGACATGGAAAATTTTTCTTGCTCCTGACCTGGTGTAATACATTCAGATAACATTTTCTTCCTTAGATATACAAGAATTTATGTGGAAATCCTGATTTCAATTTGAAATAATAACAATACCATAATCACCAAAATATTTTTCAAAATTTCTGTAAAACAATTCCAGGTGCAAGCTTTTGGGACAACACTCACACTGATCAGGTGCAAGCTTTTGGGACAACACTCGCACTGATCATGTGCAGCTTTGACTTTTATTTACACAGGGTTTATATATTCACATGAGTACATACCTTTTTCTGGAGGTATGCAACTGGCTACTGGTTTTTCCTCCTTCAGGCTTTGATACATTTACTGACCCTGGAGAACGGGAAACTTCAGTAACCATCAGTGTTGTCAGAGGCTTTATCACCATCTATAAGCAGCAAATAACACTCTCAAATTCGGACATAAAATATTAATATGAAGAAAACATAAATGACTTCAAACCCTATACATACTGATGCTATCTACATTCATATTACGAGAAGTTGGCATCATCTCTGGTGTACTAATTTACAACTACTATGATATATATCCTGTACTTTAAAAAAGGTATGTGTGAGGGACAGTCTGAAAAATCGTCAATTCATGATTATACAAATACAAACTTCGGCTTTAACCTTTCTGCACTAAACTTAGATTTTGCTAAAATGAGTAGACTTCACATTTAAGAAATGACTGTAATAATTTTGACGTATAGACAAAAACCAATGCACAAATTATATAATCCGCTTTTTGGACTATGGAGTTTGTGTGGTGTTTCTTTGTCTACATCAATAACAGCGATTTCTTCTAATTCAATTACATGTATAATAAAATTAAACAAGATTTCTTTTCAAAAACAACATATTCATATTTGATACTGACAATCCAACAATTTGGTGCAGTAAATTTACACTGGTCAATCAGAATTGTGTTTATGTGCTGCCCTGATTATTCATAAGGTATACCAATGTCATTGTCCACACAGAAAAAGACAAAATTCTGTTCTGTACATTCCCCTTAATGAAACAAAATTCCCAGAATTGAAACAAACAGAAAGTGGTGGATGGACAAACTTGGAAATATTATCCTGACAAGAGGCTTAAAGATACATAATGTCTAATTTTATAAAATCGGAGGTACAATAAAAAATATTCCTAACTTATTTTACTTATGAAAAGATAATAAACTGCAGCGACCCCCAAACCTAATAAGCCTTGGTTATACAGTTATTGCTGCAGCAAGTTAGAAATACGACCCTCAAATTTAACCTACTTGCGTTTGTACGAGACCGGAGAATACGCACGTGACCTTAAAATTAAGATAAGAAAGAGAAAAAGAAAAGAAATCGGCCTTCTGCACTAAGTGACTCGGAAAAGAAAAGAAAGAAAGAATAAGTATGATGTAAAGCATGCGAGAAGTAGAATTTGTATCACGTGCAATGCATACATTATGAAAATGAATATTTCCGAGGTCGACCGAGATGAATAAAACTGATAAGGAAAACGTGGGTTATGTAGCGTATTTGTATGTGATAGCTGCATTTAATACTGATGGACAGTCAAAAGATACTGTACTAAACAAATTTACGATGTTACTTTAATCACAATACATGTAGTAGACGCTACAGCATACCATATGTATCTTTAATGAACATCCATATCAAAAAGTATCCCTTTGCCTGACCTTAACTTTTTACCTTTCACCTTAAAATGCAATAGGTTTTTCCTATTTTTATAAAAAAAATAAGTGCACAAAGACTTATAAGTTAACAATGTCAGATGTGTTTTTAAGGTGTGCATGAAATGAGCAGAATGTATGCACAGTCATGCTTTTAAACAGATGGATACACAATGGTATTACAATATCCCCTTGACAACATAATGCTGGAGGTATAATAAGGAGATAACATATAAATTAGCAGGTGATACCTCACAATTTTTCTCTTTTCCTGCCAGAACAATGAAAGATGTGGTTAAAGAATCCCTTAGGAACTTCAAATGGAAGCCGCCATGTTGAGAAAATCTGTTCTCTTCAAAGGAGTATGATAGCATCTCTGCTACAGCTAGGCCGAGACATTTTGTCTGTAATCTACCGATTCCATGGGTGGCTAGGGAGACCTGTACTTTTGAAAGTATATCCTTGAGATGACTTTGAGATAAGTGGTATGTCTCATCCTTTTTCCTGTCAGCTGAGATGAGATTCTGCAGGAGTTTTGCCGTCTCTGTTTCCACATCAATGACCTTACTGCAATCAACAATTAGGGTTAGCTGAATGAATGGACCCATTACTGCAATCAACAATTAGGGTTAGCTGAATGAATGGACCCATCATCACTGCAATCAACAATTAGGGTTAGGTGAAAGAATGAACCTATCATCACTGCAATCAACAATTATGGTTAGCTGAATGAATGGACCCATCATCACTGCAATCAACAATTAGGGTTAGCTGAATGAATGGACCCATCATCACTGCAATCAACAATTAGGGTTAGCTGAATGAATGGACCCATCATCACTGCAATCAACAATTAGGGTTAGCTGAAAGAATGGACCCATCATCACTGCAATCAACAATTAGGGTTAGCTGAATGAATGGACCCATCATCACTGCAATCAACAATTAGGGTTAGCTGAATGAATGGACCCATCATCACTGCAATCAACAATTAGGGTTAGCTGAATGAATGGACCCATCATCACTGCAATCAATAGTTACGGTTAGCTGAATGAATGGACCCATCATCACTGCAATCAATAGTTAGGGTTAGCTGAAAGAATGGACCCATCATCACTGCAATCAACAATTAGGGTTAGCTGAATGAATGGACCCATCATTACTGCAATCAACAATTATGGTTAGCTGAATGAATGGACCCATCATCACTGCAATCAACATTTAGGGTTAGCTGAATGAATGGACCATCATCACCGCAATCAGCAATTAGGATTAGCTGATTGAACAGACCCATATGATCACCACAATTAATAGTTAGGGTTAGCTGATTGAATGGACCCATCAATACTGAGTACAAAGGATTATACACAGATGTATTGGTATTTCATTTATGCATGGTATGTTAGATTTAAGGATTCACAAGAAACTGTTTGAGTTCAGGAAGCTGTCTTTAATTATTTAATGACTCTTTACTTATATGGTGGAGGTACATGCCTGCTGTATGACTTAATAATTCTGTCCAATACAATGGACCCATCAAATCAGTGAGGGAAATTGAACATATTATATACCGTCACATGGGACCTTAGTTTTTTCTGTCTGTAAATTTGTAGGGGGCAGAAGATGTTGCAAAATGTGAAACAACATTTGGTTAATTGATTGATTTTTGTTTTAACGTCACAACACGAATATTTCACATATATGGTGACGGTATCTGCCTGATGTGGGGCATACAAATTTTGACCTTTGCAACAGACCCACCCGAAGCAGTGATGGATCTTTAACGTGCCATGCATACCACGACACAGGGCCTCGGTTTATATTGTCTCATCCGAAAGACAGGACACTGGCATGACCAGAGCGGGACTCGAACCCTGGCCTCCCGATCAGGAGGAGAGCGTGATACCACTAGGCCACTATGCTTGAAACAACATTTGGAATCTAACCTTACCATCAGATACGAAGTTATATGTAATGCCATTGGACCAACCTGCCCCTAACATGCTTAATGAAACGTAGGTATATATACGATGTGTTTTTATCATTAAACAGTGAATTTACAGTGAAAATAATAATAACAGATGGAAATTGATAGAGACAAAAGTAAAGGATCACACAGTATTAAGTTACTTTTATCTGAACTTTTTGTAAAAATAGAGTGTGAAATAAACATTTGTCAATCATTAAAACGGGTAAACCATAAATAAATCAATGAATCAGGTGAAATATTTATCTGGACTATGACCACCTCAGACACATACAAAGCAAATGTACATAATGCTACAAGACACACCACCTTTTGTCACCCCCTTCACATCCTGAGATGAACAGTTCCAGAAGTGCAGTTATAATCTGACAGAGATAATCCATTATCTTCATGGAGGGGAGTCCTCTCCTGCAGATGAAAGTCTGTAATACTTTCATGGATTCCTACAAATAATACATCAGTTATAAAACAAGAGGCCCAAGTGGGCCTATATCGCTCACCTGAGTACCTAGATTATCAGTCATGCATGAAGGAGAATTCATTTATTTTTGCATTAATGTGACTAAGTCAACACAGATGTTGAAAATATGTCAAATTTTATTTCAGGCTAGAATAAAAAACAACACTTTTTTGCACATCCATTCAGGTGATTTTGATATTAAGCATTTCCTTTGTCTCTGCAAGAAGTCATTCAGGGCAACAAGTTAGTCATTTTCTTTAGGTGGGGCCTTTTGTTGACTGATTTCAAGTCTGGGTCATGAACAACAATTGTTTCAAATATTGTCCACATCTAACTTAAAATTGCCTAATTTCATATGTTGAGTGTTGAGAAACATCTAAAAACTTATTTAGATGTGTAAAGAAATGAAAAAAAATTTTTGACCACAGCTGGATTTGAACCGCTACTCTCCATATTTCAATTACCAAGTGGTATATGTACTATTGTGAGAACTGCTTTTTAGACATGGTGGCATTATCTGTTAACCAATTTGGATGAAATTTACCAAATTGATAGAGGACTTTTAGTACTTCATGTATTCCATGTTTCATTAAAATCTTTCATGTGGTATAACAGCAGAAGTGAAAAATGTGATTGAATTGTTCCTATACACCCTCATTTGGAAGTCTTAAAAAATTCATAGAAAATCCAAAAATTGAGATATTGACAAAATTCTTTCAAAGTAACAATCCTTACCATAATTATGATCACAATAGTCCATAAGAAATCATCATTATCAATTAACTAGGAAATATGACTCTTTTTTCTGCATTGAATCACTAAGTCCAAAGAAATGTCGAAAAAAATCCTAAAATTTGATTTTGGAAGGGAACCAAAATGACAATACATCTTCACTCATCCCTCTAGATCATTTCTATGCATTCTGTTTGTCTCTGTATACAGCCCGTATGAAAAAGAATATTGTTAAACGAGGGAACTCTTTTGTGACCTACTCTTGACTATGGTGGCGCCACCTGTAAAGAGGTCTGGACAAAAACAACAGAATTTGAAGAGGATCATAAGTGACTTATTTCTACCAAGATTTATTAAAATCCCTCAAACAGTTTTGTAGAAAAAGTTGAAAATGTGAAAAATGGCCAAAACAACCCCCCCCCCTTTTTTTTTTGGAAGTCTTAAAGGTAAAATTCCTAATTTCATGTTGAGTGTTAAGAAACATCTAAAAACTTATTTAGATGTGTAAAAAAAAAAAAAAATTTTTTTGACCACAGCTGGATTTGAACCGCTACTCTCCATATTTCAATTACCAAGTGGTATATGTACCATTGTGAGACCTACTTTTAGACATGGTGGCATTATCTGTTAACCAATTTGGATGATCCGCAAAAAAAACAAAACCTTTGAAAAGGACTATGAGTACTTGCATCCTACCCAGTTTTATCACAATCCTTCAAGTTGTTCTGTAGATCAAGTTGAAGATATGAAAAATTGTCCCCCCCCCCCCCCCCCTTTTCTTGGAAGTGTTAAAAAATTCATAAAAAATTCAAAAATCGAAATATTGAAAAAATTCCTTCGCACCAGCATTCCTTACCATAGAAATGATTAAATGAAACCAAATGAATGCATCAATGTTTACTAAAAGAAAATAATAACTCTTTAATGCATTAAAATAACAAAGTCCAAAATAAAAATGAAAAAACGTCATAAATTTGATTTCGGAATGGAACCAAAAATATCAACACTTCTTCCCATATGCCTCTAAATCATTCCTATGCAGTCGGTTTGTCGCTGTATGCACCCGATCTGAATAAGAAGTTTGTCAAAGGAGGGTACCCTCTGTGACCTACTTTTGTCTGTGGTGGTGCCACCTGTTCATGGATCCTGACAAAAATGACCACATTTGTCGGGGACCTTAAGTATTTGATGCATGCCAAGTTTCATTGAATTCCAGCAAGTGGTTCCGAAGAAAAAGTTCAAACTGTGAAATGTTTACACCAATTATCCCACCCCCCTTTTTCTTGAAAGTCTTAAAAAATTCATAAAAAATCCAAAACATAAAATATTGAAAAATTTTCTTCACAGTAGTATTTCTTACCATCAAAATGATCAAATTAAACCAAATTAATGCATCAATGTTTACTAAAAGAAAAAAATACCTCTTTTCTGCATTAAAACTACCAAGTACAAAAAAACGTCAAAAAAACATCAAAAATTTGATTTCGGAACGGAACCAAAAATAACAACACTTCTTCACACATCCCTTTAGATCATTCCTATGCATTCGGTTTGTCTCTGTATGCCCCCGGTCTGAAGAAGAAGTTTGTCAAAGGAGGGTACCCTCTTTGACCTACTTTTGCCTGTGGTGGCGCCACCTGTTGATGAATCCGGACGAAAACCAACAACACTTGTAGGGCACCATGAGTACTACATGCTTATCAAGTTTCATCAAATTCTGTTCAGTGGTTCTGGAGAAGAAGTCGAAAATGTGAAAAGTTAACGACGGACGACAGACGACGGACGACGGACGGTGATTGATCACAATAGCTCACTTGAGCCTTTGGCTCAGGTGAGCTAAAAAGCAGTTTCTCTTTTTTTGTGGTTTCTAATTAATGCTTTATCAAACATGAAGGATTTTTTTCATTACTGTAACTTGTGTAAGCCATCTACTCTTCAGTGATATCAGGGAGTACCACAAGTCTAGTTACGACACTCATTTCATACCAGTACAATGCTTACAGTTTTGAGTTCCAGGTCTCCTAGCTCCATGTGGCAACACATACAATCCCAGAGGATGTCCAGAGAACCATACAGGCAAATCTCTGCAGCAAATCTTTGCAACAACTTACTGAAATAAAACAATCAATTCTGCAAAGAAATCATAAATTAATATACACAAGTCAACACCAACTCTGCTAAAGCATGAAGCCTATGACTATGCATACAATAGATTAAATAACATATGGTTAAGGATAACAACAGCTAATTGTGTTAAAAATTTGTGTTTTTGTTGATTAATGCAAGTCCAGGATTTCTCCATCTATATGGTGGAAGACAGTTCAGTGGTGGATGATGATTCCCAATAGGGCTACTTCAACTATATGGTGGAAGACTGTGTCTATTAGTAGACTGTTTAGTTGCAGACTGTGTTTTGTAGTGGACTGTGTCTAGTGGAAGACTGTTTAGCGATAGACTGTGTTTAGTGGTTGACTGTGTTTAGTGGTTGACTGTGTTTAGTGATAGACTGTGTTTAGCGATAGGCTGTGTTTAGTGGTTGACTGTTTAGTGATAGGCTGTGTTTAGTGGTTGACTGTTTAGTCGTAGACTGTGTTTAGTGGCAGACTGTGCTTAGTGGTGGAGGACATACATGGGATATACATGTACATTTTAAATTAGTTACTTACGTGACGTTAAGCTGCAAGCATTCACATACTTCTATCGCCTTAATTTCAAAACTTGGACTGGTTAAATTCACTTTTACCTGTAAATAATTCAAAGGAAAAGAAAAATCAAATTAACAAGAAAGTCTGGAAAATATATTCACATATCAAAGCCTTATAAACCTGACCTTCTAATAAATTTTAGTAAATTTCATGAAGATAAAAGATTTTCAAAATATTTCAACTATATATGCTTTTTACCAAGATTCATGTACATGATAATTTGAGTGTAAAAAAAGGAATGCCTCAATACAAAAGAATGGTAACTCTTCCCCTCCCCCTCCCAAATGAAGTATTTTATTTCAATTAATCACAAAAATTTGTTATACCACCATAGTATCCTAAGGCGG
This sequence comes from Pteria penguin, assembly GCA_035048485.1. Lineage (NCBI taxonomy): Eukaryota > Metazoa > Mollusca > Bivalvia > Pterioida > Pteriidae > Pteria > Pteria penguin. The sequence continues at coordinate 1,105,635 of CM068586.1, read as the reverse complement.
CACTTTATGAAGAATTGACTGTACAGGCACAAAACTTACTGTTACAGAGATCTTTACCGTTACAGAGAAATTTACTGTTTCAGAGATCTTTACCTTTACTGAGATCTTTACTGTTACAGAGATCATTATTGTTACTGAGATCTTTACCATTACAGAGATCTTTATCGTTACAAAGATCTTTACTGGTACTGAGATCTTTACTGTTACAGAGATCTTTACCATTACAGAGATCTTTACCATTACAGAGATCTTTACACTTACAGAGATCTTTACCGTTACAGAGATCTTCACTGTTACAGAGATCTTTACTGTTACTGAGATCTTTACTGTTACAGAGATCTTCACTGTTACAGAGATCTTTACTGTAACAGAGATCTCTTTTCAGCAAATCTAAGTATAACAATATAATCAGATCTCAGAAGATGAAGGAAAGAACATTTGACACCTTCACTTACTTTATCCTTAAAACTTCTGTGTACTGTGTCAAGGTCACTGAGAAACATAGAAAGGACCATACCCTGTCCACCATTATATAAATCCTCACTGATCTCTATTAATTCTACAAAAAATAGAAAAATAGTTAACGTCAGCAGTTCTACTGCAAGAAGTTTAACATGCAATCTTACACAAAATTCTAATTCATACCATAAAGTACAGTCCACGTATTTTGTCATTTTTTCACCTGAGACTGTGGGCCACATCAAGGTGCAATTTCAACAATTCCTGGGTTCTCACTAGACTTTGCAAATCATGAATCCCATTACAGTCTTGGGACTGATCTTCAATATAAATGTTTAAGAAAATACAAATTTTGGTGAGTCCCATACCCATTTAGAATTACACAATGCACAGTGGATTTCATTAAGGCATTAATAAGCACAGGTACATCTGCACTTGGATTCCCACAGTGATTTTAGGTGATTTTCCCACTGAGTTTTGTGCAATTTCTCCAAAACACCTGATCTGAACAATAAATCTTCGTAATGGGATAAAAACCTCTCCTACATCACAAGCAACATTTGTAGATTGTGATTAACAGCAGTGGGATGAAATCAAACTAACAGAGTATCATTTACTGGGTTACACACTTCAATAATTAAGTATTTATGATAAAACAAGTACTGAATGGTGATATCAAAATGACAGACAGGATATATGAAAAACAAAGAGACAAGAGAAAGGAAAAAAAGACAATGACCTTCAGGACTAGACACTAAGCGAAGAATGTAAAATGACAGTTTGAATGAAATACAAAATATATTACAAGAATTTTCAAACAGTACAGATTGAAGAATTGGTATGAGAATCAATGCAGTGTTCAGATGTTTGAACCATCTATTATTCTTTCAAAAATTCTATTTTTCTGAGATATCTATATTAGAAGTCAGATAGTATAAGAGATATCTAACTCACTGATGGCAGCAGACTGAAAGATCTCGATTGTACACAAGAAGTTATATTCCTCCTTGCTACGTATTAACTGAAGCATATCAGCAATGACATCAAGACACTTCTGATGGACACGTTCACAACTGGGCTGTGCTACTATCCACACAATCTTGGACAGACACCATCGATTAAAGGCTGAAAGTACAGTGTTTACATTTCATGTGTAACTGTGAAGTTATATGAAAATAGTGTATCTCTCATTAAATTACTGTTTAGAGAACAAATATATTTACATGGTAATTTCCTTAAATGAAACAAACAGATCTTAAATGCATATACAAATTTAATCACAATTCAAATTAGAAAGCAAAATATGACCAAACATTAAAAAAAAATCACAAGTTACTTTGACTATTTACATGGTAAATATAAAAAAACATTTCAATGAACAATCATAACTGACAATTTTCCTACAATTAATACCGAAAGTAAGAAGAGTATCTTCCCCTTGTGTAGACCTTGGTACAAGGAGAGGTGTGCCGTCCACAGCTTCCGTAGAAGTAACAAACACATAAGCTGCTTTCTTGGTGTACATCTGGAAGAACTGTAACACAGTGTCTGCAAATGAGGCTTTGTCTTCAGTTATTTGTCCCCCAGATTCTGCCACTGTAAAAAGCAGGAATCATTACAGCTACTAAGCACTGATTTAGAATACTGAGAATAAAAACAATGAGACTTTAAAATAACCTAAATTTTTTGTCAATAAAACACATCTGTTGTATAGGATATAAGTATAATAAGTAATAAGATATAAGTACTGCATGGTACTTTTAGTCATAGTTAATAAGGGACCTTGACCTTTCAGAAATGACCTTGAGTGACCTTTGTCCCAAAGCTCTTAACCTACATAATATTTTGGTGAAGTATGGTCAAATTCTGATGAAAGGTATAGGAGATATGAGCTCGGACGGACGGACAGACAAACACACAGACACAACAGCGACTATATGCTCCACCGAAAGTTTTCGGCATCAATGCATTACAAGTACCCTAAAGGGAAAAAATTCTAAAAATTACTTGGTACCTAAAAACTGGCAAAAATGACAGTCAAAAAAGATATAAAAAAAAAGGGAGTCAATTCTTTTTTCGATTTAAACGAAAACAACAAAATTGAATCTTATATTTTTCCTAAATACTCAGATACAATTAGATTTTCAAAGGAGGGTACCCTCTAGGGTATACATTTGTCTATGGTGGCATCACTTTGTGAAAGATCTAAATTTAAAAAAAAACAAACTTCACTGTCTTTGTAGAGGTCCACAAGTACTATAAGTATACTAAATTTGATCATTATCTGTCAGGGGGTTTAGAAGGAGAATGTGCAAATGTGAAAAGTTTACAGATCACAGATGGATAATGGACAATGCACCATCACATTAGATCACTTGAGCCCTTGTGTAAAGCCAATCTGATTAAAATCATATCTTTATTCCACTTCTCTATTTGTCCCATTGCAGATAAAGATCTGGCAAAACCCGGTAAGGGGTCATGTTCTGATGAACTCTGATGACATCTTGAAATCCATCACCTGGTATTTATTTTTTTCCTGTATGACTACATTTTAATACTTAATTAGTCATGCCAAGTAAATGAAAAGAAACTTAGATAACTGATTTTGTTTTGTACAAACCTTTTGAGACATTGGTCAACAGATTCTCCAAAATTTCAGCAAGAAATGATCGAGTCAGGTTACTGCTTCCATCATTTCTTGTGGAATAACTACAAAAGAATGCAGAATATATAATGGATTATGAATTTCTTTTTCCATGTACATGTAGATAGCAAAAGTGTCTCATAACACAGAACATGTATAAATAAAGTCATACATTCAGAAGATCAGTATCAAGTAAAATAATCTTATAGCAATGTAAAGTTGTAACTTTAAGCAATTTATTTTTCTCAAGTATTGTCCATATGGTTTTACCACTCAAAATTAAGCATGTGTGAAAAAATCAGCTGATATAAATCACTTACAGGTCCATAAAACGTATTTTAATGGCACGATTCTGAATGCCTGCTACTTGAGAGCATTTCTTTTCAGGACAGAAATGTCAGGGAGAAAAGATAATGGTGTTATATGGCTTATAAAACCAAAGTTTGTAAAATTCTCTCTGCCAAACTTACTTATTTTCAGTACACATTAGATTTATGTATAAAAATTGGTATTTGTATATTTTGAGTAGAAGTTCTAGCTTATATTGCTTTAATGAACAAAAAAACGCACAACAGTTCATACTGGTTGATCTGTTATATTTTTCGAATACCTAATTAAGTAGCCTTAAACATAGCAATATATCTTGCATTAGGCCATAATAAAAAAAAATATATTAGATTCTCATCCCCGCCCGCCCAAATTTTTTTTTTCAAATTACATTTTGGAAATTACATAGCAGATCGGAAATATACTGTGTCTTGTTTGTTTCTGTTATAGATATGAGATTTGGATTATATTTCTGAATCTGTAATTTTGTGTTATTGTTATACTGACAAGAAGTCAAATAAAGTATGAAAGGTTAACAATGTTATTATTTAGTGTTTGCCATGTCAATTTAGTCATATTCAATGTCCAATTCCATTTTAGAGAAAAGTAAAAAATAAAATCCCCCCCTCCCTAAATTTTTTTGAAAAGTTGGATAAGAATATAACAATCTTTTTTATTATGGCCTTATCTGCAGACTTATTTCATCCAGAGGAGTCAACTTTCCAATATCAAATGTAAAATCACACATCATTAAAATTCAACAGTGGACTCATATGTCCTCTGACTCCAGTTCACACTCCCTCCAAGACAGTGTGGCCTAGTGAATAAGGTGCTCGGCTCATGATCGAGAGGTCAAGGGTGTGACTTTCGCCCTGGGCACACTGGTGTTCTGTCTTTCAGATGAGACAGTAAAAACCAAGTAAGCGTGGCACATAAAAGATCCCTTACTGCCTCAGGTGGGTCTGTTGCAAAGGTCTAAATTTGTATGCAATGTATCAGGCATATGCTGTCACCATATACATGAAATAGTCGTAGAGTGACATAAAACAATAATCAATCAATCAATCACACTCCTTCCTGGGAAGGGATAGTGCTTGGTTGATTCCGCGGCCAGATGTATGAATGTTTCCTCCATTCTGAAGCCACAGGGCAATATCCAGCCCAGGTTTAATTATACCCTTGAACTGATGGCCCATGACTCATGTTTAAACAAGATGCTAACAGTGTATATAAACAAATGCATTATACTTCACAAAGTCAATACAAGTCATTAATTATTAATTATACTCTGTATGATGATTGTACTGACGATGGTCGGCACCAAACACATTATGGCATACATGTATAACTGTTATAGATACCTTTTTACACCATAATCTATATATTCCGTGTAAGTACAGTGATGCTCTGTTTATCCGGACACGTTTGTTCCCGGCCAATTTGTCCGCATAAACAGATTTTCCGGATTACCGGATCATAGTACCGGTACATTATATGTTAAAGAATCTTATTTCTTGATGAAAAAAGGGTGTATACAGTACACAATAAAACACAAATAATAATCCTTATATGCGTTTAATTGGTATACGAAAGAAATATATATATATCTATTACGTATTTAATGTATTAACATCTTTAGTAAATTGTACATTAATTGCAGTCAAATTTGTGAAACCTGAATGATTTTCCAACTCACTGTCCTCTATTTAAATGTTGAGAGCCACCTTTGTATATACATCGCGCTTGACTAATTAATTTCACTTCTATCGCGATCAGAGTGTTTATCTAAGGTCCTGCTATACCATACAAATTTAGAATTGAAAAGTATTTAAGTCCGGATAAATTTATAGAATGTTCATGTTCTATAAATATAAAACAGAAGAAAAACTAAAAGTTAAAACTTCTCTACAAAACAATGTAATGAGCAATAAGTAAGGATACGTTATCAATTATCGATCTCAGATAGAAGAGTGACGATACTTAAAGTTTGGTTACAATCTAAAGCCCCAATAATTAATTAACAATGTAAGCTGCGAAGTCAGCAATTTACTTTTATTTACTATCATTCAACTAACAGAAATATTCATTTCTGGCGTGAGCGTGTACTGACTCATTAAAAAGCAATCATCAATGACCGCTAACTTGACGTTTGACTAAACCACAAGCGGTCAGTTCTTAATTGGATAGGTAATTAACATACCATAGGTAGGTGACCAGGTAAACGCGTCGTTTAACTGTTAAACAAACAATCGGCGCAGAGAGGAGATCAGCAGTGTATTAATTACCGGTAAACTGCAGGTATTTGCTACAGTTACGTCTGGAAAGCGAAATTTTGTCCGGATTATCAGAGCAAATTTCATATACTTTTGGTATTCTGTACCCGTATTTCCTTGTCCGGATCCGGAACACAGATTTCCGGATTCTCGGATCAAAATATCATTTGGGAAATCCATTCCCGCACTTTCTTGTCCGGAAAGTGGATTTTCCGGATAAACGGAGCCCGGATTAACGGAGCATCACTGTAAATGGAATGACAGACAAGGCAAATACCTGAGAAATCATAAATTAAGTGCTAAAAATGATAGCTGCCGACTTTTGAATTTTACTTTCTAAAGGTAAGAAGAGCATTGAAAACCACTTTTTGATCGGAAAATTAACTTGTGCGAGTGATGGGAGATTTAATCCTAGAACACTATTCTAAGGTGATGGCATCTGTCTGATTAACACACGGAAATTCAAACTGATTCAACCTCTCCAATCATTGAGCAAGACTCAAGCCTATCTGCTCCATGCATATTCAAAGTTCCCTTGTAAAACACTCACTGATACCAGACTTATTCTGCTTTGTTTAATCTTTGTAGTACAAGCTTCACAATTTTCAGAAATGTAAATTTACGGGTTACTTTACCTTTTGAGAGAGTCGATTGCTTTTTTCAGATCTTGTCGAGACATGGTGGATAATACTTGCAACAATGATTGAAAACAACACCTTCATATGACCTTTCCCTCATCCCTCCTTCTGAAATCAAAATTCAGGAATATCATTAATATATCAAACACTTGTACATAAATACAGGTCATTCATAAATTATTTATCGAGATGTCAAGGTTGATATTAAAAATTAGAGACAAAAATCACATTCTGGATTGGATTATACAATTCTATTTATATATTTTCAAGATTCTGGGTTATTCATAACAGTTTTCCTGAATTCGATCTTGACACAACTACAGTTTGGTAATTTCTTTCTATTCGTTTCTTTCATAATACATTATAGTTTTTACTCCTGTTACTGTTACTCTTATTAAAGTGAATTTATTCAAATAACTTGTAATGTAAGGATAGATTTTATATATACAATTGCAGTGTGTATTTGACATTGTTGATTTCAATGAGAGCAGAATTGAGGCAAAGTAACCAAAATTTCTGAAAAGAGTTATACATGTAAGTCTTATTTACAAGTTGAAAGGTCAATGTTTCTCCATGGTGATCTGACTCAAATGCACAATATTCTCAGTAATGTTCAAGAATTTTCAATTGTACTTAAAGACTCAAAAATTGTCTATTGATTTGTCTGTTGGCTTAAAAATTACAATACAAAGCAAACAAATCAAACTTAATTGACACATACATGTACTTCAACAAAATTACAATTCAAATCCCACCTGGACCATAACTTTTAAGATATCTGAGTCCAGAAAAACAAATCATTCATAAATTCAAATTTATTCTAGATCTATATGCATTTTATTAAATTAACCATTCATCTACACTTTGCATCAGGCCAGGCCACAAGAAAATCTGGTGATCACAGGCCATGTTTCCTACATTTCTTTGTAGTTTCACACAAAAATTAAAAAGTTCAATAAAATAAATTATATCGCTATGTTGTGACCAATCATGTAAAGTGATCTACCAGGCCATGGTGAAATATACTACATCAATTAGTACACGTGACGAATAAATAAATACCCTACATATATAATACTGCGGGACAGATTACAGGATATTACTGGACAATGAAGCACAGTTCAGGGGTTTTATTCACAAAGAAACTTAACATGCGTGGATACAGAGGGGGGTTAGGGGGGTCTGGACCCCCCCTGGAATCTGAAAATTTTACCAAAAAAAGGTAATATTTGGGCATTTTTGGGGTTGGACCCCCCTCGTCTAAGAGAAAAAATTACCTTTTTTGGTTGGACCCCCTCTAACAAAAAATTCTGGATCCGCGCATGCTTACGTCTAAGTCTAAGAATTGAGACCTAAAATACCATGCGTCATTATTCTAAGAATTTGTCGAAAGTTTGTCAGTGATATTAGTTACGACTGCAACGGAATAGCTATTTTGGAAGAGACGGGACAAAATAGCTCTTCCATTGCAGTCGTAACTACTGTGATATAGTCACTATAATAGTGTGAATAGCTTGTCATATATACTGTTTACAGAAACGTTTTATTCATTATTCGAATTAAGACACATGCTACCATATAGGTCTCAATTTTTAGACTTAGACTTAAGTTTCTTTGTGAATAAGCGACCAGGACAGTAACAGATACGACAGGTTGAACGAGAGAAGTACATACAACAGAGTAAATTCGAACTATTAAAATGCACTACCCACACTGTGATATAATATGCATGGGAAATTGATAATAGCACTGGATCTATACTTAGTTCAAATATATAAATACACTGATATTGTAGTAAAGCTGACGTCACCATTTCAGAACTTTTTTTTTCATCAAATTTATTTTTAGCGCCAAAATGTGAACAATGAACCCGATTTATTTTCCGTCGGAATAAACATGCTTTCTAGACTTGATATTTGAACAACTATGTATAAGCAGGGACGTATATATCTAAATATCTTTAGATACATACGTCCCTGGTATAAGGACAGAATTTCACAATACTATTGCTTGACATTTGGCATTAAGCTATGGAAGGATAAAGCTGTCCATAAAGAGGAAATGTGTCCCTTTCGGGTAACGCTAAGGCTAACGCTAATGATAAGCTATCATTCATTTAGGGCCACTACTTGCGGCTACGCTAACCCCTGCGTTTAAAAGTGTTCTTTCATCTTTACTGAGTGGCGAAGGAAGCAAATCAAAAGAAGCGGGGGTGGGGGTCCGAAAAACAAATTTTCGTATAAAAAGGGGAAGATAGGTCTAATTTTCGCCCTGACATAATTATAACATTTACTGCTGACAGAATACAAATTTAGAACATAAAATAATAGTTGAAGGACGTTGACTCATGTCATATCTGAGTCCACTGCTCAACACGTAGGTATACTATCGTAGAAGGACCTGTTGGTCATAAATATAAAACCTAGTTTAATGTTTGAAAACTTGACATTCTAAATTATGCTTATGATTCCATCAACTTTTATATTTAATCAATAATTTCTATAATCTTATTACTTTAAAATCCCTCAAAAATGTACACCAAACACGTGAAATATTTGTGGTGTGACGTTAAATAAATCAACTTAAAAATGTAAAATGCATGACATACATGCACATATATTTATTTCACAGCAAGTTGCAAAGGTAGTTAGGTTAAAAAGTTAATAAAATAAGCTCAGTCACTTTGGCCTTTTGTTATTTTATATTAATTGAAAAGGACTACTTGATATATATATATATATATATATATATATATATATATATATATATATATATATATATATATATATATATATATATCAAAGTATGAAATGCTTCTTTAATTAAATGTCCGTCAATTTCTATGTATAGAAGACGGATCATTATGACTACCATACCAGTTCATTTTCAATAAATTACAATAAATATACAACTACCTATATAAAATCCAAATTTTGTTTTTGTTGTTTATTTGCTTGGGGGAAGTTTTTGTTTATTTTGTTTTGTTTATCTTTTTATGGTTTTTTTTTGGGGGGGGGGGTCATAATTGTATTATGGAAATTGGTTAATTAATTGATTGATTATTGTTTTACGTCACTCCGCGATTATTTCATGTAGTTGGTGACGGCATCTGCCTGATGCATTGCATACAAATTTAGACCTTTGCAACGGAACCATCCGAAGCTGTGAGGGGTCTTTTACGTGCCACGTCTACCTTGACACGGGACCTCGGTTTTACTGTTTCGTCCGAAAGACAGAACACTGGTGTGCCCAGGGCAGGATTCGAACCCGGGACCTCTCGGTCAAGAGCAGAGCACCTTATCCATTAGGCCACACCGGCTTAATATTGGTTAATGTAAAAAAAAAATAATAGATAAAAGATAGTTCGGTTACAGTATAAATGATGTATGTTGGATTTTTCTCGGCATTGACTTCTTGACATTTCCGTGCCATACAGTATTAATGTTCTATGATGTAGACTGTCATCCATTAGGCTTACCCAATATTTCATCTGATATTATGCTTACGTTAATTGTGCCGTACACCTGAGACATGGTCACGATCGATTACACTCACAGAGGAGTGTTCGCATAGATAATACGGTATGGGCATATACAGGTCATTCTCCTGTACAAAATATTTCACTGTATATCATACGACGTCAAATAGTTTTGACGCGGCGAAAACAGTGATACAAAAATCATTAACTATTAGAAGTAAATGGTGGAAAATTGAGACTGCCCTTTATTTACAATGTTCTTGCCTATACTGATCCCAAAATGTGGAACAGTGCATGCGTAAGCGCGGTCAGTATTGGTCACATTTCTGACGTGTATTCAACATTAAGTACAAGTAGACCACAGGGCATATCCACATATCTAATTCAAGACTTTAGTCTACGGTCCATTTATGTAACTATGCGTGTGATAATGTGTGTGTGTGCGTGTATGTGCGTGTTTGCTGACGTGTGTATGCGTGAATGAATGTGTCTATATTTGTATCTTTGTTTCTTGTTTACGGACTTGTTGCAGTTTCGATCCATCTAGAATATTTCTTCTTACATAACATCATTAAAAAGTACAACTGTGTGAGAAAAATATCGTATTTATAAATATCGTACATATAAATATCGTACATATAAATATAAATGCATTTACCTTTCAATACTCGGACATTGTCACGTGACGGCGAGCGCTACTGGTTTTGAACACATCGTTACATCGTGAAGTTTAGGGCTTTGTATTGTGACAGGCAGGGAAAAAAACATGTGGCCGCACCCGGGAATCGAACCCAGATCCTTCTGCTATCAAGACGGGCGCTCTCGCCATTGAGCTATCCGAGCCGATACCCGTCCGTCACACTCCTCCCCTGCCAGAAATTTCCAAACTAGGAAACCAAAACACACAACAGCCCAAAGATCGTATCCTCACAGTACATCTGCAACTCACGAGGGCTGGCCACGGCACCAAACGAACCAGGCAGGAGAAAAGATGTGACTGGGCCTGGAAATCGAATCCAGAACCTTCCATTATTAGGGATGACCTCTAACCATTGAGCTGTTCAGGCCGATACCCGTCCGTCACAATATCATGTTGGGTAAATTAACGCGCGCGCAGTATTTAAATAATGCCAAGAAGCAATTTCGCTGTATACAGTGTGGGATGTGACATTACCATAGCAGTCATTGACACCAAGGTCGCCTCGATACATGTATTTCTTTTTAAACAATGGAGATGCTAGAATAAATTTTCTATAAATTGTCTGCATTTTCATTTTTATGAGAATCTGTGTTAGACGCCATTGAAATAGAAATATTAAGAAAAATGCCCTAACATGGAATCTTGAGGCTGCATGAAACTGTGTGCAACATGCTATCAAAATTGCGCTTAACAGTTACGATACATCTAATCTCGTGATTTCATGTTTGATGCGAAGTATGAAAGTTTTCACTGTTGACTGATCTCATATGTAACCACAGTGAATCTCATAATGTTCCTTTATACTTACTGTCCTTGTCGTCAAATCCGTTTTGTGGGGAAAATCTGCAATTATTCTCATATTTCTAAAATTTGTCTCAAAATATAGAAAGGTATTGTGACAGATATAAAATTTCATCGAGAAATTAACATTGCCAGGAACGGTAACTCCGTATTATGAATAGTTTTCTAAATGCCGAATCTCTGAGAAATGCTGACAGATTTTTTTCATATTAGGTGATTAATTTTCTTTCTTTTCATAAGTAATGTGCTAAGATACCGAGCGGTTGTCTATAAGGGACATCGATTCTACTACACAAAATAGAAATGGTAGCTATCACACACACCTGGTAGAACCAGTGGTGGAATCAGCAGGCATTTTCACAAAGAATCGTAAGTTTTTCCGTAAATGTTGTAAGTACGGATTCCTTACGTAAATCTTTAAGCCATGTTCATTACAGGCGATAATTATAATGTGTAAAATGATATTAATTTCAGTCATGATTTAGTTGTTTCGATTTGCTCGACAAGTTTTCACGACAGTTTTAGAAAAATATTTGAATTAACCTGATTTTTCGAGCGCATGATTTTTCTGTTCTGTGAGCACATGATTCAGATCGCCTACTGATTCACTTTACTTCACCGTATGAAACCTACGGGGTAGATCGTACCCCGTTTGTGACCTATGATCTACCCCGTGGGTTTCACGCGATGACTTTTTTATCACCACACTGATCTGCCACCTGGTACCGCAGTTTACATATTATATCACTACATCGACCTGCCACCTGGTGCCGCAGGTTACATATCATATCACTACACTGACTTGCCACCTGGTGCCGCGGTTTACATATCATATCACTACACTGACCTGCCACCTGGTGTTGCAGTTTACATATATCACTACACTGACCTGCCACCTGGTGCCGCAGTTTACATATCATATCACTACACTGGCCTGCCACCTGGTGCCACAGTTTACATATCACCACACTAACCTGCCACCTGGTGCCGCAGTTTACATATCATATCACTACACTGATCTGCCACCTGTTGCCGCAGTTTACATATCATATCACTTCACTGACCTGTCATCTGGTGTCGCACTTTACATTTCATATCACTACACTGACCTGTCACCTGGTGCCGCAGTTTATATATTATATCATTACACTGACCTGCCACCTGGTACCGCACTTTACATATATCACTACACTGACCTGCCACCTGATGCCGCAGTTTACATTTTATACCACTACACTGACCTGCCACCTGGTGCCGCAGTTTACATATCATATCACTACACTGACCTGCAACCTGGTGCCGCAGTTTACATATCATATCACTACACTGACCTGCCACCTAGTACCGCACTTTACATATATCACTACACTGACCTGCCACCTGATGCCGCAGTTTACATTTTATACCACTACACTGACCTGCCACCTGGTGCCGCAGTTTACATATCATATCACTACACTGACCTGCCACCTGGTGCCACAGTTTACATTTCATATCACTACACTGGCCTGCCACCTGGTGCCACAGTTTACATATCACCACACTAACCTGCCTCCTGGTGCCGCAGTTTACATACCATATGACCACACTGATCTGCCACCTGGTGCCGCAGTTTACATATCATATCACTACACTGATCTGCCACCTGTTGCCGCAGTTTACATATCATATCACTTCACTGACCTGTCATCTGGTGTCGCACTTTACATTTCATATCACTACACTGACCTGTCACCTGGTGCCGCAGTTTATATATTATATCATTACACTGACCTGCCACCTGGTGCCGCAGTTTACATATCATATCACTACACTGACCTGCCACCTGGTGCCACAGTTTACATTTCATATCACTACACTGGCCTGCCACCTGGTGCCACAGTTTACATATCACCACACTAACCTGCCTCCTGGTGCCGCAGTTTACATACCATATCACCACACTGATCTGCCATCTGGTGCCGCAGTTTACATATCATATCACTACACTGATCTGCCACCTGGTGCAGCAGTTTAAAGTGCCACTTCAACCTAATTTTCAAAATTTAATTGTTTCCACTCAATTGGTGCATATTCATACAATAAATAAATTGCCGAAAACCCGAAGTTCATATCAACTGTAGATAACGAGATATTTGTGATAAGCTAATACGCGCTGCTAAGCCACACCTGGTAAATATACAGAAACGCCAGATTCTGCGACGAAGAGATGCTGACGTCATATTATGTATACAGTGCTGGACTTTAGTATAGAAGTGTCCGAAGAGCAGAGTTGTTTAATAATACTGAAGAGAAAAAAATGCCTCGTGAAGACAAGGGCGGGTAAAGCAAAGTCGGGGGGTGGGGGGAGGGGTGTTCGTGTGTTTCTACTAATTATGGAAACACCAATGCGATGGTGTGTCAATGCACGGTTTTCCCAAGACACCCAATGAACGATGCCAGTGGATTCATTTTGTTAAAGAAAAGCGAGCAAAATGTTCCTACAAAATATTCGACCTTATGTTCTCTGCATTTTACACCAGAAAGTTTCCCATTCGCTTTGAAATGCAACAAAGCGGGACAATTGTCACTTCCCGGTGCAATACCTTCTGTCCAATGGCGACCAGCAATCGCATTTGATTCACCTGGGTCTCTAAGTAGTTTAGGAGCAAGTAACCCTTATTTGGAAATTTTAAGTCCGGATGAGAAAATGGCAAGTCAAACATCAGCTCAAAAAATAAACAAATGAATAAATAAATAAATAAATGAATAAAAAAATAATAAAATCAGAAAAGCGGATTTAAAGAGGGAAGTATCAAGAGTAAGTGTTGTATTACAACCATTTTTATATAACAATATACTGAGACACTGATCAGGAGGAACAAGACAGTGATCAGGCAGAATCAGATACCCATGCAGTGGTGGATCTAGGATTTCCGAAAAGGAGGGGCCCAAATGGGTTTTAGTCAAACTTCTCAGCCATTTTTGGTGCAAAATCTGGATTTTTACTGGTAAATATGTGACCAAAGGAGGGGGGCGGGGCAGCCCCCTCCCTCTAAATCCGCGATTGCCATGTAGATACAATGGATGTAGATGAGGTAACTATAATATAAGTGATGGATTCAGGAGGTCAGTGGGAGAGCGCAATCCCAACCCCTCACTCACTCGGAATCCCTAGCATTACCGGTATATGGTTCACACATAGAACTCAATTCTTTAATGTTAATTATTTTTATAAATAAATATATACATAAGATATCTGACCTACATTTTACATTACAATATATTGATGAATTACGTACGGCCCGTGCGGAGGCACATACTAAATACTGCGAGAAACATAATATTGAAATTGTTACATTTATGAATGCTACAGAGCAACATGGAAAAAGAAGATTTGCCCCAACCATCAAAGAAGTCTTTTTCTTGTCAATTTTTAATAAAACCGAACAAACGGTCGAAATCATGTCAAGCAACATCAAAATGGAGTACTGGTACGGCTCTACTGACGTACGCAAAGTACATTGGATTACATCACCTTTTTTCTCGTCACTATCATGTTCACCTTCTTCGAATGACGATGTATCGCAAGAAAAATGAACATCACTCTCGTCTAATAAATCTTAATAAAACAATCTTGTGTATTCATTGTTTTGCTTACTAAATTTCATATAAAAAGCGGCTTATTTCTACTATAATATATCCTGTTTCCATGAAGTGACCACATAATGTGACGTCAGCGATCTCGATTCCAGACAACAGAGATTTATTGATATTCTCGCACGCGCGGCCGCGTTAAACAGGTAAACATCTGGAGTTTAATCAGCAATAGCTACTTATTGCAGCATCTGATTGTAAAAGTTTTGGCACCAAGGGGTTTTATTTACATCAAATTATTAAATTAGTATGAGAAAAAAAAATGGTGTAGTGGCACTTTAAATATCATATCACTTCACTGACTTGCCACCTGGTGTCGCACTTTACATTTCATATCACTACACTGACCTGCCACCTGGTGCCGCACTTTACATTTCATATCACTACACCGACCTGCCAGCTGGTGCCGCAGTTTACACATCATATCACTACACTGGCCTGCCACCTGGTGCCGCAGTTTACATACCATATCAATACACTGACCTGCCACCTGGTGCCGCAGATTACATATCATATCACCACTATGACTTACCTCCTGGTGCCACAGTTTACATATAATATGACTACACTGACCTGCTACCTGGTGCCGCAATTTACATATATCACCACACTAACCTGCCACCTCGTGCCGCAGTTTACATATCATATCACCACACTACCCTGTCACCTGGTGCCGCAGTTTACATATGATATCACTACACTGACCTGCCACCTGGTGCCACAGTTTACATATCATATCACCACTATGCATGCCACCTGGTGCCGCGGTTTACATATGATATCACTACAATGACCTGCCACTTGGTGTCGCGGTTTACATATCATACCACCACACTGACCTACCAAATGGTGCCGCAGTTTACATATCACTACACTGACCTGCCAGCTGGTTCCGCAGTTTACATATATCACCATACTGACCTGCCACCTGGTGCCGCAGTTTACATATCATATCACTTCACTGACCTGCCACCTGGTGCCGCAGTTTACATTTCATATCACTACACTGGCCTGCCACCTGGTGCAGCAATTTACATATCATATCACTACACTGGCATGCCACCTGGTGCCGCAGTTTACATTTCATATCACTACACTAGCCTGTCACCTGGTGCAGCACTTTACATTAGCCTGGTACCGAGGCCTTCCGATGTGCCAAAGCACATGTGCTTTGGCACATCGGAAGACCTCGGGTACCACCAAAGCACATGTGCTTTGGCACATCGGAAGACCTCGGGTACCAGGCCACAGTTTACATATCATATCACTACACTGACCTGCCACCTGGTGCCGCAGTTTAGATATATCATCACACTGGCATGCCACCTAGTGCCGCAGTTTACATTTCATATCACTTCACTGACCTGTCACCTGGTGCAGCAGTTTACATATCACCACACTGGCCTGCCATCTGGTGCCACAGTTTTTGAGGAGAAGAATGTAGAACATGTTTTGTTTGTTTGTTGAGACCTCACTAAGAATATTTCACCTTATGATGGCTAAAGGTAATATCCTGACAAAGATGTCGGTCGAATATCTAGAGTGGGTAACCAGACGAGTGTTAAGTGACCGAGGAAATCGGATTACCCAGTCATCTCGCCGTCTTTCGGTTCAAATTTCATCAACTTTCAGTGCCATCCTACTAATCTCAACGACCTTCGGTGCAAACTCACTAGTATCAACGACCTTCAGTGTCAATCCACTAAACTCACTGCTCACCGGTGCCAACCCACTAATCTCACCAGTTCTGGATGCAAACCCACGTAACTAGCCTGTGCCCGTTGTCAACCCGCCAAGATTACCGACTTTCAGTGCCAATCCACCTAACCGGTCTCCGTTGCCAACCCACTAATCTCACCGGCCCCTGGTATCAACCCACTATATCTTCAGATTCTTTTCTCACTTTCTTTTTTTCATTTGTAGGATGTTATATTTACTATTTATGTTAATTTATTAAGACTGTTTCCACAGACTTTCATACATCTCTTAATTTAATGTTCTGCTTGGAATCATATTTAACTTACTTTTCTCTCTCTCTCTCTCTCTCTCTCTCTCTCTCTCTCTCTCTCTCTCTCTCTCTCTATATATATATATATATATATATATATATTTTATTTTTTTTCTTTGTTAAATCATGGCTCAAACACAATACGAGCATTGATAACTGTTTTGTTGGCATATAGCATTTGTACAGTGAAGCTTTATCTAAAGGAGTCGGCGTCTTATATTGATTGATTGATTTTTATTTTACGTCACACCACGAATATTTCACGTTTATGGTGACGGCATCTGCCTGATGCGGGGCATACAAATTTTGACCTTTGCAACGGACCCACCCGAAGCAGTGAGGGATCTTTTACGTGCCATGCATACCACGACACGGGGCCTCTGTTTGTACTGTCTCATCCGAAAGACAGGACACCGGCATGGCCAGAGCGGGAATCGAACCCCGGCCTCCCGATCAGGAGTCCGGCGCGATACCTCTAGACCACGCCGGCTTCGGCGTCTTGTAAGTTATCATGCTTGTTGGCGAATCCTTCTATAATGATTTATATAGCATTACATAAATATATGCAATTTTAATTAAATAAAGCAACACACTAATCTCGCTGACCTTTGGTGCCAACCCACTAAGCTGGTCAGCCTTTGGTACCAACCCACTAAACTCACTGGCCATCGATGCCAACCTCTAAAATCACTGGCATTCACTGCCAACCACCACCCTCCCCGTCAAGCTTTGGTACCAGTCCAGCTAAAGTCACCGACCCTCGGTGACAACCCAATAAACTCACCGATCTTGGGTGCCACACTTAAATATGCTACTGGATATGATGAGCTCGAACCATCGATGTACCAGATATATTTGTATACAACATCTTGTTAAGGTTGAATCCTTTGTATGACCATTTGTGTGATATTTATGCAGTAATCTATTAAAACTCAACAGCATCTATGTTGCGTTCATCAAGTCGTATGTTTATTATAATGCAAGATTCAAAACTCACGAGTACCACCATAACAACAACAACAACAAAGTAAATGAATGATAACGAGGTAACGGAATAACAATGAAGACATATAAACATTACAATGATATAGTCACATACACTTTGATAGCTGACTACCAACTAGATATCGGTTATAATCCGGATAAAGAGATATCGGTATAATAAATAAAATATTAATGATGACATACAACAAAGACAGATTGCCATTCATATGAGCACTATTTCTGGTATGTGTGCACGTTTATATCGGAAGTTGGCAGTGGAATGTTGCTCTACGCCGTGTAAAGCGTCTCTGCATCGTGAGTACCGTAGAGTAACTCCTCTGCAATCGAACACTCTGATTTTCTAGACGCTCTTTTAAATCGTTTAAAGTTTTGAATAGAGCATGCTTTCTTTGTGACAATACTTGACTTTTAATCTTTGTTCTTTCCTCTTGTCGAATTCTTTCCTCTTCTCTTGCTTGTCGCACTTTCTGTTGAACGAGATATTTCTCTAAGCGCAGCTGATCAATTTTTTCTTGAAGACTTAGTCTGACCTCTGGGAGTGTTCGACCAGATGGCATGTCATCATTTGTCACTCCAGTACTATAAGAGCTCACGGAGTCGCTGTCATTATCAGAGCTCGATGACGAACATATCGAAATTGGGGAAACGGATGACACGCTGTCGGACTCACTTTCGGAGGAGAAACGTTTCTCGCGACTCAAGCTGGAATACCCAGCATCAATCGACTCCTCCATGGAGGATACGGTGGCATGTACATTGTCGTTCTCATCTGTGGATTGTGAAGACGCATTATCATCTCTATCCATCAAAGTCGTGTCTCTCGCGCACTCACTGTCGGAGCTGCCTCTCTGGGGCTCCACGTCAACACAGATGTCTTCCGATGTTTCCATTGACGTCGCAGAATCGTCAGTTTCAGTTGATTCACTAAGCAAATCCTGAATAGAAAGGTACATGTGATCCCGGCGGATTCCTTCTTCTAGAACTAAATCTAATTTATCCTCGTATTCAAAACTACAATCGTGCTGCAGAGATTTAAACTGTTCACTAAGACTATCGATTTCCTGCAAATTCAGATCAATGGAAATGTCTCCCTCGGAAATAATCGACCACCGATATTCAGACTCCGTACAGGGTTTACTTCCCTTTGATCGCAACTTGACGCTGTTGCTTTCTTCGCTTTCTAGCTCTCCTCTATCTGTATTAGTCCAATTCAAACTAAGCGCATTTCTGCTAGACGTTGCGTCATCATTATTTAGTTTGTTACAAGAGTGGGTTGGCGTTTTCAGCCACGGATTGGTTCGAATTCTACTTCTTTCCCTGGGAACAGGTGAATTATTATCTTCTCCTATGGGAAAAGTTATACTATGTGCATATTCATCGTCTGAATACTCGAAATGATTGTTGAAGCACACTGAAGTGCCGAGACGAAACTGAGGTCTTTCAAAAGTCAACTCGTTCACGTAGACATTGGGTATTAACGTATCCTCTGCACACCAAGAGATCTTACGGCTCGGCGTTACAGCGTCACGTTGTGATTCACTTTGGTCCGATTTTTTCTTTTTCTTGTCACGTGATTTTTGGAAAGGATTCGCTGTGATCAGCTGCCGAAATTTCATGATGAGTTCCCCTTGTAACTCCTTTTTCTCTTGGTGAATGAACGCTGTAAAAGTGAAAATATTCATGCTATTAAGAAATGAATGAAATTTTAAGAAGAAACAAATTCGATATACACGTATTTCAAAAAAAAAAAAAAAGATAATGATAAATAAATAAATAAAAATAATAATAAAATTCAGATCTGTACGCAAAACTGAAGTATCAACGGACTGGATTTTAACATCTACACACAAGATCCTGTTAATGATGATATTGTCTCTTCTTTGATTTTTTATCACCATTGGTGTCTGTACCTTAATACCTCAGGTCTTATGTGAATGTTCACAATGTAGAAAATGAACCAGAATATTCTAAGTGTCGATCCGTTACCCTGTAGAACGTGTACAGTGTGTATATCAGAGGATACATCTCTGGCTTCACAAAACACTAAAATGTCTATAAAGTATACCAAGAAAGACTTCCTTAAGGATGATTATCATACCTTTGCTCCTTAACATTCTTTCTATAGTTCTATTACTAAACATCACACCTACCCTGAGAGTTATAAGAATCAACAAAACAATCAACAAACACGTGTTAAATAGAAGAAAGTTAAATCCTGGCTGGATTATCTCTCGTGTACACAGACAGACTGACAGACAAGACACGGTGTGTCAATACTTACACGAACTTTACCTTAATGAGATTTATAAGATTAACTTCCAATGACAATTAGCAGAAGTCCCCGGATGATTCCTCAGTATAAACACACTCGCTAGGAACCTTTTGATGTAACAATCAAAGGAAACCAAAGTGAAGAAAACGTATTGTTAATTGAGAGTTAATACGTAGATTTGTTGATATGCGGCTTTGATTGAAATCGAGAAAGCCAAGCTCAATTAATCAATTATAATTTCGATAATTAGTGTCAGATTTCACGCTCTGAACGATGGTTTCAAATTAGCGAGTTAAATGGCATGTTCTTCCGATTCGCTTTTAGTAATCAATAATAAAAATTAACAGATACGTATAATAAAATATGCATAAATTACGTTTCGTTTTCATATTAGGAGAAGTATAAGATAATAAAGATAGTTCAATGACCAAAATGGGCCTTTTGCAGGCATGATATTATAAATTATATAAATTATAAACACGCAACCTATTAATATGCTTGGTAATGGAAGAAGGCTATCTTGGCCAGGAGGCATATACGCTTTAGAGTTAAGTCAACTCCCCGTCTATTAGTACAATTCCATTGATAAGAAAGAGCAGGCCTCGCATTTTTTTTTATATGTTTCTGTGTGTATAAAAATAGAACAAAACAATAACTTGTCTCAGAAGATCTCTATCCAGAAAAAAAAAAATGAAACTGAACGTATAAGGGGGTTGGGACCTATAACAAATAAAAGAAAAAATAAATAAACAATAAATAAATAAATAAATAAAAATACTGTGATCCTTACGCGTTCCACGCAACTGGTGTTCATTCTCTGACACGAGACGGCATTGCGGCTTTTGAAGCCAAGAAGCATGTGTACGGAGAGCACTTACGACCGTCTCTAAATCTGTCGTGTATAATAAAACAATGTATATACTTAGGATATTGGTAATAACATACTAGTCTACAGTGAAAGCTGCCTCTCAGATGCTCATTCACAACAAAAATGATTTCCTTTCGATTACCGCTGCGTGAAGACGATTTAACAGAAAAACGAGATCAACAAATAAATGTCTTCGGTGTTTTTTTTTTTAAATCTATCTATTTCCGTATTATTATTATTATTATTATTATTATTATTATGATGATGATGATGATGATGATGATGACGATGATGACCATCATCATCATCATCATCATCGTTATCATTATTTGTATTCAATGATGACCAAAAGTGCGTACTTTATGCAAGTTGTCGTTCGCAAGGATTTGCATATCCGAAGCTTGATGTTACGAAGTCCAAGAACAGTGGTTACAGAGTTAAAAGGGTTCAACATAAATATTTTGCTGTTAAAGTCGTATCACCCTTTCAAATGAGGAAGAGGCTTGAGTCGGGGTTCATATATTGTGTTTCCCGTATAACATCCAGTAATAGCTGGGAATCAGAATGGTTTAGATCACCCTCAAACTCGGTAATGGTCAGAAATACTGCTCATTTCCACAGACATTATGTCTATGTTATTTCCTTTGAATAGCATTCGCTACAAATAACATCCCAATAAATCGACACCGCGCCCTAAGATCTGTGCTGCTGTTTCACCACAGCACTGAGTTTTATCTAATTAAGAGCGTAAATAAAAAGAAACTAATTATTTATCGCGTACTGATACATTTTGATCAAGGTACATTTTTGCGAGACTGATTCGATCCCATGAAAGAAAGTATAAATAAATTCAATAAAAGGGCCCACTTCTACCAAAATTAATATTTATAAGACTAAATGTAGTTCCCAGATATTCGTCAACACGATATATACTACCTGTATAGAATTATCCATATTTATCCAGTACATCCCTGACATTGCGTCTACATTCTTCACTATGCAGCGACGACCAGAGAGAGGGAGAGAGCGCGCGAGTTTGGGAGCTATTATAGTGAAGTTGCAGCATGCACGTCAGAACAATAATGATCACAGCGAGAGAGATGAATGGATAGTGGGGGTGTGATGAAGAGAAGCCAACAGGTTCCACTGCTGTAATCACTTGTAATGAATAGATGCGTAATTTCAACAGGAACGGTAGATTTGGAATTCCGCTCACCTTCATCACGTGTCTTTTCCTTCTCTGAAGTGTTTCACGAGTTTACGCAGACAGCCATAGCCGTACAACATGAGAGAAGAATTTCTTACAAGTGTTGGATGTGTATTGTGTAGGTTGTATTGAAGGTGGGGTGGGTCAAAATAGTCCGGATTAACTCGAACGCTCAAATCCAGCAACTTAGCTGGAGACAGAAGGAGGTTATTAGCCTATACAATAGTTATAGCCTACAGATATTGATTTCAGATCGCCTGTAACTTTAACCATTAACCCCCCTCCCCATTCCGCCTTTATAGACAATCACACCCAGTCTGATATTAGATTGGTCACATACTCCTGTCTGCACAGACGTAAACTGAACCACCTATAGATATTCACACAATGAACCACCTACATGTATTTACTCAATGAACCGCCTACATGTATTCACACAACACAATGAAACACCTAAATATGTTTACTTAATGAACCACCCACCTATATTCATTCAATGAACCACCTACACGTATTAACTCAATGAACCACCTACATGTATTCACTCAGTGAACTACCAACACGTATTCATTCAATGAACCACCTACACGTATTAACTCAATGAACCACCTACATGTATTCACTCAGTGAACTACCAACACGTATTCATTCAATGAATCACCAACATGTATTCATTCAATGAATCACCTACATGTATTCACTCAGTGAACTACCAACACGTATTCATTCAATGAATCACCTACATCTATTCACTCAATGAACCACCAACATGTATTCACTCAGTGAAATGTATTCATTCACACTGTCGATGAATCAATACTGCACCACCTCTACGTCATGTTAATTAGTCACAATGGTAAACATTATGTTAAACTGACTTCTAACTTTTAAGATAATTTCTGCGATCGAAATGCGGGACTGACTTTTTTGTAGTGGTGCGACCATGCAAGTGGGTTTAAAATCATCGATGACTCCGCAAAATGCCGTAAAACACAATCAATATACTATTATGATGTCAATTTCTTTTTTTTTACGGGAACGTTACTCCCCCCCCCCTCCCCGCCCAAAGCATACAAGAACACAAAACCCCAACCCCAAAACAAAACGCCAGTCCCGCACATAACGTTAACGTTTATTCTGATGGAGAATACAATATCACAAAAAGCACGTGACTTCAGACAAATATTGACGAGTTTCAATCATTTCAAATCACGAAGAGTAAAATTTGTGTAGAGAATGTAGTGGTGTATGAGTAGATATCACTGTTAACCCTATGACTTTTTCACTTGTAACCCTATTGTTTAAATTAATCCTAAAGAAAATTTTTCGTATCACACACCTACAGACGAACACCTTCTAAAATTTTATTGGAAAAGAGACTAAACTCGGAAATGGCCTATTTGTGGTTAACATGTGGGCATTTCTCTGATTGATTCATGAAATTGTTGATACTGACTAGTGGTTAGCATGCCTTGTTTTAATACTAATTAAAATGATAGAGTCCTTGATTTAATTTCTGTTGTATCAGTATATATACTGTGTGGTCTTTACATATGTTCTGTATTATACATCACCAGGAGAAGTTTACTCCCATTTCCGGCAATGATTCATTCTGAGAAGAGGATATTGATTTACATTATGGTCAATGGCGTGTAAAAGATAACAATATTTGGCTTCTACAAACATCCTGAGTGCCATTTCGCCAATTTCTCTCAATTAACAGGAAGTAATTGAATTGCTGGACAGAATTATTGTTGGTAAATAAGAGAATGTTTGGCGGATCAACCCGGTAATGGAATCGCGCATCCTGCTAAAGAAGGGGATGTAGAGCATGAATCGCACACCTTACAGCATGGACTGCGGAGGATATGTTGTAGCATTTTTCATTTAAAAAAATAAAAAATAAAATAAAACCAGCCATTTAAATATCTATACATGTATATGTTTATTCATGTTTTCTGGTATTTCCTAACTTCTCTAATCAAAATTTTCTACGTACAATTATTACATTAATTGTGCATTCCATTAACTAAATCGTCACGACACTGATATGACGTCAGCAATGCACTTTTTTTGTAATTACCATAGTCCTACCACCAATGTGCACCATAGATTTTCACTTTGATGTCACCTCTAATTTGTATACCATTTAAAAAACACGATATTTGATATCAGTTATCAGCCATAACATTTGATACTGATGTTTGTCTGTTTCCCCTCTCACCTCTGATTGTATAGTGAATGTATTATTTGTCTAATACACACAGAGTCTAGCATGTTACCGTCATTATTTGGCCAGGAAAAGAATAATAGGTGTGCATTGTCACGCCGGCCTCCACTGAGGCAACAATTGTCAGACTCCCCGTCTCTCATGCAGTTAGGCATCAAACTTCAATAACTCACTTATTGAATTAATCGAACACGCACATCTCTATGATCAGCTGTATAGCATGACTCAGCGGCCATTTCGATTCGTTACATAACCAATTCAGTAATAAACAAGAAACAAAAAGTAGTGAATCTTCCATTACTAGAGTTATATGAGATGAAATCACACGGTATTGTCCCCATAGGACTGATTACGTTATATGCAGGGACGCCTGTAGAACGTTCACAAACATACAGAAGATATGATCAAGCGTATTTACTCACTAATAGCAATATGGCCCATTGTAATTGACTTTTCACGTAACTCCGGATCGCCCAAATGCTAGTTTGTCATTGTCATAGAAGTGTCATTTCTCAATCGGTAATGGATTAATCTAACTTAAGTTCTGCTGAATTTTGTAAAACAATTCAATAAGACAATATTCTCTTATATCGACCTTTCAACTGCATTTGACGTGCATAATTATGAAAAACTAATAGAGATGTTTGAAGTCTTTCCGTATTCCTGCTGGTAATTTTGTGCTTCAGTCATGTTCAGTTCACACATCGTACATACATATATTACCAAATTCAAGAATAGGACGGACGAACTACATCTGAAGCGGGCGGACCACCTTTGAAACGGACAGAAGGACTAAATCTAAAAGAGACGGACAGACTACATCTAAAACGGACGGACTAAATGTCAAATGGACGGACGGACTACGTCTAAAACGGACCAAATTTAAAACGTTAATGTTGAGTATAAGGTTGATGATGCTTCTAAACAGTACAAGAACACTAAAATGTTAGGAAGTGGCGGACGGAAAAAATTCTAAAATATGATATGACATAAAAGGAAACATTATCCTTGAAGCTGTATGATTAAAGAAGTATATAACTAGTCACATGTACGTGTCCTGATACTCTCATTTAATTTACATAGATGAAATTAGAGAAAACACAGCATCGTTATAACAGACAAATGCACAAATGTAGTGGTTGATTGGATCATTGATGTTTTACGTCGCTTTCAACTATATTTCAGGAAGCAGGAGGTTATCAACCTCTTTAACATAGTGGCGCAACCCGGGAATCGAACCCGGATCGTTGGCGCCGCAAGCCAAGCGCTTAGCCACTACACCAAGCCTGCCCCCACAAAAGTCGTGACAAAGACTAGCAAACAAAGCTAGGAAATTGTGAACAAAATCTTGAAAACGAATGTATAGGCATGTTATGAAATTAAAAGGAAATCGCAAAAAACCGAATGTCAACAAGTTGTACTAAAATGAAAATTCGTTCAACTGTCAACGTTTATCTAGGAATGGGCTTATTGAGACTAACGAACAGAAGTAGGACAGAAATGATACAGTGGTAAACAACGGACCTATATGTAGATACACACACACACACACACACACACACACACACACACACACATATATATATATATATATATATATATATATATATATATATATATATATATATATATATATATATATATATATATATATATATATATA
This sequence comes from Pteria penguin, assembly GCA_035048485.1. NCBI lineage: Eukaryota > Metazoa > Mollusca > Bivalvia > Pterioida > Pteriidae > Pteria > Pteria penguin. The sequence goes on along the minus strand of CM068586.1, from coordinate 1,079,426 downwards.
TATTATCTAAATTAATTGAGAGTATCAGGACACGTACATATAACTTGTTATATACTTCTTTAATCATACGGTTTCAAGGATAATGTTTCCTTTTGTGTCATATTTTAGAATTTTTTCCGTCCGCCACTTCTTAACATTTTAGTGTTCTTGTACTATTTTAGAAGCATCATCAACCTTATACTCAACATTATCGTTTTAAATTTGGTCCGTTATAGATGTAGTCTGTCCGTCCATATATATATATATATAGTTATGAAGTCTTACATTCCAAAAATTAAAACGGACATGCGAACAACATATTACTCAATGCGAGTGAAATATGTTCACAAAGGAAATTTCAATAAAATAGGAACATAAAGAGATCAACGAATGACGAATCCAATACAGAGAAACAGGATTCCATCAGAGAATGTGATAAATCAAAGTGGATGAATAATTTCACCAACAATGCAGATGCGAAATTGTGAAGACGCAAAGATATTGCTCTTTGACCGCAAATGACTCATAAAGGGCTCTGACAGTAATATGGTTAGATATGGCGGGAAGTGTAACCCCGTCAATGGCATCACCAAGGGGTGGTTCTAAAAGGGAAAAGGGGTAAATCCATCCTTGACAACAACATTTCAAATCAGCACATTTTGCATGACTACCAATTTGTTATAACTCCAACCCTCGGATGGAAAAAACCTCACGTGAATTTTGAGTCCATTAAACACAATAGTTCAATGAAATGCGTGTACGTGTAATTTATTTTTAATAATTCTATTGCACAGGTGAGGTTTCTATGTACTAGTAAATCACCAGACAGATGTCATTTAACGAGGAAACTAATGAGATGACTTTAAGCAATAAATAAACATACACAAATCAATGATTTCATTCAACTATCCGCAATATTAGATGAAACAAAACCCCCATAGAAATGCTTCCATTTCACATTTCCTATCCAATGAGGCATTTTGTTCCATAAAGCGTAGTATCTGCGACAAGCATATTCCTTCGTATAAAGTATTGAACTATTGAACCACGTATAAGATGACCGCTAGGGGAGGTATACCCTATAATAATTCGCCATCCCACGCGGACGTTCTGCCAGCACGCGATACCTACGATCTAATTAACGGGTTATTGACAAGTGTCTCCGGTAATCATACGGTGTATAGAATTACCTACATCGGGCGCATAACGGCGCTTATAGCGGGCGTCCGGCGCAGTCCTGGGTGATCTTTGCTTAACGTATCCCACTGTATATGTTACTGCATTTGGCGCTTGATTCCACGATGATTTGTTTTTGGAATAATTATCCTGGCCGGGTCTAATTCTCCGGAAAATTAACGCGATGAAGCGATCCAAATGCAATAAGAGTCAATCATATATTACGAAGCAGAGGATTTTGTTGTACATAGCAGTTGGGTCTCTCTCATCATTTCTTGTTGTTTTTGTTTGTTTTTATATATATATATTTTTTAATTTTGTTTTCTTTTTATCTTTTGATGTTTTTTTCTTTTGACTTGTTTTTGTCTTTGTTTTCATTTCTTTGTTCGCCTTTTTTTGTTTGTGGTGGTGGGGGGGGGGGGGGGGGGGCTGATGTGCCCACTTTGAGATGATTACTATAGAATCCCTTGTTATCATATGATATGTAATGACTAATAGACATTTATGATACTTTGACCCTTCTGTTTTATTTTGTTTTATAACTGTATAAAGTTGTGTCCAATGAAGAGATCATGCGGATATGCCATAATAAATAATTCAGTTTGTTTTGTATTTCATTCTGATTTTCTCGAAAGTGTTAGGAGCACATTTTTGCACACGTATAAAATGTCCATTTTAGTATCAGTTTACGTAAGGCATTTAAAGCATAGCATTAATCTGTCCTCGTATTAAATATTCATTGGGGCTGGGATGAATTAAGTAACAGATAGGAAATTATTAACATTCACTATGGAGTTTGTACAAGGAAATCGAAATACCGGTAGCTTTAATCTAAACTGAGTATTGAAACAGCTAAAATATGGTCTGGAATTTTAAAAATCATTAAACGATAACAAAATATTTCCTGCTGGAGTCGGCGTAGCCGAATGGATAAGGTGCTTGACTCGCGACCGAGAGGTCCAAGGCTCTATGATTCGTCGGTGTCCTGTCTGTCGGATGAGACAGTATAAACTGAGGATCCGTGCCACGGTAGACATGACACGTGAAAGATCCCTGACTGCCACGGATCGGGTCATTGCCTAGGTCTGAATTTCTGTGAGATGCATCAAGGGGATGTCATCACTATACCAGTACAAAAGTCACCACATGAATATACAAATCTCAGTGTGGCGCAAAACAAACAAAATCAAACAATATCTATCAATATTGTTTGTCTACGAGATGAATTGAGTAACAGGAAATAATTAACATTTACTGTCTGTGGAATTTCGACATGTGTTATTTTAAACAATTTTTTTATACTCAAACACTACATTTCATAATAAAAACATATAATAAAAACATATTGATACATGTTAATGTTTCTTTCGTATTTTGACAACCACCGTGTCTATATTGATTAATCTTAAATATAATGCATAAAACAAGACCAGAAATCAATTTTAGTGAATATCATAAAAATAAAACTGAAGATTGTGTGGATCGAATATAAAAGTATTACGTAAGGTGTGTTTAACTTTTGCTGTGATATGCAATTTTTACCAGTCTCAAAGGAAAATGCACCCAGCCGTTTTAAAAACAGAAGAAACAATAACGCCCCCCCCCCCCAAAACAACAAACAAAATAAAAAAAAAACCCACAAAAAACAACCCCAAACCCAAAATACGGTATAAATATAGAATGAAGTACAATAAAATAACATATATGAAAATAAATGAAATACATGTAGATACATGCATAACTCCCTTATTTGTCAAATTGTCATTCTATATACAGTATTAGATGTTACAGCGTATACTTCCTGCAATCGATTCGAAAACTTCAACAGCGGTCACCACAGAGTGTAAACAACTTCCTTGTCGTCACCACCTAAGTACCACTTACTTGGTCTCTACCGATACGTAGTACATGTAACAGTCTATGTTATGTGAAGTGTTTTGTTTTGTTTAAATGTGTGAATATTATTCCAGACATGTTGGTGGTGGTGGAGGAGAGGTGGGGGTTAAAAGCACTTTGGCCGAGCCATATGGGGTCATTTGGCAGTCGTTTGGCCGGGCCATATGGGGTCATTTGGCCGGGTCATATGGGGTCATTTGGCAGTCGTTTGGCCGGGCCCTATGGGGTTATTTGGCGTCATTTGGCAGTCGTTTGGCCGGGTCATATGGGGTCATTTGGCCGGGCCATATGGGGTCATTTGGCAGTCGTTTGGCCGCGCCATATGGGGTCATTTGGTTACCTCCTGCTTCCTTGTCGCGATATAACTGAAATATTGTTGAAAGCGACGTAAGACACCAAGCAACCAACCAACAACCGCGCCATATGGGGTCATTAAGCAGTCGTTTGGCCGCGCCATATGGGGTCATTTGGCAGTCGTTTAGCCGCGCCATATGGGGTCATTAAGCAATCGTTTAGCCGCGCCATATGGGGTTATTTGGCAGTCGTTTGGCCGGGCCCTATAGGGTCATTTGGCAGTCGTTTGTCCGCGCCATATGGGGTCATTTGGCAGTCGTTTGGCCGGGCCATATAGGATCATTTGGCAGTCGTTTGGCCGGGCCATATGGGGTCATTTGGTAGTCGTTTGGCCGGGCCATATGGGGTCATTTGGCAGTCGTTTGGTCGCGCCATGTGGGATCATTATCTCCTGTTTTCATGTCGCGATATAACTGAAATATTGTTGAACGCAATGTAAGACACCAATCAACCAACCAACAACCGCGCAATATGGGGTCATTTGGCAGTCGTTTGGCCGCGCCATATGGGGTCATTTGGCAGTCGTTTGGTCGCGCCATATAGGGTCATTTAGCAGTCGTTTGGTGGAAACCCTCATTAGATCGGGACTGAAAAGTAGTGTCTGAGGTAGGAACCCCTGGTTAGATATTTATAATTTACAAAAAAAAAAAAAAAAATCAATAAACAGATAGATTAATTAAAAAAAAAATAGAGTAAAGCTCTTGCTTGAACAGGTTAGAATATCGAACGATTATGACAGAAAACCTTTTTCTAAGTTTCCGTATCACAGATCTCTTATGGCTGTTCATACAATTAGAGAATGTTAAAATAATGAAAATAAATATAAAACACAATGTATTATATTTCTCGATTAGAAACTGAGAGAGAAAATAAGATTGGAAGGAATGCTGACCCGATTTCATATATGCCCAACAAGTCTTTGTCTAAAATGGACAGAGAAATAAGATTGGAGGAAATGTTGAGTCGTCATCATGTTTACCCGGTTGTTGGTTGATTGGTGTTTTACGTCGCTTTCAACAATATTTCAGTTATATCGCGACATGGAAGTAGGAGGTTACCAACATCTTAAACATAGTGGCGCAACCCTGGAATCGAACCCGGATCGTCGGCGCCGCAAGCCAAGCGCTTAACCACTACACCAAGCCTGCCCCCATGTCTACCCGGGTCATTGTCTAAAATGATAAATACGTCATAGGACAATATATATAGTGATTCAGCAACAGTTTTTTCATAGGACAATATATAAATATATAGTGATTCAGCAAGAGTTTTCTCATAGGAATCTTAGCAGTTTTCAGAAGAAACCTTACGCTGTTTATCAGTATATTTCATTTATTTCTGATCAAACCGCGGTTTAAATCATGAAACTGCAAATGAACTGATCAGCCTAATTTCTAACAATTCTTCTTCTACCGCGAGTATACAGAAATATTACATAGGATATATTTATAAACATTTCTACAGACATATAGTGTAGACATCTGCACATCAAATGTACATGTTAAGATAAAATTATAGTTATATTTCTTCATGAAAGACTCTTTACCTTTGTAAATTGAATACGTGTAGAAACTTATAATATGAATTACGTAAAATGGAATATGACTTATACAATTAAAAAAAAAAAGAGAAAAACCGAAAAAAAAAAACCCAAAACAAAACAAAACAAAGAAAGAATGTATATTATCATGCAGATGAATATGTTGAAAATATATAAGAAATGAAAATACAGAATGGAATCAATGTACCAATATAAGATATAAGGTGATAATGATAACAGAATTTTAAGTAAGATTAATCTTTAAAATTCTTAACATATTATTAACGAATTAATACGAATAATGAATTTTAAAAGTCTCGGGATTTTAAAATGTTGCAAATTACGTACCATTGCAGTATGGGACTCCGTACTACTATACAATCGTGGTCCTAGATGTTGGAATCCCTAACTAGTGTGTCGGCGTTATCTTTACTCTTGAAATCCCTCACAAGTGTGTCTACGTTTTCTTTACTCTTGGAATCCCTCACTAGTGTGTCGGCGTTCTCTTTGCTCTTGGAATCACTTTCTATTTCCCCAACATCTTAATCTTCCTGGCACCTGCTCCCTCTCATTCTTCCATACTTCCAGCTAGCAATTGTTGCTTCCAGTCATACCATTCGGAAAAAAGCGATCGATTGCATGGGTGACTTGGAGAGGAAGACATATAAGCCACAGGATTTTACAGTGCAATAAGAAGGGGAAATAACTAATCAGGATCGGGGTTTTCTCACGATCTATATACCGTCTGAAGGCTCTAATGTATTATGATGTTATAATGCCGAGTTCACAATTTGTACCGTTTATGATGTATCGATCCGGTCCTTCATTATATACAATCAGCATGTATCGCAATTACTCGATGACTCATACTAACGAAGATAAACTAGACTACAGTAAACGGAATAGTCCATAGGGAAAAGAAGACTTCTAGAATAGTGGCACGACACGAAGTCCAACAGGGACATTTCCCTAATTTTACTTACATCGATATCATCTCTTAATTTGATAGATGAGGAAATCTTAATCTCCAGCATTGGCAGTTCCTGAATACTTAGATAAAATGAAAAGTGAACACAGAGATCTCGTTTTCTAGTAAAAAATTTCACCAGTGTTTTTTCTCGTGTTTTTTCTATTTCCTTTCCCAGTTTCCGACATATACCAGAACAGATACACATAAATTAAAAATCGATGGATCGGGGTGTTCTATATTCAAATAGCTCCCCTTCACTAGTTATTTATAAGCTTAGTGCGAGCCAGGATATGACTCCACTGATTTAAGAGTGTGCGTAGATCTGTCGGTAGCGCGCTGGGCCAATAGTCATGAGGTCCCGGGATTCCTGTACCGCCGGCGGCTCGTCAGTGTCCTGTATTTTGAATGAGACGGTACCTACCGAGGTTCCATGTCACGATGTCGATGTCTTGTGTTTTAGATGAGATGGTACATACCGAGGCTCCATGTCACGATGTCGAATGTCCTGTGTTCTGGATAAAATGGTACATACCGAGGTTCCATGTCACGATGTCGATGTCTTGTGTTCTGGATAAAATGGTACATACCGAGGTTCCATGTCACGATGTCGGTGTTCTGTGATTTGGATGTGACGATACCTACCGAGGTTCCATGTCACGATATCGGTGTTCTCTGTTGGATGAGATGGTACATACAGATATTCCATGTCACGATGTCGATGTCCTTTGTTTTGGATGAGATGGTACATACCGATATTCCATGTCACGATGTCGATGTCTTGTGTTCTGGATAAAATGGTACAAACCGAGGTTCCATGTCACGATATCGGTGTTCTCTGTTGGATGAGATGGTACATACAGATATTCCATGTCACGATGTCGATGTCCTTTGTTTTGGATGAGATGGTACATACCGAGGCTCCATGTCACGATGTCGGTGTTCTGTGTATTGTATGAGACGATACTTACCGAGGTTCCATGTCATGATGTCGATGCGCTGTTTTTTGGATAAGATGGTACATACCGAGGTTCCATGTCACAATGTCGGTGTTTTGTGTTTTGGATGAGATGATACCTACTGCGGTTCAATGTCACGATGTCGATGTCCTGAGTTTTGGATGAGACGGTACATACCTAGGCTCAATGTCACTATGTCGATATTCTGTTATGGATGAGACGGTTGGTTGGTTGATTGGTGTTTTACGTCGCTTTCAACAATTTTTCAGTTATATCGCGACATGGAAGCAGGAGGTTACCAACCTCTTAAACATAGTGGCGCAACCCAGGAATCGAACCCCGATCGTCGGCGCCGTAAGCCAAGCGCTTAACCACTACACCACGCCTGCCCCCTGGATGAGACGGTACATACCGAGGTTCCATGTAACGATGTCGATATCCTGTGTTTTGGATGAGATGGTACATACCGAGGTTCCATGTCACGATGTCGGTGTTCTGTGATTTGGATGAGACGATACCTACCGAGATTCCATGTCACAATGTCAGTGTTTTAGATGAGATAGTGCATGCCGAGGCTCATTGTCACGATGTCGATGTCCTGTGTTTTGGTTAAGATGGTGCATACCGAGGTTCCATGTCACGATGTCGGTGTTCTGTGTTTTGGATGAGATGATACATACCGAGGTTCCATGTCACGATGTCGGTGTCTTGTCTTTTGGATGAGATGATACATACCGAAGTTCCATGTCACGATGTCAGTGTTTTGTGTTTAGATGAGATGGTACATACCGAGGCTCATTGTCACGATGTCGATATCCTGTGATTTGGATGAGACATTACATACCGAGGTTCCATATCACGATGTCGGTGTTCTGTGATTTGGATGAGACGATACCTACCGAGGTTTCATGTCACAATGTCAGTGTTTTAGATGAAATGGTACATACCGAGGCTCATTGTCACGATGTTGATGTCCTGTGTTTTGGTTAAGATGGTGCATACCGAGGTTCCATGTCACGATGTCGGTGTTCTGTGTTTTGGATGAGATGATACATACCGAGGTTCAATGTTACGATGTCGGTGTCTTGTCTTTTGGATGAGATGGTACATACCGAGGTTCCATGTCAAGATATCAGCGTTTTGCGTTTTAGATGAGATGGTACATACCGAGGCTCATTGCCATGATGTCGATATCCTGTGATTTGGATGAGACGGTACATACCGAGGTTCCATGTCATGATGTCGGTGTTCTGTGATTTGGAGGAGACGATACCTACCAAGGTTTCTTGTCACGATATCGGTGTTCTGTGTTGGATGAGATGGTACATACCGAGGCTCCATGTCACAATGTCGGTGTTCTGTGTATTGGATGAGACGATAATTACCAAGGTTCCATGTCATGATGTCGATGTGCTGTATTTTGGATAAGATGATACATACCGAGGTTCCATGTTACGATGTTGATGTCCTGTGTTTTGAATAAGATGGTGAATACCGAAGTTCCAGATCACAATGTAGGTGTTTTGTGTTCTGGATGAGATGGTACCTACCGAAGTTCAGTGTTACGATGTCGATGTCCTGAGTTTTGAATGAGACGGTACATACCTAGGCTCAATGTCACGATGTCAATGTTCTGTTTTGGACGAGACGGTACACACTGAGGTTCCATGAAACGATGTCGATATCCTGTGTTTTGGATGAGACGGCACATACCGAAGTTCCATGTAACGATGTCGATATCCTATGTTTTGGATGAAATGGTACATACCGAGGTTCCATGTCACGATGTCGTTGCCCCGTGTTTTGGATGAGATGGTACATACCGAGGTTCAATGTTACGTTGTCGGTGTTCTGTGATTTGGATGAGACGATACCTACTGAGGTTCCATGTCACGATGTCAGTGTTTTGTATTTTGAGATGAGATGGTACATACCGAGGCTCACTGTCACGATGTCGTTGCCCTGTGTCCTGGATGAGATGGTACATACCGAGTTTCCATGTCACGATGTCGGTGTTCTGTGTTTTGGATGAGATGGTACATACCGAGGCTCCATGTCACGATGTCGGTGTCCTGTGTTTTGGATGAGATGATACATACCGAGGTTCAATGTCACGATGTCGGTGTCTTGTCTTTTGGATGATATGGTACATACCGAGGTTCCATGTCACGATGTCGATGTCCTGTGTTTTGGATAAGATGGTATATACCGAGGTTCCATGTCACGATGAACGAGGGCACATACAAGACCTGATGGGATCAAGATTGCTTAGTAACTTTTAACAATAGTATACGATTTTGAGTAAAAGGAATTTCCTAGTTGCGTTTCTTTCATAAAAAATCTTTGTTTAGATTTAAGTTGAATTGTTGCTTATAGGTATGGGATTTTGGAGTTTCTTTTAGATCATTTTACACAAAAGGAGTACAAATGAACAAGCCCATAGGAAAATCTGTGATATCTACTGAACAAGAAACCGTTAAAGAGCCCTGTGGCCGAAATGCAAAGCAAATTGGAAACAAGGTCAAGGTCACAAAGGTCAAAAGTCCTGTAATCAACTGAAAGCACTCATCATAAAGAACCTATGTTTGAAGTAGCAATGCCCTATCCCTATTGATTAAAAAGATACAGCCAAATTTTAAATTTATTAAAAATATTTCAAAGTCTAAGGTCAAGGTCACTAGGTCAAAAGTCATGGCATAATTTGAAAGCTTTAGTCATAAAGAAGCTATGTGTGAAGTACATGTACTATGTTTAAAATCCTCTTACTTGCTGATATGTTTGTCACGATATCGGTGTTCTGTGTTGGAGGAGATGGTACATACAAAGGTTCCAAGTCACGATGTCCATGTCCTGTTTTGGATGAGATGGTACATACCGAGGCTCATGTCACGATGTCGGTGTTCTGTGTATTGTATAAGACAATACTTACCGAGGTTCCATGTCATGATGTCGATGTGCTGTTTTTTGGATAAGATGGTACATACCGAGGTTCCATGTCACGATGTCGATGTCCTGTGTTTTGAATAAGATGGTGAATACCGAGGTTCCAAACAACGATGTCGGTGTTTTGTGTTTTGGATGAGATGATACCTACCGAGGTTCAATGTCACGATGTCGATGTCCTGAGTTTTGGATGAGACGGTACATACCTAGACTCAATGTCCTGTTTTGGATGAGACGGAAGAAACCGAGGCCCCATGAAACGATGTCGATATCCTGTGTTTTGGATGAAATGGTACATACCGAGGTTCCATGTCACGATGTCGTTGCCCTGTGTTTTTGATGAGATGGTACATACCGAGGTTCCATGTAACGATGTCGGTGTTCTGTGATTTGGATGAGACGATACCTACCGAGGTTCCATGTCACGATGTCAGTGTTTTAGATGAGACAGGTTCCATGTAGCGATACCTACCGAGGTTCAATGTCACGATGTCGATGTCCTGAGTTTTGGATGAGACGGTACATACCTAGACTCAATGTCCTGTTTTGGATGAGACGGAAGAAACCGAGGCCCCATGAAACGATGTCGATATCCTGTGTTTTGGATGAAATGGTGCATACCGAAGCTCATTGTCACGATGTCGATGCCCTGTGTTTTGGTTAAGATGGTGCATACCGAGGTTCGATGTCACGATGTCGGTGTTCTGTGTTTTGGATGAGATGATACATACCGAGGTTCAATGTCACGATGTTGGTGTCTTGTCTTTTGGATGAGATGGTACATACCGAGGTTCCATGTCACGATGTCAGTGTTTTGTATTTAGATGAGATGGTACTTACCGAGGTTCATCCTGTGATTTGGATGAGACGGTACATACCGAGGTTCAATGTCACGATGTCGGTGTTCTGTGATTTGGACGAGACGATACCTACCTAGGTTCCATGACACGATATCGGTGTTCTGTGTTGGATGAGATGGTACATACCGAGGCTTCATGTCACAATGTCGGTGTTCTGTGTATTGGATGAGACGATACTTACTGAGGTTCCATGTCATGATGTCGATGTGCTATTTTTTGGATAAGATGGTACATACCGAAGTTCCATGTTACGATGTCGATGTCCTGTGTTTTGAATAAGATGGTGAATACCGAAGTTCCAGAACACAATGTCGGTGTTTTGTGTTCTGGATGAGATGGTACCTACCGAGGTTCAGTGTTACGATGTCGATGTCCTGAGTTTTGAATGAGACGGAACATACCTAGGCTCAATGTCACGATGTCGATGTTCTGTTTTGGATGAGACGGTACATACCGAGGCCCCATGAAACGATGTCGATATCCTGCATTTTGGATGAGACGGCACATACCGAGGTTCATTGTCACGATGTCGATATCCTGTGTTTTGGATGAAATGGTAAATACCGAGGTTCCATGTCACGATGTCGTTGCCCTGTGTTTTGGATGAGATGGTACATACCGAGGTTCCATGTTACGTTGTCGGTGTTCTGTGATTTGGATGAGACGATACCTACTGAGGTTCCATGTCACGATGTCAGTATTTTGGATGAGATAATACATACCGAGGTTCAATGTCACGATGTCGGTGTCATGTCTTTTGGATGAGATGATACATACCGAGGTTCCATGTCACGATGTCGATGTCCTGTGTTTTGGATAAGATGGTACATACCGAGGTTCCACGTCATGATGGACGAGGGCACATACAAGACCTGATTGGATCAAAAGTGCTTAGTAACTTTTTACAATAGTATACGATTTTGAGTAAAAGGAATTTCCGAATTGCGTTTCTTTCATAAAAAATCTTTGTTTAGATTTAAGTTGAATTGTTGCATATAGGTATGGAATTTTGGAGTTTTTTTTAGATTATTTTACACAAAAGGCAAGCCCATAGGAAAATCTGTGAAATCTACTGAACAAGAAACCGTTAAAGAGCCCTGTGGCCGAAATGCAAAGCAAATTGGAAACAAGGTCACAAAGGTCAAAAGTCCTGGAATCAACTGAAAGCACTCATCATAAAGAACCTATGTTTGAAGTAGCAATACCCTATCCCTATTGATTAAAAAGATATAGCCAAAGTTTAAATTTATTAAAAATATTTCAAAGTCCAAGGTCAAGGTCACTAGGTCAAAAGTCATGACATAATTTGAAAGCTTTGGTCATAAAGAACCTATGTGTGAAGTACATGTATTATGTTAACAATCCTTTTACTTGCTGATAATTTCGCTTAAACCAATTGCAATTCGACCAAAAATTAAACATTAAAAAATTTGCACTTCGATTTGTAATGATTGATTTTCTATGATTGAAACGTCAATGTTTGTCCATAGCCACGTACTTATATGGTAATATTTAAGAATTTCATACTGTAATCGAAAACTCCGAAAAAATCCAGTAAAGTGTAGTTTAAAATAAATGAAATCTTTGAAAATGGCAAACAATGATTTCTTCCTTTGATATTCTAATTTTGCAGAATGAAGAACTTTACAACTTGCATATACTGTGTTCACATAGATACATGTACTGTGTTTCTCAAGAAAAAGTTGAATACTGGCTGGGACAAATTCCACACCTTTACACAGCTGTAACAAACATCGCCGATTAGTCGACAAGCAATGGTTAAAATAACAGCTTCCTAATGGCCCCAAAACAGTTTATATAATACGGGAACACATTCGAGGTCAATTGCAGTCTACTTGTTCTCAAAACAGGATTGGCTACAGAACAACGAGATATCGCTGTAGACCGTCAGTATTGATGTAAATATTCTATTTTGCCTTATGTACTTTGATTATTTAATTTTCCTAGTATCTTTCTCACACATCTTAGTTTGGGATAAAATTTGCTTCACGACTACTTTAACATATTAAGGCCCAGGAATATGTCTAAGGGATGCAATTATCTACAGATGAGCGATAGACAGCTGGACTGACGGGATAACAGAACTCATTCTTCGCAGACGACATAAACACAAAATGAAAACTCTGTAAGAAGGTGGTCTATTTTAATATACTGAATACACTTTTTATATGCATTCATTTTTGTACCTTGATCATTGAGTTATAGCTACATATATAAAGAAGTTTAACTGCAACTTATCAACCATGCCGGGAGACGGCATGCATCATAAGATAATGCTCTAAGATACCCCTTTATAATATCTATTTCACCATGTATTATTAATATGATTCTATTTGTTATGGTCTTGTGTGCTTAGCTAAGCTATTGTGATATGTCATTACAATAAAATAAAGGACAAAATATGGATCCTCAACCTAACTACGGAGTACACAGAACATCAGGGTCATTAAGTATAGAACATGGGACATCAGGGTTATTAAGTAGAGGACATAGGACATCAGGGTTATTAAGTAGAGGACATAGGACATCAGGGTCATTAAGTATAGAACATACAACATTGGGGTTATTAAGTAGAGGACATAGGACATCAGGGTTATTAAGTAGAGGACATAGGACATCAGGGTTATTAAGTAGAGGACATAGGACATCAGGGTCATTAAGTATAGAACATACAACATTGGGGTTATTAAGTAGAGGACATAGGACATCAGGGTCATTAAGTATAGAACATAGAACATTGGGGTTATTAAGTAGAGGACATAGGACATCAGGGTTATTAAGCAGAGGACATAGGACATCAGGGTTATTAAGTAGAGGACATGGGACATCAGGGTTATGAATTTGAGGACATAGAACATCAGAGTTATTAGGTAGAGGACATAGGGCATCAGGTTTATTAAGTAGAGGACATAGAACATCAGGGTTATAAAGTAGAGGACATAGAATGTCAAGGTAATTAAGAGGACAGAATGTCAGGGTTATAAATTAGAGGACACAGAACATCAGTGTTATTAAGTAGAGGATATAGAACATCAGGCTTTTTAAGCAGAGGACATAGAGCATCATGGTTATTAAGTAGAGGACATAAAACGTCAGGGTTATTAAGTAAAGGACATAGAATGTTAAGGTAAAACGCAGAGGGCACAGAACGTAAGGGTTATTAAGTAGAGGACATAGAATGTCAAGGTTATAAAGTAGAGGACATAGCACTTCAGGGTTATGAAGTTGGGGATATATTTATCTCTACATCATCACAGTGTGAACCATTATCTTATTTTACCTTAATACCTAGACTCTATATGCTGATGAGATGATGTATAAATATTCGCAAAATCTTAAGCAACGAAATTAAAGGGGTTTACAGTATTGTTTTACGTCACTTCACGATTATTTCACATATATGGTGACGTCATCTGCTTGATGCATTGCATAGAAATTTATACCTTTGCAACGGACCCTCCTGAGGCAGTGAGGGACCTTCTACGTGCCACGTCTACCTTGACATGGGACCTCGGTTTTTACTGTTTCATCCGAAAGACAGAACACCGGTGTGCCCAGGGCGGGAGTCGAACCCAGGACTTCTCGTTCACGAGCCGAGCACCTCATCCACTGAGTCACACCGGCTTACAGCGTTATCAAGCAGAAACATAAAATATCAGGGTTATTAGTTGATTGACTGATTTTTGTTTAACGTCACACCACGAATATTTCACGTATTTGGTGACGGCATCTGCCTGATGCGAGGCATACAGATTTTGACTGTTGCAACGGACCCCCCGAAGCAGTGAGGGATCTTTAACGTGCCATGCATACCACGACACGGGGCCTCGGTTTTTACTGTCTCATTCCAAAGACAGTACACCGGCATGACCAGAGCGGGACTTGAACCCCGGTCTCCCGATCAGTGGTCCAGCGCGATACCACTAGGCCACGCCGGCTTAAGGGTTATTAGTAAAGATTGGATAAAGACTACTATATCTTATCTGTATTACTTTAGACATCCGGGCTCATCATCTTTACAATGTAGTCTAAGTAAAGCTCTTGGCATACATATCAATTAATAAGGAGTACTAATCGAATGCAAGATTCGTCTGTCGGCTATTATGTACGCATTTCTTTTAACAATTGATCATTAACTGTGACTGCGTCAATTGCAGCCCCAAGTCGTTGATCTCGTTTTGAGGAAATACAGCTTCAAGTCTGACTAATAATTGTCACACTCCAATATATTACTGAACAGTTAAATAATTATATAAATGAAGGTCTACAACATTCTAAAAATTTCCTAATTTATCCAGACTTACATAACTAAAACGGATACTGTCCTGGTTTTACTAAGGACCAGTCAGTATAAATATGACAGTTACTTACGATTCATCGAGCATTTTGAAAATTTAAGGGGTTGATACAGATGTATACATGTGTAGTACATATGTATTTTAAACAAGGGGTCAGTTGTTCAAAGCTTTTACAAGTAGTTAAGCTAACCAATGGTTAAATTTCATCCGACTTCATCTCTGAAATGAGAAGACTTAACGTCATAGCCTGTATACTTATGTGTGGCATAAGAAACGAGCTTTGAAAAGTAATTTAGATTTTTATACACACATTTTATAAATTACATTAATTGTCTCTCAAACTTTAACCACTGGTTAAAATTTCGAACAACTGGTCCCAGATTGGCAAGGCCATATACCTGTATATCAAAACTCAGCAAACAGATCTTTCCCTTAAAATTCTCATGCCTTATGTATTGTGCTTGTTGAATGTGAAGCAAGTCTGCTATTGAATATCCTTTCCGACCAAGAAAAAGAATAGAGTAACAATGATTATTCAAAGATTAATTTTCAGATTAGCACCTTCTTATGAAGACTTTCTTGCTGAATGCTGCTGTGGTCTTGACGTTTGACTCTCACTATGACGACTCTCGATAAATGCTGCTGTGGTCTTGACGTTTGACTCTCACTATGACGACTCTCGGTAAATGCTGCTGTGATCTTGACGTTTGACTCTCACTATGAAGACTCTCTCGGCAAATGCTGCTGTGGTCTTGACATTTGACTCTCACTATGAAGACTCTCTCGGTAAATGCTGCTGTGATCTTGACGTTTGACTCTCACTATAAAGACTCTCTCGGCAAATGCTGCTGTGGTCTTGACGTTTGACTCTCACTATGAAGACTCTGGGTAAATGCTGCTGTGGTCTTGACGTTTGACTCTCACTATGACGACTCTCGGTAAATGCTGCTGTGGTCTTGACGTTTGACTCTCACTATGAAGACTCTCTCGGTAAATGCTGCTGTGGTCTTGACGTTTGACTCTCACTATGAAGACTCTCTCGGTAAATGCTGCTGTGATCTTGACGTTTGACTCTCACTATGAAGACTCTCTCGGCAAATGCTGCTGTGGTCTTGACGTTTGACTCTCACTATGAAGACTCTCTCGGTAAATGCTGCTGTGGTCTTGACGTTTGACTCTCACTATGAAGACTCTCGGTAAATGCTGCTGTGGTCTTGACGTTTGACTCTCACTATGAAGACTCTCTCGGTAAATGCTGCTGTGGTCTTGACGTTTGACTCTCACTATGAAGACTCTCTCGGTAAATGCTGCTGTGATCTTGACGTTTGACTCTCACTATGTAGACTCTCGGTAAATGCTGCTGTGGTCTTGACGTTTGACTCTCACTATGAAGACTCTCGGTAAATGCTGCTGTGGTCTTGACGTTTGACTCTCACTATGAAGACTCTCTCGGCAAATGCTGCTGTGGTCTTGACGTTTGACTCTCACTATGAAGACTCTCTCGGCAAATGCTGCTGTGGTCTTGACGTTTGACTCTCACTATGAAGACTCTCGGCAAATGCTGCTGTGGTCTTGACGTTTGACTCTCACTATGAAGACTCTCTCGGTAAATGCTGCTGTGGTCTTGGCGTTTGACTCTCACTATGAAGACTCTCGGTAAATTCTGCTGTGATCTTGACATTTGACTCTCGCTATGCTGTGATCTTGACGTTTGACTCTCACTATGAAGACTCTCGGTAAATGCTGCTGTGGTCTTGACGTTTGACTCTCACTATGAAGACTCTCTCGGTAAATGCTGCTGTGGTCTTGACGTTTGACTCTCGCTATTCTGTGATCTTGACGTTTGACTCTCACTATGCAGATTAGGTGTACTTTTCTTTACTTTTACTGTGTAATGAGTCTGAATCCCGTTTACGAGGCTTCCTTGGACAGACAGATAAACATTCCATAAATAACCCAAAGCTACTATAAAGTGTAACTCTATTACATATAACAGAAACAGATATGAATTTCGTGACATTTAATATTACAATCAGCAAATTCTGTGTGTTTTTCCATTGATTTCATTTTACAGGACAATACAAAAACACACAAAGCAGAAAAGCCAAAGCAAAGCATGGATAAGAACAAGTCACGGAAGCCCACCCCCCGACAACCAACAAAGTCTCCCAAATTTTCATATTCTTTTTTAAACAAATAACAAAGTGAAGAACATGACAATTTAAAGGTATACGCAACATTTGCATGCCCTCAATGGATCCAGATCCAAAAACGAACAGTTCATATGAATGCTTCATCAATAATAATCAAATATAACAAGTTGTTTTAAAAGGGAAAAAGCATGTCAGTTTATATGATAAAACTTTGATTACAGACACAGTCTCTCAATGCCGTCTACTTTAACTCTTATTAATTCCTGGCAAAAATGCAGAAAACATTTCCGGTATTGATTCTGTAGACATGCTGGAAGATACCTGACTAGACATATGTTTTATAATAAATAAACAATAACTGACCACAAACAAATATTAAGTATGTGTGTCTTGGAGATTTACATATCACAAACCACTACTGACATATATCACAAACCACTACTGAATTATGAGTGCCTCTGATATATGTATCACAAACCACTACTGAAGCATGAGTGCCTCTGATATATATATATATCAAAAGATCAGATTCCTGAAACAGTTGTGTGTACATGTACAGTTATCAAAAAGTGTTTATCTAATACAAATGCAATAGTATATATCTCACATAAATGCAATTAGTCCATAAAATGTTCACACTGTATTTCACACATTCTGTCTCTGTTAACAATCATCAATGACTGCATCGTCTTGCCTCCGACACCATTGAGGGGTATCAAGTGACTATATCCATGTGTTTGCTTTGACTTTCACAATACATTATGCGAGGGAACAGGAGTTAGATCATATAGGGTTTATGCTGTCTAACAAATAATCAGAAGTAACCATCCTAGATTTCGAGGTAGTGCTACCAGTTAAAACATTGTATATTTACTGAGTATAATTCTATTGTGTCTTTACACAGGCAAGACAATCAGAATGTAACAGGAATACTAACCCTATATGATCTTCAATTAACTATGGTAACCTGATCAAATATGAAGACAACATTGTAGTAGGTGGAAGAAAATATCCATATACACAGACCAAACATCAAACATATACTGGAAATAGTCTGTAGCTCTTCTCTACATCGATTTACAACAAACTCTGATACAGAAATTACTTTAAGGGAGTTTTACTTGCTTCTCTTCTTCTTCCCCTTTTTTTTTGTTTTTTTTTTGTTTTAATAATAAACAACCCCTAAAATCAAAGACACATTACAAAGAAAATAGACAAAAGATCAATGTATGATAGAAAAAATTACAGTAAGGCCTTTAATACAATAACTCCGTACCAAATCTGCTTGACCACAAATTTGATAATGATATATATAATAACAGGAGTAAAGCCATGCGATCCATCAATGCAAAATAAAATTTATGCGGTGAAACATTTTCAAAGTTCTTTTTGATGTTTGATAAACCATGAGAATCCAAATCTTATGAAATATTTTATACATTTTCATTCAACATGTAAATTCATTTAAAGCTATATAAGTTTTCTTAGCATGTATGACATTGGGCAGAGGAAAGTTATCTTGTAACTTTAATGAGACAGAAATAGAATGATCAAATAAATAAAAAAAAAGGAAGCCTAGCTTTCACTTTTCCAAAAATGTCTTTAAGCAGCTTGAAAAAATGAGTTATTGTCTAAAATTACTTTTGAACATTTATAAAAATTGTATATGGAGTGTCATCTTTAAAACAAACCCTCAAAATCAGCAAAAGATTTACCACAAAAGCATCAAACATCAAAAGTTCAAAGTAATGAAAATATTTACATCTTATCCAAATGGATATCTAACATGGCCCTAAAGTATTAAAAACCCATAAATCTAGTTGTCTTCACACCTGTCAACATAGAGGCACATAACAAACTCTGAACCACATTATATAGATTCTACTAATTAAGTAGTGACTTGCACAACTCACAGAGACCCAACAGTACATGGTACAGAAACTTAAAAAAAAAGTGTGAAACGGATAAAATCAGTGGCAGATCCAGGAGGAGGAAAGATGTTGAAATTAAGGGGTTCAGAAGACCCTCTTTCAGATATTAAAATTCTTTCATAGTAGTACTACTTGAACAGAATTTTCTTAAAATAGTGATATAGTAAACACTCTCACTAAAGATCCTCTCTATACAAACTTCTGGATCTGCTGTCAATTTCTCTTATTCATATTAATGTTAGAATAAGTTGTAACATGATTTACACTGGAATTCATCTAACAATGTTACAAGGTAAGACAATATCATGGAAACTGCCGATGATGAAAATACATAAGAAGCTAAATAAACTGTCCTTCATATTAAATATGATAAAGTGGGTGAAATACAGAAACATGACATAAAAGTGGTTCAGAATTTCTTACAGTTGTGTGGTGCCTACATGGTGGTGACCCTTCCCTGGTGGGTCACGCCCAGTTGTGTCGAGTTAGCCAGATCTGCCTCTACCTTCACATGTGGTCTGAAAATAAACATCATCACACTTTAAACAAGACATTCACTTTGCCTAAAAAATAGTAAATAAGTGACAGGATTGAAGAGGCATTGAATATAGATCTTTTCAAGTAACGCTTCCAGACAGATTAACTAAAGTGTACAAAGGAACATGTGTTGCCTGCTATTCACTTTTAACAAGAGTAATGCCTAACCTTGCATTATATACCTGTTGTTTAAATTGAAGAGAGAAATATAAGCAGTGTTCTTGACCTTGCTGATATGACCTTGGTTCAATGTCATGACACACTCATGGATCCTGGACTACAATTTTTTGAATCATTATTGGGTATCAATATATGGCTTGGATAAAGATGAACCCATCATATGTACATTGACTTTTGAACTTGCAGATATGACTTTGGTTCAAGGTCATACATACCTTTGGGTCCTAGGCAACATTTTTTTTGTTTAATTACTATTCAAATCCATGCAAGAGGTAATAAAGTTACTACCCAGACAAAGATTTAACCATCAAATACAGTAACCTTGACCTTCTAGATATGACTTTGGTTAAAGGTCATGACACACCATCTTCCCCTAATGACCATTTCTACCAAGTCTGATTTTAATCCAAGAAGGCATGTAGAAATATACCTCGGACAAAGTGTTAAGGGCAAACAAGTGGACGGACAGGCAGATACACATTTCTGTAACACAGTATGTCCTGTAAAAGGACTGACATAGAGAAAGTGTATTCCTACAAAAGATGTACACAGTACAGACAAACAGACCAACATCATGATCCTTATGTCACATTGCTTCTCAGATGATAAAACCAACGTATCAGGACTTACAAAATATTATGATACAAATTACCAGATATTATGTGATATAAACTATCACTATTTTCATAATTATGATTAAAATAAACTAAATTGAAGCATCATTATCACCTAAAGGAGAAAAACTGCACTTTTCTTCATTGAAAGCACTAAGTCCAAAAATAATGTTGGAAGAACGTGAAAAACTTGATTTCGGAATAGAAACAAAAATAACAACACTTCTTCACACATCCCTATAGATCATTCCTTTGCATTTAGTTTGTCTCCATAAACAGTCGTTCTGAAGAAGTATGTCAAAGGAGGGTACCCTCTGTGATCTACTTTTGTCCGTGGTGGCACAACCTATTGATGGATCTGGACAAAAAAACAACAACACTTCTAGGAGACCATGAGCACATCAAACCTATCAAGTTTCATCAAAATTCATCCTGTGGTTCTGAAGAAGAGTAAAAAAATGTGCAGAGGTTACGACGCTGGACAACATGCTATGACAATAGCTCACTTGAGCCTTTGGCACAGATGAGATAAAAACGTAAACCACAAATTGAACTGATTGCAATATACTTATGGCTGAATAGTAGGGCTGTCATGATTCACACTATTTTTGGGGTTCGGTTTAGATTTTTGTTTTTTTCGGTTGGGCTTTACTTTGTGTAAATTCAACGATATAACTGAATGATTTTAAGATAAGGTAGGACCACTCAGCAGATTGTTTTTATCGAAAGTGCACATAAGCAATTTTTAAATCATTTTATTCAACAAAATAACAACAACAAAAATCCTGTTGTATAATTGAATTCAGTCTTACATATATTGCAAAATGTAACAGATTTGTCACGAGTCCCTGAGAGTTCGTCGCAAAGAAACTTGAAATGTTCCTACACCTGTGATTTCTCTGACACCATATCAATTACCTTAAATTTCATTGGATGCTACAATATGTGCATCCAAAGTTTGAGCAAATCAAAGTGCATACAACAGGGAAAAGGGAGATAAATCAGATTAAAAACAGAAAGAAGAAACCGAACCGAAATCTGTAAAATACGATCTGAACCAAACTGAGCAAGAATTTACCGCAGTTATTGGTTAACCGCGACAGTCCTACCGAACAGAAATCTGAACCCTTCATGATACTTCAATAAGGAAGTTAACTACGACAGCCCTACTGAACAGAAATCTAAGCCCTTTATAATACTTCAATAAGGAAGTTAACCGCGACAGCCCTACTGAACGGAAATCTGAACCCTTTATTATACTTCAATTAGGAAGTTAACCGCGACAGCCCTATGAACGGAAATTTGAACCCTTTATGATACTTCAATTAGGAAGTTAATTACGACAGCCCTACTGAACAGAAATCTGAACCCTTTATGATACTTCAATTAGGAAGTTAGTTTGCTCTTATCACTCAAAAGACATAAGAAGTCGAAATATGCATAGGGTGCTCTAAATTTATACATGTATATAGTTCTTATATTTCTTTTATTCTATCAATAAAGAAACAAGAAGCATCTTACCCGTCTCCTGCAGCCATTTTGTGATCCTTCCCCATCTCTTGTAAGAACTTTAAAGCCTCTAATGCTGCCAAGTCACGAGCCGCTTCTGCCGTTCCCCCACTTCCATGAAATACACGAGGGGGTGTGAACAACAAAGTCACTCGACTCAGGTATTCACTTGTGGTAGTTTGCTGTCAAGAAGAAAATAAATCCTTAAAGTCTTCAAAACTCTCCGCCTTGTTTTTAAATGTAAAGAAAAATTCTGCCGCTGAAATAGTTCAAAATATTATTTTTAATGTGTTAAGGTTTGCTTAAAATTTTCTGCATTGGTCATGTGTTCATGTATTGTATAAAGAATAATACAATACAAAAACATAAAGTTTGATAAACTACTACAAAGTGGAAAACCCATATCATAGCATGGGAGGAGATGACTGTGGGCATGGTGGAAAACTGACAGATGCAGTGAGAGACCTTCCCATTAACTTCTATCACATGCACTGAGAGACTTCCAACTGACATCTAACAAATGTACTGTGAGACCTTCCCATCAACATCTATCGGGTGCACATAGAGACCTTCCCACCACTGAAAGACATTCCCACTGGCTTCTGTCATGTGCACTGAGAGACCTTCCCACTGACATCTAACATGTGCACTGACAGACCTTCCCACCAACCTGTATCAGATGCAATGAGAGTCTTTCCCTTTTAGAGTTTGACTAAGTTTCAGATGAAGACTAAATGTGAAAAGCGAAGCTCTTTAGGCTGTTTATTCCTTCTATTCTTCTACAAACAATGATGATTTTTCCTTAGTGTTATTGATATAAAGGAATAGAAATTTGTACCTGTCCTGACTGGAATTCATCAAACTTCACCTCTAGACCATTAGCACTGGCAATATCTCTAAGGGCTGTCTCAGGACGAGTAGTCATACCAGAGAATGCAGAGTAGTCTCCCATACCTTGATGACCTTGACCTTGAATGTATAAAATATGTTCAATATTGAACTGAGTGTTTCTAAACTCATTACAATATAAGTACAAAGAACAAATGTCCAAAACAGATTCTGAATTTTCTACAACTTTTCTACAGAAAATAAAGAAGAATAACAAAATGTTTCTATTTTAATGTTAAAGCGAAGATATGAATTTTAAATTCAGGTTTGTAAACAACAATCTCTCAGAGCAAACTGATTATATACTGAATAAAATGTTATGAGTCTACTGAAACATGAGAGTGACACTGAGTAAAGGGTGATGTTAAATTTGATAAATTTTTAATTTTAAGATTGTAACATTCAAAGAATAGATTCTTTTATAAACCAAGTACTATTCAGAGGTTTGTATAATGGAAGATAAAATATAAGTTTTAAAGGAATTTACTAATAGAAAATTTAAAGTCTGGCCTAAAAAACTTTGGGTCAGTCAGGTTACCTTGAACTGAAGCTTTTTGCTTTGATGAGATGAATACCTACCTTGGCCATAAATTGGACCACCTGCATATTTTGAATCTGGTAGCAATAACAGACCAGGCATGAGCTGACGACCGGCCTTACCATTAGAAATACTGTCAGATTCTGCAAAGCATGAAAATTCCTCTAATGATCGTAATGTTCATAGTTTCCTCATAGATTTGACTTTGAGTGATGATACATGTACTTCTTCAGCGATGCACTCACAAAAAGCCACTTTCTATACTCTCTTAATTACTGGGACTTCCTACCCAGTATTTTATCAAAACACTAGTAGTTCAATTACTATACAATGATAGAGAATGCATGAAGTCAATCACTGATTCTTTAGTTTGCTGTGATGAAAATTTTGCACTTTTAATTTTGATTTTGTACAAGACAGATCATAATGTTTAAAAATTTTATTCAACCTAGGTCCCATTAATCAATTTAATAATTTCATCCTCATCTAGAATCACTAAATTTCAAGATAACTTCCTGTACATATTCACATCTGTTTGCTGCATAATATGTAAAGGAGACAAGTTAAGGGGAGCTCATTATACATACATGTAGATAGATAGCTTCTACATGAGACATGTTACATACATGTAGATAGATAGCTTCTACATGAGACATGTTACATACATGTAGATAGATAGCTTCTACATGAGACATGCTACAAGGGGAGCTCATTATACATACATGTAGATAGATAGTTTCTACATGAGACATGTAACATACATGTAGATAGATAGCTTCTACATGAGACATGTTACAAGGGGAGCTCATTATATATACATGTTGATAGATAGTTTCTACATGAGACATGTTACAAGGGGAGATCATTATACATACATGTAGATAGATAGCTTCTACATGAGACATGTCATAAGGGGAGATCATTATACATACATGTAGATAGATAGTTTCTACATGAGACATGTTACATACATGTAGATAGATAGCTTCTACATGAGACACTATACAAGGGGAGCACATTATACATACATGTAGATAGATAGCTTCTACATGAGACATGTTACAAGGGGAGCTCATTATACATACATGTAGATAGATAGCTTCTACATGAGACACTATACAAGGGGAGATCATTATACATACATGTAGATAGATAGCTTCTACATGAGACATGTAACAAGGGGAGCTCATTATACGTACATGTAGATAGATAGCTCCTACATGAGACATGTTACAAGGGGAGCACATTATACATACATGTAGATAGATAGCTTCTACATGAGACATGTTACAAGGGGAGCTCATTATACGTACATGTAGATAGATAGCTTCTACATGAGACATGTTACAAGGGGAGCTCATTATACGTACATGTAGATAGATAGCTTCTACATGAGACATGTTACAAGGGGAGCTCATTATACGTACATGTAGACAGATAGCTTCTACATGAGACAAGTTACAAGGGGAGCTCATTATACATACATGTAGACAGATAGCTTCTACATGAGACAAGTTACAAGGGGAGATCATTATACATACATGTAGATAGATAGCTTCTACATGAGACATGTTACAAGGGGAGCTCATTATACATACATGTAGATAGATAGTTTCTACATGAGACATGTTGCAAGGGGAGCTCATTATACATACATGTAGATAGATAGCTTCTACATGAGACATGTCACAAGGGGAGCTCATTCTACATACATAGGGACAGACTGTTTCTAATGGAAATGTTTATAGAAAGATTACTCATGTACCCCACAAGCTTTGTCTATTGATTAAAGATGCTTCAAAATAAGCAGTCATCTTGTCTTTAAAGACACAAATTCCATTACTTGAAATCTCTGAGAGGTTGTCGAACTGATGACGTCAAATTTCACATCAAGACTCTTGGTACAATTCTTATGATATACTGATTTTGTAAAGTATGTATTTAATAATAGTAACAGCTAGGTATGAAATATATGCAGATATGCTTTGGTAATTTATGTAACTTCTTCATATGAATAGGTTTAGCTTCTAAATACACTTACCAGTTTCTTCAGAGTTTTCTTGAAAAGTGACTTTCTTGTCACCACTTCCCTATAAATTGAAAAATTATTTGTAATAGCACAGATATAATACTAGATTCATCTTTATTTCATTACTTCAATGAGATGTGGAAGTTTCCTCTTTATTAGGCTAGTTATAGATCAGAATATTAAACATATCTACCCAAATGCCATCTCATCTTTAACAGAAGACATCAGTGTCTCTGACATATGCATAGCTCTATTGGTAACACACTCATAACTAGTATCTAAATGATTGTAGCTCTACTGGTTGTATCTTTTGTTCTGAGTGGGGATTGAACCAATTTTAGCTTAATGATTAATCATTCAACAAGGTAGAAGAAATAACAAAAGATGATTTAACAGAAAAATTATCAAAGTTTTTAATCCATAAATGCACTGAAGGATCATGTTCAGTTCACATGTTGCTTGTGAAAAGTTAAGGACTGAAATTGAACACTATCCTGAACAAGCAAATTCAGAGAATTGTGGTCCCCCGCTTTTGGGGTTCTATCAGCAAGGGTGCAGTGATCCTGTGATATATTGTCATGGTTGTGCTTGTCTACAGACATACATGCCAAATATGAAAGCCCTACGTCTTACAGTAAAAAAATTACATTGATGTAGGTCAAAGGTCACAGTCAAGGTCATATGATAAAAATTTTTGGGTACCAACGGAAACATATTGCAATTAGGGACACACATGCGATATATGAAGGACCTATGTCTTACGGTTAAAAGGTTATAACAAGGTTAAAGTTTTAAACTTTTTGTGACAGACAAACGAGATTTAATGTCGCTAATTTTCACTAAAAGCAGGGGACAATTAGAGTGGCTCTCTGATACATGGTGGGTCAGATACTGTATCTCGGTAAGCATCTGACAAAGAGTCCTCAGGTGTACTACACTACTAAGTCTGGTTTGGACACCACTTGGCATATACTGATAAAGAAATGAATATTGTGCTAGCAGTGCTTTAAAACTTGTAAAACATTTTGACAGTATGATTAATCAGTATGAACTGATACCTCAGGAGTGGTTGCTGTTTTGATGGCTGGCTTGGAAGGCTGTGGAGATGGCTTGTTGTAACCTAGCAATGTCAACATGGCTTCAGCTGCATGTCGCTTAGCCAGCTTCTTGTTAGGCCCTACACCTGTACATGCCTGGTCATCTACCTGTACCTACAATATAAATACCTTATGTAGATCACTAACACAACAACACCTGTACATGCCTGGTCATCTGCCTGCACCTACAATATAAATACCTTATGTAGATCACTAACACAACAACACCTGTACATGCCTGGTCATCTACCTGTACCTACAATATAAATACCTTATGTAGATCACTAACACAACAACACCTGTACATGCCTGGTCATCTACCTGCACCTACAATATTTACCTGTACCTACAATATGAATACCTTATGTAGATCACTAACACAACAACACCTGAGTTTTGTTTTGTTTAACACTACAATGGGATTAACTCACCTAAATGGCGATAAATGTTTAGTGATATACAGTAAATTGGTATTGCTGAAAAATACCCATATACATATGTATTTTGGGGCAGGTATACTGGTGGTCATTTCTATATGCCAAAACTAGGGTTCAAAAAGATTGGAGGCTACAGTCACTTTCAGTCAAGAGCTTTTGTCTAAATGGTCATGACAGCACATCACTGTTACCATGTGTTACCAAGGTAACAAACATACAGCACTTAAATAATAATTTCTGTGGTTTGTACATCTCATTTGCTATGATAGGTGCAATTTCCTTCTCCTGTCTGTATCACTTGGGAAAATCACCGGTAAACTTAAGGTAGATATAAATACTTTGCTCCAGGCTTATTTCAAATAAAAGTGTTTCCTATGAGCATTGCCAGAAGGTATACGACTATCATATAGTTAACATCAATAACAACTTTGATAAAAACACCTGGAATGAGATGAGAAGTAACTGAGCTGAGTACATTCTCTTATAATCATACAATTTTCTTCTGTAGCTTAATGTAACTGAAAATTTATAAGATAGTTGAAGTTCAGAGGAGGTAAGTCAGTGTTCAGGGGTGGTCAATCAGTGTTTAGGGATTGTCAGTCAGTGTTTGTAGTGGTGCCAGAAACCAGATTTGACCAAGGTTAGTGGTCACAATGAGTTCCAGTGTAGTCCTTAAGTCTACTTGGCCACTAAGGCCCTCTCATTGGTAATGCTTGTAATATGTCATTATCACTGTTCACATAATACAATGCTTTCACTACAATACCTCAGGCTTGTTCAGTATCTATTATCATTGATCACAGAGGTCACAAGTAACATGATGACTCATTACACTCAGTAGACATGAACTGAGAAGGACCTGAATTATATACACTTTTGTTGGTTAATACCACATGTCAATCACCACTACCGTCTTCAACTTCACATTCAGACTAAGCTGTAAGATGTAAATTTATTCTTCCAGAGTGAATTGACTGGGGCGGAGCTTATTCAATTATGTGGAGAAAGTGGATTTACTTAAAGGTACCATTCGATGTGATGATCAGCAGCTTGATGATTGAAATTAAATACCTTCGTTTCACAGATAATAATAATTTGACAAGTAGAGACAGTGTTATGTTATTAAGGTTCATATGTAATGCTTTTCACATACACATAGAATCAATATGATTCAAAGAAATGGGTTCTTCTCCTATTTGTAAACTTATTCTGTAATTATGTTGCTGGTAATGGAACTGGATGCACCTATCATTTACTACAGGACTAGAAATAGACATTCATTTCATTTTCATGTATCATTTAATATACTCAGGGACTTTAAAAACGTCTTTATGTTTTTTTTTTTCATGTAAAAACATAAATGTTTTGAAAATAAATGGATTTGAATATCTGCCTGATATTGTGTCATTGTGGTCACTTTCATGCTATCGGTGAGACAAATCACCATAACGTAATACTGCTCACCCGTGCGCTTTTCAAAAAGTACTCGACCACATGCTCTATATTGAGTCATTTTCTTCAGAAATAACGTATACTGGTACATAGTGCCTTTATCTATCCCGATTTCCAACCTTGCTTCATTAAAACTAATGCGTGAAATGCCGAGGCTGTCTGAGCAACAGAGGTATGCTGTTCTTGGCCCTGTAGACGCCGGCGTAAATCAAGGTATCATCGCAGGACGCTTCAACGTCCATTTGTCTACAATCACGAGACTTATACGGAAGTATCGGGCCACAGGAAGTGTTAAGGATCGTCATCGAAGTGGTCAGCCATGCGTAACGACAAGATGTCAAGACGTTTTCATAAGGCAACGTCATCTACATGACAGGTTTGCGACAGCCGTAAGCAAGTCAAGAGATGTGATAGGTCGTCACGGTAGGCAAATCCCCCCCAGGACAGTACGCCGACGATTGAAAGAGCAAGGTTTGCTATGCCATTGCCCATTGAAAGGTTTGATCCTAACTCCTCCTCATCGAAAGAAATTGTCTGACCTGGTCCCGGAACATGCTTGCTAATCGACGTAATTGGCAAGAGATGGTGTTCAGCGACAAATCAAGATTCAATTTGTCCATGGCTGACGGAAGACAGCACATTTTTAGGAGACACAATGAACGTTTTGCTGCAAACTGCATAAATGAGCGTGACAAATTTGGTGGTGGTAGCGTCATGGTTTGGGGAGCCATCAATCAACCTTTCAAGTCATCACTACTTATTTTGAGGAACACTCTTACCGCGAGGTGCTACATCGATGACGTTTTACAGCCTTAGCTCCTTCCATTAATTCAACGTCATCAAACTGTCAACAATCCGTTGACGTTTTAACAAGACAACGCACGTACGCACACAGCTAGAGTTACCTTAAACTTTCTAAACATCCAGGGAATTAATGTAATGGATTTCCCAGCACGTTCACCCGATCTCAATCCTAAAGAGCACATGTGGGATGAGTTAGGGAGACGCTTACATAAACGTCATCGTCAACCAAGAACTGCGGATGAGTTGGCACGTGCTCTTCAAGAAAAATTAAATACTATTCCTATGAGAAAAATTCGAACTTTATATCAATCCATGCGGTCCAGATTCAAGCATGCGTTAAAGCAAATGGGGGGCATACTCGTTACTAAATAAAACACATGAAATTTTGGACGTGGTATACATAACTGATGAAATCAAATCATTTTTTAAAAGAAACGTGTGACAGTATCAATCATATTGTCAAATATAATTCAAATTTTCGAAATAAATCATGTCTTATGCAATTATTTACTCTAGTTGTTGATTAAACTATAATGATATTAGATAGGCATTTTTAAAATCCCTGAGTATATCTGTATCACAAATATCACATACTTCATCAATAATATATCGATGATTTAGGGTACAACATGAGGTAGTATGAACTGTGACAGATATGTTCATTAAGAATTGTATCGCTAGATACATAACATATCACACTTACATAAGAACACATAAATTACCTGTATGACAAATTCTCGTCGCCTCGGCAACCCTCTCTCTGTCACCAGTGTGTACACAGGTTCTTTTTTCTGCTGAGCTTGTTGGATTTGAATCAGTCGACTGATGGGATTGATACCTACACCATAATTTGGATCGGCTTTCTGTACTTGTTGCTGTAAAGAAAACTTCTTTTCAGTACCAAAAACTTAATCACTTTAGATGAGCAAGCTTATTCCATAAATTTTCAATTTCAAATTCAAATTTACCAATTAATATTTCACATTTCCTAATAAGCAGTAGATCCACCATACATCCATTTTGTTTAAGGTGAATGAAGTAATGTCGTACCTTAATAAGATTTTTATTCTTCTTTTTGGTGATAGGCTTATTTCTCACTCGGATAACACTTGGAGGCAGGGTGGGTAACTCTTTGAGCTTTTCCAGCATCATTTCAGCAGCTTTCTTTTTGGAAACTTTCTTGCTATTGCCTTCGGCTTCAGTGACTATATCCCCAACTTTACAGCATGTGGCAAAAGTCTTCATGTGAGGAGGTCCAGTTTCTCTCAGCACCTGAGAGAAATAATTCATATATGACACTCTTATTAAAACATCTCTTAAATTGTTACATAAGACAATAGGAAGATTACATAGAATACTAACACATGATGCTTATGTTACATATCTTATCATCCAACATAGAGAATTAACACATAACTCTACTGTTCTTAAATCACAAACCACAGGTGAGAGGTTCAATAACAAAACTAATATACATTGTATTTCCATTGATTTTTCACTCATATATAGTAATGAAATAAGAAATGACTACTTTCTCCAATAAACCTGAATTTAAATCTAATCTGAAATGGTTTTTTTTTTTTAGTTTTATTTTTAAGTTAATTGAATCATGTAATCCTTATGTACAATTTCAACGTACCCTGAGTCAGAGTGTGATGATGGTAACAACAATTTAATATCATAAGAAAAGAAACATATTTACAACATACTAAAAATAATTTCTAATACATCTGTGCGTATATCTACACTCTAATATTTTATAGCAGAGCATATTAAACTCAACAAATTTTTCGGAAGCAATCGTGTATTCCGATTCTGAAAGTTTCTCTAACCTACAAAACAGTTTCCTATTTATAAATTCAATATTCACTAAATGAAATAAAATTATTTAACGCTTTAATCTTTTGATTATTTTCCTGGTAAAAACCAATTATAATATATTTCCAAGTTATATCGAAGTTTAGAACAGCGCTCACCGTTTTCCATATTTTAACTACATTTTCACATTAACATATTAAATGCCTAGAATTTTCTATATGTATAAAACATACAGAACAATAATTTTGCACTTCTTAGTTCCATTTACTTACCATGTAACTATTATTTAAAATGTTATAGAGTAATTTATAACTGAATTCTGCCATACTTTTGTCAAAAATATTTATTACTTTTGAAGAATATATTTTCTGCCAAAGTTTCCTATCTTCAATCAAAAATTTTTGCAAACAAGTTCTATCTATAAGAAATTAAACCTCTGCCCTCTCTTTCCCAGCAAAATTTCACAAAGTATATGAAGTAAAATTTCAGACAGTAAGACAAAAGGACCACTGGACTCAATCAACCAATAAGCATTGGACATTTTTAAGGACTCTGGTACAACACTTAATTTTTTTCCAACACAGTGATACAATATCCACGACAATATCAGTCTTACTTCTGAACATCTGTTTATTGTTCTTCAGCATTCAAAAATACAAGGTAAGGATGGATCAGGGTTTTCTGGGATATATTTGTGGTGGAAATTAGGAGCAAAATATATGATAAAAAGCCTTAAGGAGCATCAAATACTTACATCAAAGCTGACGCTTAGATTTCTTTTGAGAGCTATTTCATGCACAAGGCTGATTTCAGATTTAAGGTTGTCTTTCTCTACAATATGTACGATAGATATATATCATTTAGTAATTTCATGTAACATTTTGAATAACAAATTCCATCCTTTTCTATGTTTTTCCTTATAAACAGAATTAAGGAATTTATTAATGTGAACAATTTTATGATTAAAACAGCAAAATCAGCAGATGCATGTTCTTCTGGACTGTATGAAGTCAATTTACCTGCATCAGTGGGTAAATCTAGAGGACAGTCTGGTTTGCGATCTTCTTCGTTTGGCATCGGTAGCTTTTCAATGATGTTCAGAGCTTTCTTGGCCGCATCATGTCGAGCATCTTGCCTGGAGTGACCTTCTCCAATAAATTCACGAGGACCTACTTTCAGAGAAACATAAAACACTCGAGGCATCCTAGGATAATGGTATCTACAAAAGAATCAGTTTCTTTATACCTCATGCAAGTAAACTACATGTATGTATTTATACTTGAGGCAAAATCTTCACTTTGATTTTTTTCTTAATTACTATCTCTGGACCTGTGATTTCACCATCATCATTAGTTAACTACATGTACACAATACTACATGTACATAATACTACATGTACATACTACATGTACATCATACTACATGTACATAATACTACATGTACATACTACATGTACATATACTACATGTACATACTACATGTACATATACTACATGTACATAATACTACATGTACATACTACATGTACATATACTACATGTACATACTACATGTACATACTACATGTACATAATACTACATGTACATAATACTACATGTACATAACACTACATGTACACAATACTACATGTACATACTACATGTACATACTACATGTACATAATACTACATGTACATACTACATGTACATACTACATGTACATAATACTACATGTACATAACACTACATGTACATACTACATGTACATAATACTACATGTACATACTACATGTACATAATACTACATGTACATAATACTACATGTACATAATACTACATGTACATACTACATGTACATAATACTACATGTACATAATACTACATGTACATACTACATGTACATAATACTACATGTTCATAATACTACATGTACATACTACATGTACATAATACTACATGTACATACTACATGTACATACTACATGTACATAATACTACATGTACATACTACATGTACATATACTACATGTACATACTACATGTACATACTACTACATGTACATAATACTACATGTACATAATACTACATGTATATTGACATTCCTGTAGTCTTACTAATACATTGTATTTCTCTAATCTTCTACCTATTGATGCATGTATCTCTTGACTTCTTACCTTTAACTATAGACTTTTACCAACAGATGAAAAATATGTTCTACTTAAATTTACAAGTTCCGCTTCGACTTAAACTACTTTCAACTTTAATTTAAATTTGTATATAATGGCAGCACATGCAAATGTCAAGTGTTAACTTACTTCCAAAAATGCTTTATAAACATACTTAGTGTTTGATAAAGATTAATTCCCTATTAAACAAATCAATGTTTACTATAATCAGTCATGTATATTCTGCACTTGTGTATAATGCACACTCCCCTCCCAAAGTTGAGAGAAAGTATCAAAAAACAAGCTGTGTTTGTGAAACCTTAATACCCCCAGTGGCACCAAAGTCCAAAAAGTTATTTTTAGCATGAAGGTCATTGTAAAGGTCAAAAGGTCATCAACCTTGGTGTCATTTGAAAGGGCTTCATTATCTGAGTATGCATGTCAAATATGAAGTCTCTATCCCTAACGGTTCAAAAGTTAGGCTTAAAAAAATGTCAAAAATGGTGCCGACTCTGATTTTTTTTTTCCCCATTTATAAGCGCCGCCATTTCTGGAATCGAAATTCTGGAATTGGTTTTCTGAAACATCACATTGTTGTTATTTCCAGTGTTTTTAAGAAACATATTTTTTTTTGGCCTTATAGCCAAGGTTAAAGTTGAGAACAGACAGACAAACAAACAAACAGACAGGACAAAAACAATATGCCCCCGATCTATCAATCCGGAGGCATTAAAACTCACACCCTATTTGTAATGCACTGGATAAAAGCTGATAAAAAAAATTTAGGGAAAAGGTGCAAAGTTCAGACTGGCTAGTTAAACATTTAGATGTTTATCTTAGCACTATTTATCTTTACATGTGAGACCATACTAATCTGATAATATAACATTGGAAGCCAGTGTCACCGAACAAACCCGACAGAATGAATGTTAGAGATAGTTTGATGAAATATTTCATTTTAAAGTGGATTGCCTGCTATATTATCAAGGTGATTTTTCACATGCCCTCAACAGATATTAGACAATACAACCAGTACCTGTTTCACTGCAATCAACATTCTTGTTACCCAAGCACTTGCTGAAAATTCATCTGTCACAGTTAGATGGACATTCTTGTGTAGATGCATTTTCAGTACGAGATAACAATTGTTATATTTTTATCCTACGTATAATGTAAACTTACTAAATCCATGTCAGAAATTTTATAAAAAAGTGTGCCTTATACACAAGTAATTATAAGCAAGTAATCAACGATTGAGTGGACACTGATGTGTCAAAATACATGTAATCAACATTCAAGTGGATACTGGTGTGTCATAATACACGTAATCAATATTCAAGGAGATACTGGTGTGTCACAATACATGTAATCAACATTCAAGTGAATACTGATGTGTCACAATACATGTAATCCACATTCAAGTGGCTACTGATGCGTCACAATACATGTAATCAACATTCAAGGAGATACTGGTGTGTCAAAATACATGTAATCCACATTCAAGTGGATACTGCAGATTCACAATAATCAGCATTCAATAGTATATTGAAGTCACACACAAATCCCTTAATGGAGTAAAGCATTTTACCTCTGGTTATACATTCCCCTGAAGTTGTAGTTAGGTGGGGGATAATACTGTTGCTGTCCACGGGTTTCTACAGGTTTGTAGTACGTCTGTTCCCCTCTCTTCATTGCTAAAGCATTTAACTTGACTGTCGGAGTGACAGGCTGTCCGTCAATCAGTGCCTCTGTGTTATAGTCAACAAAACACAAATCACCATTAATATCTTCATTTTGAACTGTTAATCATGCATAAATCTTTATTCATTGTATACAATCTCACAAAATTATTACCCATATTTGCTGGTGGTCAGTGTTGCTGGTGGTCAGTGTTGAGTGCCTGAGAAAACTACTGCACTTTTGCATAGTATGCTGGTAGATTTTCCCAGTTGCCCTGACAAAAATTTAAACCTTAAGACCAGAACTTAAACATAGTCTGGACAGAGAAAAAAATTCAAAGTGAGGTCCAAACAGTCACTGAGGCCTCTCCACAAACTTCCTTATAACAGTGCATGTAATAGGAAATGATGTGTTTCAAATTTCAATGTACCGATCTATATACTAAACAACGAAAACAAAAACTTGTAAAAGTGTAAATTAAAGTGTCTTCAAATAACTCTTCATGTAATGTTTTAGTTTTTTTTTTTGGTTTCCAATAACATCCTCACATCAAATTCCATGTGTAATATCCATTCTTGTTATCAAGTAATTTTCTTCACCAGAGTTCCATCCATGAAACTAATTTCAACTGTTTTTAATAACCATTGGTATTTAATGGTATTTTACATTCAGTTTGTTTAGCAGTTAATTAACAAAAGTTTTACTAAAAACTGAAGAATAAATTATGAATAAAATGATGATATACAATCAGCCCATGGTGTCAAGAATTGGAAGATATCCATTGGATAAGGCTGAATGCCTCCATATGTACTATCACTTACTGTTAGCCGAGCGTGGTGGTTTTGGGGGCGGGGCTGCATAACTTGTCTTCTGTAATGCTTGGTCAGCGGCAGCATGTTGAGCCTTCTTTATACTGGGACCAGAGGCAGAATACTCTTCATTGTCACCTAGTTTCAGCTGGACATAGAACACTTTTTTATGGGCTGGACCTTGTTCGTCGACTAGTGTGTACTGATGGATGATCTAATAAATTAAAAAACAAAACTATTATTGAGATAGATCTTGACAAACTTGATTGCTGAAGCCAGTTGCAAGACGAGGCCAATATTTGATAATGGGACTCGTGTTCCTTATGTTGCATAAACTTTCACTTACAGTTTGTTATTATGTTATCTGAATTGTCCATTGTGAATCTCTTTGGCAAATGATAAACAGTTGTAATGACAATGAATAAATTCACATATATGAAAGTTTATATGCTTTCTTAGGTAGCAGAGACTACTTTAAAAATACTGATTCAGGCACCACTCAGGCTTCTATCTTTTAAAATTTATGGACCCAGAACAAAATCTGGAGGCTAAAAATAATTTATCAACAAACTGATTCTAATCAATTCATAGATTTGTAATTTGATCGCAATATTCATTCTTCATATAGTTTTAAATATGTGCAATTATTGATTTTTATGGCTTTATTGTAGACTATTTGAAATATCTAAATTGAAATTTAGAGGCCCTGCTAATAATATAGCAGCCGTGGGCAAATCAAAATGAAATAAATTCTTTCCTTATTTCACAGTAAAATGGTAATCAGTAAAACTTCCTTTGCTCTTTTTCCCTAATTAATGATGCTTACCGTGTTATATCAGGCTTTGCTTTTTCCCCCTGATTAATATAGCTTACCTTGTTATATCATTTTTTATTTCATTTGTTATATTGATTTTTTTCCACAATTAATGATGTTTACCCTGCTATATCAGGTTTTGCTTTTTTCCCTCAATAAATGCTGCTTACCTTGTTATATCAGGTTTTGCTTTTTTCCCCCAATTAATGACGCTAACCTTGTTGTATCAGGTTTTGCTTTTTCCCCCCAATTAATGGCGCTTACCTTGTTGTATCAGGTTTTGCTTTTTTCCCCCAATTAATGACTCT
Source organism: Pteria penguin (assembly GCA_035048485.1). Classification (NCBI taxonomy): domain Eukaryota; kingdom Metazoa; phylum Mollusca; class Bivalvia; order Pterioida; family Pteriidae; genus Pteria; species Pteria penguin. The sequence continues at coordinate 1,042,688 of CM068586.1, read as the reverse complement.
TACCTTGTTGTATCAGGTTTTGCTTTTTTCCCTCAAACCATGATGCTTACCTTGTTATATCGGGCTAACTCATTCACTAGGCACATTGGGGTTTTCTCTTTTGTGTTTGCCAAGCCCTGTTGATCTGATGTTGGAGAAGGTTGTTCAGAAGAAGGAGAGCCAGCAATAGCTATAGGTGAAGTGGGCAGTGTTTGTTCTGATGAGGAATTTGTTTGTGTATTGGGTGGTTGAGCATTGTGCTGTCCTTGATTTTCTTGCTTTATCATCTGTGGCTCACTTGTAGGGGGTGAACTTGATGAGTGTTGTTTGGCTGGCATTCCTAATGATCCATTCTGATTGGCTATTTGGACAGTGGGTTGATTATTTGAATGAATCTGATTGGCTGGGACTATATGATGGATTCCACCAACCATATTAGGTGTATGTTGTGTAGTGGGATAGGTTGTAGATGAAGGAATCATTTGACTGGATGGCAGTGAGTTTGTAGGGGAGGTCTTCATTATGCTGACTCCCATCATGTTACTCTTTTGTCCTACAAAAGTCAAATCAAGACAAAATCATACAGATTTGAATTAAGAAAAATATGTTCTTTTAACAATAACAAAAATTGGTTTTCAATGTATTTGCAATATGTATGGTCTTAATCAGTCACAAGCAGTGGCCCTATTCATATAGGGCCACTACTTGCAGGTAGGACTTAATAAATTATATAACAAGCTCTCCTAAAAGTGGGAAATTCCCTTAAAACATGACATGTGCTCAGACCTCTAAGGCCAATATAAAAATATTGTTTGTTTCCCCTTCCCCGACCGACCCATAAAAATCCCGCCGACTCAAAACTTTTTTCCTTGAAATTCTCAAAATATTTTTTTTTTTTTTCATTTTCGTTCCGTATCTTTTTTTAAAATTGCGCCGAAAAATATACGAACTCGAACTTTATACGTCACTTATACACTTGATTCGAAGCGCTGACAACGCTTGCCGCAAAGCATCAAATAGATCGTACCCAAAGTATTGGTCAAAACGTACCCAGTATATTTTTCACTTTTTTCTGAATATAATTTTTGCTCGAAACGGATTACCGCGACAATTGGTATCGGACAACGGTTCTCAATTCACATCGGATGAATTCAAAACATTTATGAACTCTAACGACATTAAACACTTCAAGAGTGCTCCGTACCATCCTGCGACCAATGGATTGGCTGAGCGATTTATTCAAACAATGAAACCAAAGTCTCCGGGTGATGTCACATTCAAACCTACCACTCAACGTAAAGCTTGCGAATTTTCTGCTAGCTTATAGAAATACGCCACACGTGACAACTAATGAAACACCGGCAAAACTATTCTTAGGAAGAAATTTGCGAACATGTTTGGATTTAATTAGACCGCACGTAAAAAACAGTGTTAATCACCAACATACGAAACAAACATTCACAAGTAACACTAAAACAAGAAATTTTGAGGTCGGCCAGGATATCATAGTCCGAAATTACCGGGAAGGCGACAAGTGGGTACGCGGCACCGCCCGAGAAAAGCTAGGTCCCCTACTGTACGAGGTAGAAACCAGAGACGGAAAACGATGGAGAAGGCATGTCGACCAATGCCGCGATAATATCGACTCTCCGAAACAAACCGAAGTCTCATACAAAAGTGCAGAACGGGCATCTATAAGTGAAACTTTAGACAATCAAGATGAATCTAACATTGACGATGTACCCCTCAACATAAGAAATACAATCAGGAGCAGAAACAAGCCGAACCGATTGATTGAAGAGTGTTAAAGTGCTTTTGTGTAATATTGTAAATGAGGCACAATTATCCTCACAATTTACTGCTTATTTTTATTTGTGAAATGTAATTCATTATGTCAAAGTTTTAGTGCGGAGGAAATATAGTGTTTAGATAAGACATGAGCCGCGCCAATCGGAACACCGTCGCCATTTTTTTACAAAATTAGATTTGCGTACGGAAATGGACGAGTTGTTACGATTGGAGCCGCGCCACAGAAACACATTTGTCATAGTTAACATCTGACTCTCTACAGCAGTATATTTGTTGATTAAAAAGAACAATGGAAGATATAGGCGTATTAAGTAACACTTTCTCACAGATTGAAATATATAATGAAAGGTATAATGAATTGGTTTAGTTCCGAAATAAATGTAGTATTAGAAGGACGTGTTTTATATTTTATTAAGTCGTATACATACACAACACCATGACAGTACTGTTTATATTCTGTAGAAATGTGATAAGCATAAATTCACATTCAACACAACACCCATCTTATTAAAACGCGACTTGTACTCCGTTCCTCTACGATACTTTCCGTGTACACGGAGAGTATCGTAGAGGAACGGAGTACAAGTCGCGTTTTAATAAGATTGAACACAACACATGTAATTTCGAAAAATGTCAATCAAATATTTTCTTTTCACCACTAGTAAATGCACCTATAAAAAGGAAGCCATCCATTTATATACATATGTAAAGTTATTTATTATTAATCTACGTATGTTTCGATGAATTCATACATTCAAATGATAGATTGTTTCCTTATGATACTAAATCGAAGAAATTTGTTGAAAAAATGTGTAAAAGTTGTTTTAAACACCCAAAAGATATATGGGTACGTTTTGACTAACACTTTGGGTACGTTTTGACCAAAAGGTGGGTACGTTTTGACCAAAGTTGGGTACGTTTTGGCATGGGTACGTTTTGACCTGCACCCATGTGTTACATAATGTTCTAAAATGTGCAAACCAGAGCATCAACAAGGAAAATGACTCTGTGACTTTGAGTATTTGCTCGAAGACCAACACGGCCGATGTTTACTATCCGAACACGGTTGAACCCGTTGAAGTGTTATAAAAGTTTTGACATATATGTATTGCAAATAATGCCAAATATCCATGAAATCTAGTCATATTTTGTTTTGTTTCATAGCATTAGAAAAATGTTAAGTTTTTGTTGATGTTGTTTTGTGTTTATTTTTTTGACACATTTCTTCAATAATTAAAGGTTATTTTTATACCTATTTGTGTTTCAAGTTATCTTTGAAAAAAAAAAATAAAATGCCTACCTACCTACCCAACTTTTTCAAGTAGGGTCGGGGAAGGGGAAACAAACATTTTTTTAATAGTGGCCTAATCCAATCGTTCTCCCCTTCTTCTTCTTCCAATACGAAGTGTACTCAAAAGTTGAGCGTTATACTTCATGTGGCAGTCAAGATAAAAGCCTCTCAGGGCAGTATGATACAGTTATAAAAGTTAAAATCTTTTGTCCTCATCCTAAGCTGAAGTGGGCAGGTGGTATGTTGCACACTGCAGTCCTGTAGTCCTCCAAGGTACATGCTGATGTCATTGCTGATGGAAGTCTGTTCCAATCCCTGATGGTTCGCGGGAAGAAGGAGAAACGGTATACATCCTTTTTCGCTGTTGGGATGCGAAAGGTATGTTGTCCCCTTGTCCTGGAGTCTGTCTGGATTAGGTATTGTTTTGCTGGAATAGCCACTAGATTATACTGGATCTTGAATAGCAAAAGAAGGCGGATCTTTACTCTTCTGATCTGTAGCGGTTCCCATCCCAAGGAGTTGACCATGTTGGTGACGCTGCCTGCTTTCCTATCCCAGTAGTTCCTTGTAGCGAATCGTGCTGCTCTACGTTGGACTTTCTCTATCTGGTTGATCTGTCCGCTAGTGTGAGGGTCCCATATGGAGGCAGCATACTCCAGCGTTGGACGTACAATGGCTTCATAGGCTCTAATCCGTGCTGATGTTCTGCAACCTTGGAGATTTCGCTTCAGGAAGCCTAGAGTCCTATTGGCTTTCGCTGTGATGGCATCAATGTGCTTGTTCCACTTCATATTGCTGCTGATAGTAACTCCCAGGTACTTGCTCGAGTCCACTACTTCTAACTTATGGCTGTGTAGTCTGTAGTCTGCACTGATTGTTTTCCGCTTTGATGAGACCTGTATGACCACGCACTTCTCCGGATGGAAGGTCATCTGCCACTCTTCTTCCCACTTCTCAAGTGCTGTAAGGTCTTGCTGTAACCTGTTGCTGTCCTCTGTGTTGTTGATCGGGCGGTACAGTAAGCAATCATCTGCAAACAACCTGGTTTCTGACTTGGTGGCTTCTGGGAGGTCGTTGATGAATGTGAGGAAGAGCAGCGGGCCAAGTACTGTTCCCTGTGGTACTCCTGATAGGACATCTGCACTAGATGAGGCATGGCCGTCTAGAAGAACTTCTTGTTGTCTGTTGTTCAGGAAGTCCTTAATCCATAGCAGAGTGTTGTCTCGTACACCATAGAACTGCAGTTTATGTAGCAATCTCTTATGTGGCACCTTGTCAAATGCTTTCGAGAAGTCTAGCAGAACAATGTCGACTTGGCCTCCCTGGTCTAAAGTGCGGGCAATACTGTCTATGGTGATGGCTAGCTGAGTTTCACAGGAACGCTTGGATCTGAAGCCGTGTTGACTGTTGCTGAGGATAGAGTGCTGGTCGAAGTGGTCCATTACCTGGCTGTGGATGATGTGTTCCAGTAATTTACAGGAGATGGAGGTCAGGGAGACTGGTCTGTAGTTGGAGGCCTGATGCTTATCACCTTTCTTGTATACTGGAACAATAGAAGCTGATCTCCAGTCGTCTGGAATGGTGCCTGAATCCAATGAGATCTGGAAGACTTTGGTCAATGCTGGAGCTATTTGGTCTGCATACTCATGTAGAAGCCTGGCTTGGATTCCATCTGGTCCTGTTGTTTTGTGGGAGTCGATGTTCCTGAGTAACTTGTGGACTCCTGCTTGGCTGACTTGGATTGAAGGACTTGCACCTTTGTTTGGCATCCATGTTATATCCTCCCGCGTGTATACAGAATGAAATTGTTGGTTGAGTATTTCCGCTTTGGATTCAGTATCACTGTACAGGAGTCCATCTGTCTTCCTCAGTGGGGCTACTCCTTGTGAGTCCTGACGTTTGCTCTTCAGGTATGACCAGAATCTCTTGCTGTTGTTCTGCATCTCTCCACATACTGTTTGGTCTATGAACTCATCATGAGCTGACCTCATTTCCCTCTGTGCTGCTGCCTTTAGTTGTCGATATCGGGTTCTTATAGTAAAGACATGACAAAATACAAAATTTCATGGAAATGGATGGCAATAAGATGTTAATCTTGGTTGCAAGGTAATTTTACTAGTATATCTTAATGATAGCTTGACCTTTTGACCCTAATTTCAATAGTGTCTCTTCACTTACTATATATACATATGCATGAAGATGAAACTGAGGTCTATATTAGTCCAGGTGTTTTGAGGGCCAATGATAATAAATGCTTTATTGCCTTTCTATATTGATTAAATCAACAAACTGACACAAAAAAACCCATGTAGATTACTCTGATATTATTGGTTTGTAGATCTTTGCAGCTGGTATGAAGAAATTTGTCAAAGTGGGAATACTTTTGGGCTTTGAGTACCTCAATCCTTCCAAGTTTCATAAAAATCCCTTCATTAGTTCTGATAAAGTTGAAAATGTTGCAAAGTCTACAGATGAAGACTAATGTATGGGCAGATAACACACTATGTCAATAGCTCACCTGAACTAAAAAAAACCCAAAAACTATTTCTAATGTAACTGTGATATAAGCAACATTACAAGCTTGATGTGACACATACTATTCTGTTGAAGGTGTGTCCCTGTGGCTATATGTTGATTGGTTGCTGGTATTTGTTGTGAGTGTGACATTTGTGGCTGGAACTGCTGAACTCCAATCCCACCTGCTGTGTATGTTGTGACATTTCTGCTTTGCTATAAAAATCGAAAGAAAAAAATACTAGTGCTAACTGAGTTGAGTCAATGTGAATGTAAGGAAAATACTATCCCTGTTCACAACAACCTGAAAGTCTAAAACTTATACTGCTATTTTTTAACAAAAGCTTGTAGAGTCTTAATTGTTTTCACTCACTTTTTTTTCTAAATATTCAAGGGGTTACAAATTACAGGTATCATAACATATCGTCAAGAAAGGCATATACAGAACTTGGGATTGCAATACATTTTTTTCTTGATTGGTTTTTTTTGGGCTTTAAGCTTTAATTAGTAATACTAAAACATGGAAGCAGGAGGTAACTAGAAAACTGAAAAATTCAGAAGGGTCCTGCAGGATGCCTGTTACCATGACCTTGACCTTAATTTGGTACCAGCAGAAAGGTCTTGTCATCAGGAACTCAAATGCCAAATATGAAAGCCCTACTTCTAATGGTTCAATAGTTATGGTCAATGTTAAAGCTTTTCAAATGCAGGTCAAAGGTGACTGTCAAGGCCACATGATCAAAAACTTTTGGTACCAATTTAAAGGTCTTGTCATAAGGAATGCAGATGCCAAATATGAAAGCCCTGCTTCTTACGATTAATTAGCTATGGTCAATGTTAAAGTTTTTCAAATATAGGTCAAAGCTCATTGTCAAGGTCACATGATCAAAACTTTTGGTACCAACGGAAAGGTCTTGTCATAAGGAACACATATGCCAAATATGAAAGCCCTACTTGTTACAGTTCAATAGTTAAAGTCAATGTTAAAGTTTTTCAAATGTAGGTCAAAGGTCACCATCAAGGTCATATGATCAAAACTTTTTGTACCAGCAGAAAGGTCTTGTCATAAGAAACACACATTTTAAATATGAAAGCTCTACCTGTGTCAGTGTATTAGATATGGCCAATGTTAAAGTTTTTGCTGACAGACAGACAGAGTGATTACTATAGGGCACCCACTTATGAAGCGGGGCCCTAATTAACCACTTAACACAGATGTGCAATCCAGGAATCGGACAGGGATTGTCTGCATCACAACCCAAGTGCTTATCCACTACATAAAGTCTGCCCCTGGGATTGCAAAGCAATGCATAAATTTTCTGTCTTTTAAATTTATCTCCATTTATTTTTCCACTTACCGACAAGAAAGCAACTGTGATAAAAATTTTAGAGTTCCATAATTTATCCAATATCCCATTTTAATTCCACCATATATTCAATTTAACCTCAAGGTTATTAAAACTTGTAACTTTAATTAAAGGGGTGCCTTAAAATGATACGGACTACAAATCTTTCAATGAAAATGCATTACAAAATAATAACAAACAAGAGCAACGCCTTGCGTGTTATAATACACCCGTTGCTTAATTCGAACGGGATCAATTCGCATTTGGCATGAGTTTCATGAAAAATATCTGATGTTTACTAAAGTTAATTGCGTTTCATAGCATTTTATCATAGGAATAAGTCCAAGGGCAATAACTCCTGCAAAAATGGTCCTATCAAACCCATCTTCGAACTTGACCTGCATCTTACCTTGATACATCTGTTTACCAAATATCATTTGAATCCATCATACCTTCATTGAGAAAATGAGCAGAAACCATCATTTTAATGTAATTTTCTAAGTCCAAGGGCAATAAATTCTACAAAAATACCATAGAAATGCATGATATTCTCTTTGGGAAAGACTCATTTACTAACAAATCTTTAAGTGAAGATCATTTATCATCTACCGAACAAGTAACAGATATACCGGACAACAAACTTTAAAGGACCGCATAAAATGGACAGCGAACGGATAGTGAACAGATCTGCAATATTTTTTGACAAAAAATCTTGAAATTTTTTAGTCCAAGTCCCCCCTAACACCCCCCTTCCTAAAATTATAAATTTCTCAAAAATGAAGAAAAATATATCAATACCTGTAAAATATGTGATAGTTGGTACATTTTACTTGTTTCAAGCTAAATTTCATAATGTTTTTACAAAAATTAGATTTTTAAGTCCAAGGGCCATAAATTTGTCAAAAGTGATAAATCATAACAAAACTTGAACTGGTACTGACACCGCTTGATATAAAGCAATATACCAAATTTCAATTCAATACCTTGAAAGACGGCAAAAAAAGTCTGGAAAACATGGTCAACCCCAACCCCCCCACCCACTCAATTATAAATTTCTTAAAAATGAAGAAAAAGATATTAAAACCCGTAATATATGTGATAGTTGGTACATTTTACTTGTTTCATGAAAAATAGATTTTTAATGAATTTTCAAAAAAAAATCTTGAAATTTATAAGTCAAGGGCCATAAATCTGTCAAAAGTAGGTCATTCGTAACAAAACTCGAAATGGTACTGACGCTGCTTGAAATTAAGTTATATACCTAATTTCAACTCAATATCTTGAAAGACGGCAAAAATAAGTCAGGAAAACATGACCCCAGATGGACCGACGCACTGACGGACGCACAGCGCCATAACATAATATGTCCTGTCTAATGACCGGTTTATAAAAAGAAACTAACAAAAACTGTATGACCTGATTGTAAAGCTGAAGATATTATCATTAACACATCAAATGATCAATGTTTACAATACATGTACCCAATGTCAAGGAACTCAATGTCTACAAAGCTTTATGTACTCAATGTCAAGGAACTCAGCAATATCTACAAAGCTATATGTACTCAACGTCAAGGAACTCATCAATGTCTACAAAGCTATGTGTACTCAATGTCAAGGAACTCATCAATGCCTACAAAGCTACATGTACTCAATGTCAAGGAACTCATCAATGCCTACAAAGCTACATGTACTCAATGTCAAGGAACTCAGCAATGTCTACAAAGCTAGATGTACTCAATGTCAAGGAACTCATCAATGTCTACAAAGCTACATGTACTCAATGTCAAGGAACTCATCATTGTCTACAAAGCTACATGTACCCAATGTCAAGGAACTCATCATTGTCTACAAAGCTACATGTACTCAATGTCAAGGAACTCATCAATGCCTACAAAGCTACATGTACTCAATGTCAAGGAACTCATCAATGCCTACAAAGCTACATGTACTCAATGTCAAGGAACTCATCAATGCCTACAAAGCTACATGTACTCAATGTCAAGGAACTCAGCAATGTCTACAAAGCTATATGTACTCAATGTCAAGGAACTCAGCAATGTCTACAAAGCTAGATGTACTCAATGTCAAGGAACTCATCAATGCCTACAAAGGTATATGTACTCAATGTCAAGGAACTCATCAATGCCTACAAAGGTAAATGTACACAGTTAAGTGTCATTAATAGTATGCAAATAATCATGGCAAAAACAAAAAGTTTCTGTTCACTGAAGTATAACATTAAGGTCAATGGCATCAATCTGCTGGTCCAGACAGCATGACCGGTATAATTCGGCCGTGACTGGCAAAGTTTTTGTCCAAGCCAGTCCAAATGTCTGCCGTCAATTCTGACTGCAAATTTTCGTTTTGGTAAATGCGCTCTTTGATAGTCTGGATCGGTTACACGTTTACTTCAAACCTCTGTATATTACCTCGCTATACAAGCGTTGTATTGACACTGAAGGTAAAAATGGAAGCTTGGCCCACCACATCCGTGTCGGGGACTAAACTGGACCACAAAAGAAAGCTTCTCATGGAAGGGGCAGAAAACAAAGTAGCAAAATATGAGAAAAACCGGATTTCTCAGTAATTTAAAGTCTTTGGAAGAGGGGAGGGATTGGTTATTGTTTGAGGAGGGAAATGGGATGACATGGGACAGGGAAGAGACAAGGATTGAGGAGACTGTGCATAACAAAGAGACAGCATAAACCACGAAGACATTGAATAAACAAGATATAGGGAGTGAAAAGGAGTGCGAGTCAGAGAGTGAAAGTGAGGATGAGTCTGAGTGCAAGCATGATGAAAAGGAGAATGAGAGTTTGTTGAATGAAATTATCTATGAAATTGAAATGGAAAATCTTTACTAAAATCAAGTATGTACTATGGAAAGCCAAAGGGTTCAATATTCTATCTATGTAGTTATACATTTGTGGTGGGAAATGTATTATTGGGTCATTGTAAACATTAAAATGTTAATCCATAACTTGACATTTGTAGTACATAACTGTTTGTTTACAAAATGAAGATGTAAGATGTTGTCTGTGTAAATGTAAAACAAGTGAATGCTTTGTTCGTTCATTGTAAGGCCAATATAAAAATATTGTTTGTTTCCCCTTCCCCGACCGACCCATAAAAATCCCGCCGACTCAAAACTTTTTTCCTTGAAATTCTCAAAATATTTTTTTTTTTATTTTCGTTCCGTATCTTTTTTTAAAATCGCGCCGAAAAATATACGAACTCGAACTTTATA